>OY294050.1:30356235-30476050 GCA_958510825.1 Brachypterus glaber
AAAATAACATGTTCCATTGGATATAAAAAAAAATATATATTTATTATTTTTTTATCACGGGTTTTATAAATTTAAGGTATTATGCAGGAATATTTATTCTGCTTTATTCAAAGCTCAGATTTGTCGAGTTTAGCCTAAAAAAAAACACGATTTAACAAAAAATTCCATACAGTAATTATTATTTTTAATAATGAAGTAAAAGGCATGTATATAAATTAGGTAGATTAATTAACTGCTAAATTTAGGTTAACCCTATATCGCATCCCATTTGGGAAAACGATGTACTATAGGGTTAAAAAAAATTGTACAACAATTTTCAACATTAATGGATGGTGAGATTTAATAAAAATGGTAATCTTTTTATACTTTCGCTACCATACTGTAGAAATCTGTATTGAGTAGGTAAGGTAGGTAGGTACTTGATTGAGTAAAACAATATTTACATGGTTAAAAAAACTGGTTCGAAAGTCAGTATAAGCTGGTGGTTCCCTCTACTACTAGCCCACACAAGTCCTGGACTTTGCTTAATTATGTAAGTAGAATAGTACGAGGGTAAATAATGACTCTTTAAAAATAGTGAGTTTTTAGGAGACCACAGCTCCCTTAGGATTGATTTTTGGAAGTACCTGTATATGAAGTTTTTTTTTCTTAATTTTTGATGTACATTAACCCTGCATTATTAAAATGTTGGCTTTCAACATTTTAGTATTTAATTTTTCGTCCTTGAACCATCAAATTTCACTTTTAAATTAACTTTTCTCAAAAACGTTTAATCCTACAGTTTTACAACAAGTACCTTTTTTGTATTTTGACCTGAGGAATCATATTCCAAAAATAAATTTATCAAAAAGTTACACAGAAAAAAATTTGGGACAAAAAACTGATAAGGCCCCCGTTTCGCACACCCCTGGTTAAAATAAGCGCATGAAAATAACATACGAAGACGGGCCTTATTAAGATTAGTTCACACGCAAAGCCTCGTTGTTTTAATACAAAGAGTTTCAGAGTTATTAAATAAAAATCGAATTTTAAAAGCCCTTACAAGTCGTTTTAGGACATATGTTTATAAGAACTCTTCCGCTCCCTTAGGGGTGGAGGTGATTTTGAAAATTGGTATATTGTGGTTTTTGAGGTTGCTGAAAGAAAATCTCATAATAAAAATGGTCTAATTCCACTTTCGTCGAAAACCCCTTCATGCCAATTTTCACGAAAATCACCACCCACCCCGTAGGGGTGGAGTTAGACAATGTTTATTAACAGATTCACTTTCAGCAACCTCAAAAAGCCCAATATACCAATTTTCAAAAAAATCACCAACAAAATATTTCAAGATGCAGTTTTAGCAACCCCAAAAACCCCTATACACAAATTTTCACGAAAATATGGAAAATATTTCAAAATACCATATAACGCTTTCATAATAATAGGTACTCGTTGGTCCTATGACGACCTCTATATTTTTTCCCCATGGTAAACGATTTTTTATTTATGAAATTCAAAGATCTTTAAATTAAAATACTTCAGTTTCATGTCTTTTTTTTCTGTGCTCATTTGTTTTCTAGTTATGGGATGTCAAAATTTACTTAATTAATTGTTCCTAATTTTTTAACCATTGCCGATATTAAAAAAGTTTCAAATGTGTTACTTTTAGCTTTATAAATACTAATTGATTTTAATAAGCAAACAAGTTAAAAAAGCTCCAAAGTGCTATCACAACTCTTATTATTCATTATTTAAAAACTGGATTACTATATTTGTGATTTGTGAGATACAGGCAAGCAGTTTATTAATTTTTGTCTATTTGTTCTGGGCGACAGACTTATCTTTCTTTTTCTTAAATAAAAGGAAATTTTTATATGCTTAATTTTATTAATAAACCCTGGTATAGTATCAACAATAAACTGTTGTCATGGAAATATTTACCAAGAATTTGACATGACATTTAAATAATAACTTAGTAACAATCAAAAATATATCAAGAGAATAACACGAGGGCATAACAAAAAATTTAAAGAAACACATATTTATTTTATTAAAAATAGTTAAATAAATATAAGGCACAAGGGTCTCTTACTACGTATCCGTTGTCAAATTAAAGCTAGCTTGGCTGTAACAGCTTTTGGAATTAGCGATAGCATTTGGCCAATTTAGGAGAGTTATTATATGGTTGCTATGAGGATTTCACGTAAGCTGGAATATAGATTTTACAAACATTCTAAAGATAAATAACAGCTATTTTCTTATTGCCAACATAAAACGATAAAAATATCTAAACTTTTTATTACAAATTTAGGGAATTTAATAATATAAAATTGTCATAAGCTTTACTCCGTTCTCTGTTTACCAAATATCTTTGTAATATAAAATAACAATGTATTATTTAATATGATAACATATGGAGTTTTACAAGTTCTTTGACACATAATTTAAGTGCGAATAAGATAATATTATGAAAACTGATGATAAGAACTTGTTATATTTCACGCGCCTAAAAAATAGTGAAGATTAGTTAAAATAAATTGATGTTAATAAAGTTTTTTTTGATTTTTTTATTTATTTTTCTTTGTACATGGTCCAAAAATTTTCAATAAATGTTATTTACAGGATATTATGTTTTTAACAGTAAAAGAATTTCATTTTATTTCAAAAAGTTATTTTTTTTTTAGATTTTCATCTTTTTTTTACTAAGGAAAGCAAAAAAATGGCGAAGCTATTACATCATGGCCATCTATTAGCTGGCTCTATAGGCTTTATATACTTACAAGTAAGACAAGCTTCCTGTATGAAATATATTATTTTAGGTTTCTGTAATGAATTAGTTCCGTTATTTACCGCCGGATGGATAACCATTTTGACAATAAAAGTGAGTGACTCTAGGCAATAATGCTAACATTAAGCGGTTTTAAAATGCATTAAATTTCTATTATTTTTGATTGTTTTAAGATAGTTTTAAAGTATATAAAAAATAACACAAATAGCTGTGGTTTTATTTTGTACTATTTATTGGCTGCGCCAAGTCGATTATAGCTATTACAGTGGTTGTAAAGTGTTAAGAACAGCTTAATAAAAAATCCTAAATACAGCAAATTAAATTACCGAAATAAAGCTAAACGCTGGTTTAAAATGCGAGGTACAGCCAATTTAAGCTGTAAAATCTAAGCGTGTTACTTGGGTAGTTACTTAATAAATATTTCTACAGTATGGTAGCGAAGATATACAAAGATTACCAAATTATTATAATAAACTCTTTAATAAATTATTAAATTTAAAAGAGGTAAGTTACCTCAGTTGATCAGGTCACCACACAAGAACTTTAACTGATTTAACATGAAGAATGAGTAAGAACAGGTACATTTTTCATTTATAAACCTGGGTTCAAAATATAATCGATACATACCTGAATAATAAATTAAAAATTGACGAATCTAAGGTTATTTGAGTTTATATAAAATTAAAAGAATTTCGTTATCCAAAAAAAGGAATAAAAAGTTGCAGAAAAAAATTTATTCAGTTTTGTTTTTAATAATTCTGTTTAAGAATTCTAAGGACTTTGATCTATCTGATTTAAAAAAAATATTGCCTGCGGCACTGAAAAGCGTTACAGTCCCTCGCCACAAAAGTTTTAAACTTAATAATAATAAAATAATTTTTTTAACAAAGGTATATGTATTTATTATTAAAAATTAATAACCTGCTAGAAAAAATTACTTCTTACCGCTTGAGGCACTATCGGACGGCTGCATAGTCATGCCTATTGAGCATATTTCTGTAAAATCTTCATGCCACATTTTTAAATTAATTTTACCTAATTAATTTACTAAAATATTATCCTAAAACTATTGATATGGACATATCACTATAAAATATTCGAAAACTACGTTAATTATATGGCTTGTGCACGTTTTTGCACCGAAAGCCATCGCGAGTTTTTCGGTTTTCGCGAGGCTAATCGGCGGTTGGTGTGCGGTTAAGGGTGGACGGGCGAACGAAAACTGCTGCAGTGTCGAAAGTGTGGCTTTTGTTCGTTGCCCCGGGCTACTTAGCACGTGGCCGGGGTGCGCGTGAGGGGCCGCACCGCAGCACAGTGGCCCCAGAAAAAAAAGTGACAAAAGTCTGTTTTTTTTTTCATACGGTCATTATTTGCACCGCTGATTATGAAAAAAATAGTGAAAAATCTGAAAAAAAAAATTAGCATCATTAGGGTGGTTCAAAATTTTTCAAAAATGTCCAACTTAGCTGAATTTTGGTATAAAGGCTTCTTTTGGTAATCCTAATGCAGACCAATACCCAAAAACTCAATATTTAAAATGGCGGAATAAATATGACCGATTTTTATTTTGAATTTTGCCAAAATTAACGAAAAAATGGCACAAAACATAAAAAATATGAAAGATGCAGCGATTTTTTTATGAGTTATTTTCCTTATAATATAATTATATTATGTACTAGCAAAAACTATAAAAAAATATAATTTTATACTAGCCCGTTTTTTTTAATTTAATTAAAAAAAATCAATAAAAAATTACCAGTACATGCAGGGTGATCAGTAACTGCCATGTCAAAATTTAAGAGGTGATTCTACATCCAAAAATATAAATAAAAGTTTCTATAAAGGTTGGTCCGGAAATGAGCCGTAGCTCCCGGCCCTTCGAAGATGACATATTGAATAGGGAACAAAAAAAAGCATCAATAAAATTTTAATTCTTCATTTAAAAATAGCAAAAAAGTATGCTTCACCAAAACACCTAAATTTAATATTAAAGGAGTAATAGCCTTTTAAAAAGTAACGTTTTTGGTGGCACAAAATGTTACTTCCTGTTACTTGCATTTTTTTTTTGAGAATGGTTGCCCCTACAGTATTACACTATATGACATTTTTTCTGTATTTTTACTCAAGTAATCCATATTTTTTACAAAAAATCCAAAAAAGTACACATAAAAAAGTTTGGGGCAAAAATGTGTTAAGGCTAATACATTTCTTCGTCTAGGGACGCCTCTGGATAAATTCAAAAAAATAAATTAACATAAACTTATTGCCCTTATTAATACTAGTATACATGCAAAAGCTCGTCGCTCTAGCTTAAAGGGTACCAGAGTTATTAATTAAAAACCTTATTTTTATTACCCATTTTAAATTGCCGTAGCTCCCTTAGGGCTTTTTTACTTTTTACTTTTTTTGGTGTTTTTGGATGCAGAATCACATCTTAAAGTTTGGGATACCAGTTATTGATCACTTTGTATAAGGGAACGTTCAAGTATTACGTAACGCAAGTTGTACCAAAATTCATACACTTCATACCCCGGTTCCTGCGTTATGAAAGGCTGTAGAAATTTTATATTTTGGGTACCCCCCCCTTACATCCCCCTATTTGGGGGGGGGGGGTAGCCAAAACATGTAATCTCTACAGCCTTTAATAACGCAAGAAACGGGGTATGAAGTGTATGAAATTTGGTACAATTTGCGTTACGTAATACTGGAACGTTCCTTAAGGAAAATAACCCATAACAAAATGGGCTGAATATATATTATTTTTTTTTGTTTTGTGACATATTTCCGTTAATTTTGAAAAATTATAAAAATAAATCGGTCATATTTATTCCGCCATTTTGAATTTTAAGTTTTTGGTATTGGTCCATATTATCAAAAGAAGCCTTTATACCAAATTTCAGCTAAATCGGACTTTTAGAAAAAAAATCAGATTTTTTTTTTTGGTAATCAGCGCGTTGCAGCGGTGTAAAAAATGGCCCTATGCAATAAAACAGGCTTTTGTCACTTTTTTTTTCTGGGACCACTGTGCGCAGTTGTCACTGCAGGAGAAGCAGGAGCAAAATTAGCGCAGCGGTTCTTACTAATGTGTACAAATTGTTACAAACAACGAAGGATTAATTTGCTTACATACAAAGAAAGGGAGCAAGGATAACACAGCTCTACAAAAAAAAATAATTTGGTCTCCAACTGTTGGATACATCACTATCCTATTACATGATTGTGATTTATCGCTTTCTTTTTAAACTGCTGGATCCGAGGCGTAAACCGCTGAAAAATATACACCTGGATTCCTTCTAGAAGGTCACCTTTTAAGATTTCCTTAAAGATAACCTCAGTTTCCTTCAAGATTACCTTGTAAAATGTCGAAAATTACCTAAAAATAGGTCCCACGTTTGGTAAAGATTAGATTTCTTCGGATTTCCTCGAGAGATTACCTCCAAGATTTCCTCCAATTTGTACACCTGAATTCATCAGCAGTTAACCCCTTAGCTAAATCCAAATCTAATCATAGAATTTCTACATTTCCTGTTATTCGGATTCAGCAGCCAAAAATTAAAATAAATTAACTTCATTAGCATCAGGGCCAGATTTCCCTTTAGGTAATACTAGGCAATTGCCTAGGAGGCCACAACTTTTGAGTTGAAGACCTTTTTAAATTCTCCTAAAGGACAAGTAGCATTGTGATCGATTTAAAATTTTATTTTTTCTCAACACGTTCGCTGCCGACAACCCGCCCGGTCCATCCCCTACTCATATTCAATGCAGAGAGCCCACCTGGCAGGCTTACTGTAGACATGAATAACATTGCAAAAAAAAAAATCAGGCTCCTGGGATGAACGTCTATTTATATCGGCGGCAGCGAACGTGTTAAATAAATATTTATAATGTTCTTCAAAAATTTTTGCACCACCTGGTTAAAATAACGACATATGAACATAGAACTTTTTTTTTTCATATTTTTTGAAGTAGAATCACCCCTTAAAATTATTGACGATATTTCAAATACACTGTGTATACTATAACTTTTGGCGTATGTAGTGAAAATGATTCGAAAAAGTCCTTTATAAAGGGTAATTTATGGAGTATATTGGGATATTTATAAGCTATTTTCATTTGATTGCAACTGAGCAAATTACTTATGAAGTTGAACAGTTGCGAAGGTTACAGCTAAAATAGCACACAATGGCGCCAATCCAAAAGGGTGAGAAATTCTCACAAAGAATATATCGTCGGCTTAAAGTGTTAACCTGCTAACTCCATTTTGGACGAATTGTCGTTTTTGATACCGTTCAAAAGAGGTCACTTACAGTTACACCATCTGCAAAAAACAGGCAACTCTAACCTTTTCCCAAATATAACTTTTGATTCTAGTCGAAAAGCTCCTAACTCCGCCACTTCCAGCAATTATTGCAAAGGTTTTTATTTTTAAAATTATTGCTTTTTGATGTTGAAGACAGTATTTTGTACTTTCATTTTCTAAAATAAAAACCTTTGCAATAATTGCTTTATTTTTTGAAAAAACTTTACCTAAAACCTGTCAACTCCTTGATGGAGATTTGTCTCAAAGGTAGAAACCTGCCATCTCCTTTTTAATTCAATAAAAATCAAGCCCAAATTATTTTGTTTATAGTTGATACAAAACACGCTAATAAAGAAACGAGATTTTTCATTTTGTTATACAATAGTTATAGAAATAATTATAAGGTTTTTTTCGTCTCCTGTAAAGTTTGGTCAAAAGGAGTTAGCGGGTTAACACTCTAAGCCGACGATATGCCACTCATGGAATGGATAAAGCCTTGAAGTTTTTTCACAAAAGTATAGAATTTAATATTTCAAAATACTTGACTTTATGTTGAAAATAAAAAATTGAAACATTTTAATATCAACTTGATTCAATATGGGATAGAAATGCGACTAAAAATATTAAAGATCTGGTAAAAAATTAAACCTTTAAGGTTCTAAGTAGCGTTCACCAGAGTCGAGAAACGGAATTTCTCGTCTCGATTGTCGAGAGTCTTAATTCTCAAGACAAGATTTTGTCTGGAACAGTTCTCGACAATTAACTTCGTGTCTCTTCTCGCGAGATTCTCAACTCTTGACATTCTGTGGGGTTGATTCACCTCAGTATCCCGCTTTGAAATATACCCAAAGCAGACCAGACAAGTTTTTATTCTCGACAATGATTCCTTATTTCTATAACTTGCTTGTATAAAACTTATTATTATTATTATTATATGTTTAATTACATTTTTGACTCGATTTTGCCTTGGCATACAGGTATGTTACCAAAAGTTCGATCGGGAAAAATACATGTTTTTTACAAAAAATTGAAAATTGCTATATAGGTTTTTAAGGTTTCTGAAATTGAATCTGAGGGGGTGAGGGTAAATATTTTTAAATATTTTCGTCAAAATTGGTATAGGGGTTTTTGGGGTCGACGGATCTGATTCTGGTAATAATTTTTTTCTAATTTCACCCCCTGAGGGGCGGGGGGTAGTTTTCGTGAAAATTGGTATATTGGGGTTTTTGAGGTTGCTAAAGTGAATTTGATAATACAAAAATTCTAACTCCACCCCCTAAGGGGGGGAGGGTAGTTTTATTGAAAACTGGTACATAGGGGTTTTTGAGGTCGCTAAAACTGAATCTTAAAATAAAATTGTTCTAAATCCACCCCCTGAGGGCTAGCGGAAATTGGCATATTGGGGACTTTTAAGCTGGCTGAAAGTGAATCTGATAATAAAAAATCTAGTTTACGCGCGGAGGTAAAAAATGTGAAAGCTTTTTTACTGAGCAGTGTATTTTTCTTGAAGACAAGATAAGATAAACATTTTAATTCCTGGATTCTTGTGAAACCCTACTTCCAAAGTTTAAAAGTTATCGTATTCAAAGATCTAAAGGCGTTTTTTTTAATATTTGCCAAAAATTGTGAAAAAATACGCAAAAAAATTAAATTTTTTGGCTCACAATACCATCTCTTTACGAAAACGTAAAAATAACCATGTGTATTGTCGTTTTCTGTCACGACCGGTCATTTTATAAATCCGGGGTTCAAACATACCGTTTCTTTTTTTTTTTTCATGAGTTCGATATATAACATTGCAATTCCATGCATGAGTGACTTAATATTACAAAACATTTTAGATTTTAAGCTTTCACGGCCATTAAGATATAAAGAACTTTCACTTTCGGGTTTAGACCGTGTTAATGGATTTTCACTTTCCGACGTTTCGTCTCTCTAGTAGTAAGAGACGAAACGTCGGAAAGTGAAAATCCATTAACACGGTCTAAACCCGAAAGTGAAAGTTCTTTATATTACAAAACATATTTGAAATAAGAATCCTTTCTAATATTATATTAAACTTGGACATATCGTCGATGAAAAACTAAAGTGGAATTTAAAAAAAATACTTAGGTTTACTTAATGTTTCCATTACAAAAAAAAAAAAACTTTACAGTATACTGAGAATTTGTTACAGTATATTACAATAACAACGTTGTGCTGCACAACTTGTGCATTACTGTAACAATTTGTATCCATTAACTTAAGTTAATGGGGCTTCCATATATACATAGCTATGGCACTCCCCGGGAGCCCCTATAACGTTTCTATTTTTATATAACATATTTTTATTTATAATTTACTTTTTTAGTAGAAACAAGAAATTTTTCTTAAAATTAGAAAAAGTTGGATAGTTTTTTACCATTTTTTACGCTCCCTGTAGCTTTTTTGTTTTTGAATATATTTTTATATTTAATGTAAAAAACATACCTACATAGGTTCTCGGATATATTTTTAAAATTTTAAATTTTCAAACTGAATTTAAAAAAAATCTTCAAGGCTTATTTATTAATGTACCTAAATATTAGGTTTATTATGGCCAGAAAATCTAAAGCAAGAAATTGCCGAACAAAAAGCCTACATTGAGAGCTTGCGCGCCATCGGATCCACGCGCTACAGCCGTCACATCCTTTTGTGCTGGCCAAACCTATGAAAAGCTTTCAGAGACGTCGCGACGAAAGCACATGCTGCTTCAATCGAATTGCCCACGCCTGACCTACATTTACTCAATAGAGCTTATGCCATGTCATTACATGAGTTGCAACTACCTATGGTTCATTTTAGGAATGGAAGTCAAAGCCAATCACTGAATAACCGGTTTTCGGTTAACCGGTATTGGAAATTATCTCAGACCGTTTTTCGGTTAAAACTCGAAAGCAATAACCGATTTTATATAAAAAAAACCGGCACTGGAAATTACCTCAGAGCGGTTTTCGGTTAAAACTCGAAAGCAAGAACCGGTTTAATATAAAAAAACAGGTATTGGAAATTACCTCAGACCGGTTTTCGGTTAAAACTCGAAAGCAATAACCGGTTTTATATAAAAAAGCTTTTCCCCCACAGAAATTTTGATATTATCAATCAATCAACTCAAAAAAAAAGTCCTCAACTCCCCTAAAAAAGCTTTAAATTTGACAGAAATTTTAATGACTAAAAAAAGTACCTCTGGAAAGAGTTGTCCCCTTTGGATTTGACCATTTTCAGAAAACCGGTTAAAATCCAACAATAACCGGTTAACCGGTTGTTCTAAAAACTCGTAACTGGTCACAAAAAAAAACGGTTTTTTTCGTAATAACCGGTTACGATCGAAAACTGGGTACGAGTTTCAGTCCCTAGTTCATGAATTCATTTCATTTCTAGAACAAAAATTTCTCGCACGACCAATATTAAGCGAGACGTCGGGAAAAGACTATTTCAAAAAGTAATAGTTTTTATCCAATACATACAGATAATAAGACAATTACCAGCTTTATTTTAAATAGATAAACTCAATAATAACCCCCGCTAGGCTTTTACTTTATTGAGTGGATAATTATTTATTTTACCCACTCAACTGTCACTTGTCAAATTATTTTCTTGTAAATGTCATTAAATTTTTTAATAAAAATATGAATTCCTAAGCTATTTATTGAATAAAACCTTGTATGGCACTCATGGGTAAACCGATATTGACCTCTCGAAAATTAACCTGCTTGGCTGACGCCTCGCAGGTTTAGGTTTTCTCATGGCAATATCTAACTTTACCCACTAGTACCATAAATAACTATTACCCCTTTTGAATGCTTGTCCACCTTCTATTGTTACAAAAAACAAACTCAGCCACAAACCAACCTAGCCAAGAACTTTGGAGAAGGAACCTGTGGTCCAAATTTGACATGTCGATCTGTCAGATTTTTTATCGGAAAAATAGTCTACAAGCCCATCGTCATTTTTAAGGGGTCATTTGAACCAGCATAAATTATATTTAGTACGATGCCGGTATATGAAACCATAATTTTAGTCACTATGCCATCACTTTTGGGCGGTACAAGTGAGTACACAGGTAAATTGAATTTGTCATCCGGATCTCCTAAAAATGCACCATTTTTAAAGGCCGCGGGTTTTCTCGTCCTTGTACGAGCAAATATTAACGGCGTTGCTGAATAATGAATCTATGAAAGCATACCTGTGTACTCACTTGTACCGCCCAAAAGTGACGGCAAAGTGACTAATATAGTTATGCTGGGTCAAATGACCCCTTAAAATTTAAGAATAAGAATAATTTATTGTTTAAAAGAATATGACTATTCTATAACAATGGTTGCTTTAAATATACAATAATAATACAATATAAAATATAGTTCAACATAAGTAATACAAAAATGAAAAGTATTATAAGTAATTATAAATAGGTACATTCCATATGCTACAATAAAATAATATACACATATACAAATAAATATAAATATATAAATATAGAGAGATTAAACATAGGTAATACCCTCTAAAAAAGTAGTAATTAATAATATAACTTAGGCTAACATTAGCGTATGCGTAGTGTAAGGGTATATAAGACTAAAACAAAATACAATAATTATATCTACAATTACATAAACTCACAATTAATATTGGCGCAAAAAGATGCAGACGAGTACGTATTGAAACTGATCAAATTTACTCACTTAATATGAATGCTCTAAGCTTAAGTATGTTGGACATTGACTTGTAGAGAATCTTAATGCAATTTGCATTTCCTGATAGCATTTCGTGAAAATCCTCTAAAAGAGAAAATGCAAGCAGCTCCTGTCTTATTGACTCATATACAGGGCATTTAAATAAAATATGTTGTAGGTTTTCTAGGGTACCCTTATTACAAATCCTACATATATCAGTTTGTTTCCAAGAATATGGCGTGCGATTCAAGTAGAAGTAACAGTATAAATCATTTGTACACCTTAATTGTGCCATAAAAACGTACAGTATACCGATAGAAGAATTTTATTTGTATCTTCGAATTTGATTTTAAGTCTACATTGCCTAATTACCTCTACAATATCCAATTTAGTTTAAATCACACTTATATTTACATTGGGCGCAAAATCTTTGAGTATTGCTTTAAGTTGGGAATACCAATTGTATTTTGTTTGGTTAGTGGGCACTGAGTCCAAATATTTTAAGTTTTGCAGGGATTTAAAAGAATATCTGCTGTGTGGTAAATTCTCTAATCTAACAAGAAAATTTAATGCTAAACTTATGACTTGTGTACTAAGTTCCGACATATTAAATTCATTACGTACAATATACGCAGGTGTAGTTTTTTGTAAAAACCATAAACTTTTAATAAACTTTTGTTGAATAACCTCTACTTGGTTTATGTATCGTAGCCCCCAAACACTAACTGCATACATAAGGGTTGGTAATATTACTGTATGCAATAATTTAAGTCTACCTTCCCAGTTATTTAACTTTGATTAAAAAATTAAATTCCTGGTTACACCGATGCAAACATTTGCTTAAACCCCTTAAAAATTACAATGGGCTTGTAGTCTAAAAGTAATTGCTAAGATTTTAATCTAGACTAATTTATTTTTTATTATTATTGTCTCTAAGCAATTTATAAGAAAACCTATTTTAATAAATCAAAAGGGCAATAATGCGTTTACCCGAGTTACTTGGGCCAAGTACGCATTTGGACTTTTTATGATTTTTACAATTTAGGCGAAGGAGTTTTTAAAACCATGACTTTTTTTGCCTTGGGTTAAATAGTAGTAGTAGTAGTTTTATTTTGTAAATTTAAAATTTCTACCGGAGATTACATGCATGAGTAAATTAAAAAGCGGACAGCTAGCATTTCATTTAGATTAATTACAAACATGAATGCACAGAAAATTTTATTGTAGTTGTAAAACTGAATATTATTTGTAAACAAATATTTTATTTATATCGCGACAGTATTTTATATAGTCGGAAGCTGGTGACCATTTTTATTTCATTATTTGCTCCCGGCTATATTTTATATACGTCTTAAAGTACATTTAAATTAAGCTATTTTCAAATTGCTAGACTCCGGATCCGGTTCTTTTAAATTGTGTTAAGACCACTTTACACGGAGCAATTTGTACGCAATTTTGATGCTATGCAAGTTTGCTGCCAGATATAACATGAGGACAATTGGACATTGATTTGCCTTTTCACGGAGCAAGTTGTACGCAAGTTTGGTGCTATATATTGCAAGGTAAACAGTGCTGCCAAGCAGACAATTTTGACGTGTCTCTGCGTTTGTTGACAAAAATATAACCTAGCATTTGCTTTTTAAGGAATTTTTTAGTTAGACAGACCGACCTATTATTAATAATAATAATTATTAACATGTGCAGTTGCTACTGTATTAGTAAAATGAAATCGATTTGGTAACTTTTTTTCCAGGTTGGTACCACGAAAATAACCATAAAACTTGCGTGAAAATCGCCGAAAAATAGAACATGTTCTAAATAATTTGATGGCACGAAAATGGCCTCAAACTTGCCTGAAGGCATGCGCAGTGACTGAATCATTCTTGCAACAAATTTGCATAGCATCAAACTTGCGTACAAAATGCTCCGTGTAAAGTGGCTTTTAAACTATGAAAATTGACTAATCTAAATGTAATAAATGTTAGACTCGATAAGTTAAAAATATATTTTTCGGGGACCCCATTTCACCACATTTTCAAGGCTTCTAGCATCCAAAGGAACCCAATCTAGGACCTGGCGATTTGCAAATAGCTTAATTTGAATGTACTTTAAGACATACAGGGTGATCCATAACTGGCATGCCAAAATTTAAGAGGTGATTCTAGATCCAAAAATATAAAAAAAGTTCGTATAAAGGTTCGTCCGGAAATGAGCCCTAAGGGATCCCTTTAAAATTGTAATAAAAATAAGGTTTTTAATTAATAACTCGGGTACCGTTTAAGCTAGAGCGGCGAGCTTTTGCATGTATACTAGTATTAATAAGGGCAATAAGTTTATGTTAATTTATTTTTTTAATTTATCCAGAGGCGTGCCCAGACGGACAAAATATATGAGGCTTAAAACATTTTTGCCCCAAACTTTTCTATGTGTATGTTTTTTGGATTTGTTGTAAAATATAGATTTCTAGAGTAAAAATACATATAAAATATCATATAGTGTAACACTGTAGGAGCAACCGTTATCAAAAAAAAAATGCAATTAAGAGGAAGTAACATTTTGTGCCACCAAAAACGTTACTTTTTAAAAGGCTATTACTCCTTTAATATTAAATTTAGGTGTTTTGGTGTATAATACTTTTTTGCTCAGTTTTAAATGAAGAATCACCCTGCAGCATTAAAATTTTATTGGTGCTTTTTTTTGTTCCCCATTCAATACGTCATCTTCGAAGGGCCGTAGCTCCCTTAGGGCTCATTTCCGGACCAACCTTTATAGAAACTTTTTTTCATATTTTTGGATGTAGAATCACCTCTTAAATTTCGGTACGCGAGTTCTGGAACAGGCTGTATACAGGGTGCCCGTTTTTCGAGCTCAAGCATGGTATTGCAAAAAAAATAAAAATTCGTTTCTTTTTAATTTTTTTGAGCGAAAACGGACAAAGCTAGACGTTTTTAACTAAAACATTGTAAAGGTACTTTTTGGCAAGGAATCTAAATCTGTTGTCATATTTTCCATGGCATTTTAGATCCAAGAGCTACAACACTTAACTTCGTTTTTTCTTATGGGCGCCATTTTGGATTTTTACATTTTTAAATAGTTTTTTTTTATGAATACGATGATGTATCACACAAGATGATCAAGTCTTACATTTTAAGCGAAATTAAAAAAATAATTTTTGCGCAGAGTGCTTTGGAAACAACGAAGCAATCAAATTAACGGAGGTTAGGTTTGAAGCTGTAGTTATTCTCAATGTGACCTACGCGCATGCCCGAGCTCGGTATTTAGATCTACAATTAGCCGCTCCTCACATTTTGATAATCTAAATGCCGAGCTCACGCACGCGGCAATATCACACTGACAATATTTACATCTTCAAACCTAACCTCCGTTAATTTAATTGCTTCGTTGTTTCCAAAGCACTCTGTGCAAAAATAATTTTTGTAATTTTGCTCAAAATGTAAGACCTGATCATCTCGTGTGGCACATCATCGTAATCAAAAACAAACTGTATTCAAAAATGTAAATATCCAAAATCGCGTCCATAAGAAAAAACGAAATTAAGTGTTGTAGCTTTTGCATCTAAAATGACATGGGAAATATGATAACAGATTAAGATTCCTTGCAAACAAGTATCTTGGCAATGTTTCAGTTAAAGATGTCTAGCTTTGTACGTTTTCGCTCGAAAAAATAAAAACGAAATTCGGGATTTTTATTTTTTTTTGCAATAATTAAAAAACAAAAAATTATAGTTCAAGTTTTCTTTCAGATTATTGATCACCATAAACATGCGCAACTTTTTCCTAATTTAACCGATTTGTATATCTTATGATAACCAAGATACCCATGCTTGAGCTCGAAAAACGGACACCCTGTATAAAATACAGCTGGGAGCAAATGAGCATTATTTCAAAAGTTAACAAATCCAATATACGTGTTAAGGATTTGTTAACTTTTGAAATAATGCTCCTCAAATAATGAAATAAAAATGGTCACCAGCTCTTAGACTAATACTATACCTGTGATATTAAATACTACATGGTAAGTATTGCATACAATAAGTTGTCATGTTAACACAACACAACGGGCTGGCCTATTTGGAATCCCAAGCAACGTGTGTTTATTAATATTGTAACATTTGTAAAACCAAATTTGGTAAAGTATACACAGTAAGGTTTAAGTTGTGTTATTGATCTAGTGTACAGTATGTTACAGTATTTAGTAAAATAACAATCGGTAAATAATACCAAAATTTTGATTAAATGCTCTAAACATATACAAATATATCATGCGCAGAAGCGTTTGGTAGAACATATTTATGCGCTTAAGTGTTTAATAATACATACGAATGCTCAAAAGTGTTCTGGAAAAAATATACAAATATACCATGCACACAAGGGTTGGGTGAAACATATTTATGCGCAGAAGTGTTTAATAATACATACGAATGGACAAAAGTGTTCTGTTAAACATATACAAATATACCATGCGCAGCAGGGTTTGGTGGAACATATTTATGCGCAGAAGTGTTTAATAATACATACGAATGTGCAAAAGTGTTCTGGCAAACATATTCAGATATATTATGCACAGAATTAGATCATATATACATAGATGCGCCTTGAGTCCACGTCAAACTGAAATGTTTTCATTGCTATATCCAGATAGATTTCAGCTTCTCGCTTCTGGTTACCACCCACCACTATAGTGGTTTGTTTACAAATATGTTTATTAATACATGCGAATGTGCAAAATAGTTTTGGCAAACATACAAATATACCATGCGCAGTAGGGTTTGGTGGAACATATTTATGGGCAGAAGTGTTTAATAATACATACGAATGTGCAAAAGTGTTCTGGCAAACATATTTAAATATATTATGCACAGAATTAGATCATATATACATAGATGCGCCTTGAGTCCACGTCAAACTGAAATGTTTTCATTGCTATATCCAGGTAGATTTCACCTTCTCGCTTCTGGTCACCACCCACCACTATAGTGGTTTGTTTACAAATATGTTATACTTCACCTCCTCGCAACCACACCGCTATAGTGGTTTGTTTACAATTGGCTTTGTATATGTTCTACATAAAACAAATCAACATTAATGCCATATCTATGTATATATGATCTAATTGCGCAAAACTAATGGGAGAAACATATTTATGCGCAGAAGTGTTTAATAATACATACGAATGCGCAAAAGTGTTATGGCAAACACAATGTATATTATACAAATATACCGATGCTCGGATATGTTTTGTAGAACATACTTATCCGTTCAAGTGTTTTGTATGCAGAGTTGAAGGTAGAAAAAGGTAAAGGAAGTGTGGCAAAAAGTACACCATTTCAATTATTCTGCTCGCGGAAAATATAATTTTTTTTAAACGATTTTACGTTTCAGATATTTTAAAGCTGGCTTACTGTTTTATTATTATTAAATAATATTTTTCTAAACAATTCGCACTATGAGTACAAGACCACCATAGTGCGAATTGTTTAGAGAAAATGTCTTGTTATCTAGCGTTTTCAATTTAAACTAGATGAAACGTTGCAAGCACCGTGTTAAAACATCGGCACTATTGTACACAAGAGCCATCTAGTTTGCAAATTTCAAAGTAGGTGTTTTGTTTGATTTTAAATTCTGTATCTTTAAAACATTATATTCTAGCAAAAAACTGTATATAACATTTTTTATAGGGCTTAAAAAGAGCTTTTATTAAAAACATAATTTTTTGAAATCGGGTTATAAATATGTGAGATATGCTAAAAAACCTTTTACTGCTTTAAACGCCAATATCTCGAAAACAATGCGTTTTAGGAAAACGTTGTTTATAACATTTTTTGACCAATTTAAAATTATCTTTTATATAAGTGCTAAATTAACCAAATACCATAATAAACTGTGGATTTCTCAGGGCTTAATAAACTCGTCACCGCGACTTTTAAAAAAAACAACTTAATAAGAACGAAACCGTGGAAAAAAGTGCAGAATATAAGCGTTATAGAAACACCTTAAATACATTAATTAAAACTACTAAAAATAATTACTACAAAAGCAAAATTTCGGACGCAAATAACGACTTTAAAAAAAATTTGGCGAAGTATTAATGAAGTTACAAATAATGATAAAAAACTTAATAAGCCTCCTATAAAACTAAAAAATGAACAAAATATAATTTTAAAAGAAAACAAACATGTTGCAAATTGTTTTAACACTTTTTTTTACAAATATTGGCAAGAAAATGGCATCAAAAATCAAAAAAACTGTACCTGTAACTATTCATAAAAGTAATAAAAATTCACTATTTTTAAATCCCCTTACCGAAGCAGAATTAATTCCTATAATAAATCAATTAATGTCAAATTCAGCGCCTGGGCCTGATAATATTTCTGTCAAAGTAATCAAACATTGTTATATCCATCTATTAGTGCCACTTGCTCATGTCATAAACTTGTGTTTTGAAAAAAGCAATACCCCCAAGCAATTTAAAGAATCAGTAACCATACCTTTATTTATATTTGGTGATAAGAAAAATCCTACCAACTATAGGCCAACAACCCTTATCAATAATTTTGCAAAAATATACGAGCACTGCCTAAAATCTCGCATAACTTCTTTTTTATCAAAACATAAAATACTAAGCAAGAGTTTGGTTTTTAAAAAGACATCAGCACCGAGGATGCCAATATGGAACTTCTAAAACATATTTTTTATACCAAAAATAAACGTAAAAAGTGCCTTGCCATATTCCTTGATTTGGCCAAGGCATTTGATACAGTCGATATTGCAATTTTATTAACTAGAATGGAGGCCATTGGCATCCGCGGTGCTGCCTTAAATATTTTTAGTACATACCTCAAGGAAAGATATCAGATTGTTAAAATTGACGATGAGTTAAGCGACCCCTTCCCTGTCTCCATGGCCCCAGGGGACAGTGTTGGAGCCTATTTTATTTTTAATTTATATCAATTTCTTAGGAAATTTAAATATTAGTGGTAAATTGATACGCGGATGATACGGTTATTTTTCTTGAGGATGAATCATGGACCGGGGTTTTTCTGAAGGCCGAACTGGCTATGCAAAAAGTATTTGAATGGATGAACCAAAGTTTACTTAATATACAAAAAACTAAATTTATGTGTTTTTCACCAACAATTGTTGACCAACCTTCTCTAGATAAACTTAAAATACACTCTGATGATTGCAAAAAATTTCAAACATGTTCATGTGAATCTATTTATAAAGTTGAAAGTATTAAATATCTAGGTGTAGAGATTAAAATTATGTTAAGAAAAGGTAGATTATATTCCACCGAACTTCTGTATAAAGAATGTGGTTTGCAAAGTATTCGGAATATATATGTTTTTCAGTGTGTAATATGGATGTGTAATATGGATGCACAAAAATAAAAATATCGGGGCACAAGTTTATGACACTAGACAAGCAAATTCTTAATATTTACCTTTTTTAAAAACATCTTTTACGCAAAGAAATGTTTTCTATTTTGCACCAAAATTCTATAATTTTCTTCCACGAGAAATAACACAAATTTTACATAATAAAAAATTTAGAAAAGACGCTAAAAATTATATTAATGCTAATTTACATACGTTTCTAAGAGTTATTTTGCAGTAAAAGTTACTATTTATATAAATTTGCTTACCCTCCCACTTACCCCTTTTTCCATTTTCTAAATTGATGTGTACATTTTCCTCCTAAATTTCTTTTTTATTTTTAACTTTTCTGAATTTTTACTTTTGCACACATTTAAAATGTCCTCAGCACATACTCATATTTTTGTTTTGTTTTTTGTTTTATATAAGTATATAATTGTAGCGATGAAAATATATTTTTTACACAATGTGATAAAATTTTTAAGCTTGAGTGGTCTGTTTTCACACACAAATCCTAGATTTAGGTGAACAGGCTAAAAATATTATATATTATATTAGTATCAATTTTTTTTTATCTTATGTTTAAATAATGTGTGAACTTATAAATATTAAAAATTATGTATTGTGTAATTTTTGAGGTTCTTTCTTAAAATTGAATTGAATTGAATTGCCTTAATTATAAACAAAAAACGCTAAAAATAGGAGTTTTACCCTATTTTTACCCCCTTACCCCCAATCGTTTACCGCCAAAATCAAATCAGCTCTTCGGAATACGATAAGAAACAATATGCAAAAAACCGCAAGTCGATATCTCATGTAGAAATGGAGTTAGAGAGTTTAGACCCAGACAGACGGACAGACAGAGGGACGCAAAAATTTTTTTTACTGATTTCGACTTAGAATGGTCTAAAACGTCGAGAAATATGAAAAAAAACGTGGTCAAAGATTTTGACTTTTCGGCGAAGATTTCAATACATCGGCACTCTTAGTAGCACTAAGTGCCGATGTAAAATATATTTAAAATATACATATGCATAGTTATAAGGTTTAGTTTAAATTATTTAAATAATTATTATTCTCTGTAATTATAAAATTAATATCGAATCAAAGAAAATAATTTATGATATCGAAAATAATTTATGATATCGAACGCCTTTTATACATCAAAGACTTTTCGCTCTATTAACATATGAAGTCTTTAACTGAAGCAAAAAGTTTGAGCTCTTAGGCAGGTAAGTAATGTTTTATAACATTTGCTAAAGCATTATAAAATATTTTTTTTTTCAATGTTTTTACAGAATGCCAAAAACCAAAATGCTAGAACATCTGAAAATTTACACCAAAGTAAAGTTTTGGACTGGTGAAGAGGATTTAAATGATGCCGGAATAATATATAAAATTTATTCCAGGGCATTTTCGATCGTATACATTTCTAACATGTTTTTATTAATTTTGGGTCTACCCAAAGCATTTGAAGGTACTATGAGCTGTTCAACATTTGGGCCCTATAGGGCCGGTACATTAAAGACTTTAATTATTATCTTTAAAAGTAGGGACCCCGAATAAAGTGACATTAAACTTCACACGTGACGTTTAATGACATTATATACCGGGTGTTTTTGAATAAAAAAATCAAGAGCATACATTTTTACGTTCTGATATCGGGAAAAATTATTATAAAAATCAAACTTTTATTTTTATACATATTTTTTGCAAAAAACGGTGTGTGCCATATGTGGAACACTATGCAGTAAGCAAAGCAAGACCACCATAACTCAGTTTTTTTTTTGAGTTATGGTGGTCTTGCATTCATAGTGCGATATTACCCATATATCGCACTATGAATGCAAGACCACCATAAATCAAAAAAAAAAAAACTGAGTTAATTTCAACAAAACTAGAAAAGTGGGGTTATAAAAAAAATACATTGTGAATTATCTTTCATTTGACAAATATTTGTTTACTTGTTAATAAATTTAGTGTCAATATTGTTATTGCCACATCAATGTCAAAGTCAAAAAATGTTGGTGTATTTTTTTAAAATTGGGAAAGATAAAGCAGAAAAACAAGAATACTCTAAGAATACTGGTGTAAAACCCATAATTATAATTTTTAAATTAAGGAACTATGAGGAATACCTAGTTGTAGGAGACCAATATACTAGCAGTGTTTTTTTAAAAATAAAGGTATTTAAAACAAGTTTATTAGATACAAAATATATTGATAAGGGGATTTAATAATAGACATTTTAGAATAGGGATATTTTAGAGCAGAAATACAGTAATTAACAATAGAGATACGCTTCAAAATCCAAATAGTATTTACTAAACACAAATGCATAGAATAACATAAGATTTTTGACATGGTTAAACTAACCTTATTTTTCAAACAGGCATAACCCCATTTAAATAATCCACATTCACACAACTAAATTTTATGGAAAACATGAAATTTTACTTAACCCCACTTTTCCAGTTTTGTTGAAATCAACTGTACAAACCGATGGTAGTAACAGTGCAAAATCAGGGTAGCGGTTAAAGGCTATAATAACCACCAATTTTAGAAAACTTAATAGATTTTATGGATAGCTTAAGTTTTGCCCTGGTGGGTACCATGTTTTATATAATAATACTGTTTGTGAGAGCTGAAAAAATCCAGTTTTTGATGGCTTACTTGAAAAAAGACGAAAAAATGCTTTTTGCGACAAACAACAATGAAATTCTCAAAATAATGCAAAAATTCAGTGTATTTAATAATGAGGCATGCAGAAAAACGTCATATTTTGTGTGCGGTATGACTACCGGAGTGGGCATAGTCAGAGGAAAATACATAGAGGTAAAATTTTGTATATTACATAACTAGAAAAGGAAGGAGAGTTCTTTATAACAAGTGGGGGAAAATTTAGCAGGAGGTGTAAGCCAAGTCTTTAAAATATTCACACGGGTGCAAAAAACACATATGAGCAATGTACACTATTTTTTATACGAAAGTAAAACGCACAGTTGCGAGAGTAAAACAGGAAGGGAAAATAATGGGTTTTCTTCGTCTCGGTCTGTGTATTATACAAGGAATCCATATTTTTTACAAAACATCCAAAAAAAGTACACATAAAAAAGTTATGGGCAAAAATGTGTTAAGCCTACATTTTTCCGTCTAGGATAAATTCAAAAAAATAAATTAACATAAACTTGTTGCCCTTATTAATACTAGTATACATGCAAAAGCTCGCCGCTCTAGCTTAAAGGATACCAGAGTTATTAATTAAAAACCTTTTATTACAATTTTAAAGGTCCGTAGCCCCCTTAGGGCTCATTTGCAAACCAACCTTTATAGGAACTTTTTTTATATTTTTGGATGCAAAATCCCCTCTTAAATTTTGGCATGCCAGTTATTGATCACCCTGTAGGCTTAATTTTTTGTAGTACTTTTTAATACATAATGCATTTATTTTCTTATATCCAGGGAAAAAGAGAGTTTCCGTTTCCTTTCCAATATTTTCCATTCGACAAGAAAAATTTCTATTGGCCAGTGGCCGCATATCAAATGCTGTTTCTCACCACAGGCTTCCTTATGGCTATCTATACGAAGTTCTCTCTGGTATCGCTAACAAGTTACTTATTGGCAAAAATCAAAATTTTGCAACATTTCATCGGAAAATCTGAACACTATGCGCGTTTGATAAAAGACGATTTGGGAGTCGATCAAAAAGAAGCTCACTATATTGTTATCAGACAATGTATAAAGCAACATTTTGAAGTTATAAAGTAAGTTTAATGCAAACAAAAAAACGTATGTTTAACACGTTCGCTACCAGGGGTATATTTGAGTTTCGACCCCACAGACCATGCAAATAATAATAATAATAGAATAAATTGGCTATAAATTCCTATATTACATGTTTGTTTAACCTCGTACTCTTCTACTTAATTAAGCATTCCCAAAGTTAGTAGAAGAGGGAATCACCGCGGTGCACAGGCTTATACTGACTTTCGAACCAGTTTATAGGGAGTGCCCGTTTCACTTATCGCCTTCGCCAAAGGACATGGCGCCACTTATAGGGAGGCCCTGGCCCTCGGTGAAATTCGCTAAATTTTTTATATGATTTAGTTTATGCTTTTTTTTTAAAGGAATTAGGAACACTTTGTAACATATTTTTGCCCTAAACTCCTCAAAAAAATAAGTTTACTTACCTTAATAATTGGCAAAAATGCGGATTCTAGAGAGTCCACTATGCCCAGAGTGCGAAGAGGATGAAACATCCTCTCATTACTTAGCCGAGTGTGTCAGATACGACAGGATCAGGTGCAAAAAAGTCTTTGAAACTCAAAGACTCAACCAAGAGGAACTAAGAGATCTCCCCTGGGCCAATATCCTGACCTTTATTGAAAGGACGGGCAGGTTCAAGGAGGACTCAAATTAGTAAATGGCTGGGATTGCCTGGGGTGACAAAAAGGGCCAGAAATGGCCTAGTTGTCCGGCTTTGGCCAACCCAAAAATTTACTACTACTACTACCTTAATAATTAAGAAAAAAAACGCTTGCAAGCTTGATTGGTATAAGTCAAACTGATGTCTATCTATATTTTAATATATTCTCGGTAATGTAAAATTAATTCAGCATGGCTTTTAGAGCACTTTTTCAAGTAAAATGTTTTGAATAAACCTTTAAGGTGGTCAAAAGGTGATACCCCAGATGGGAGAAAATGAAAACAAACAACAAATATCCAACAGCCCAATATTTACTTTCAATAAAATTCCAAGTTTCGAAAACTTTTAATAAATAAATTCCCGGGGAAAAGTTTTTGTATGATCATACCTAATTAAGCATAATTATGTATGACCATCACTGGTCGGATTGAAGTAGCCATTACCGGGGGCATGCAAAAATTAGAATTTAAAAAACTCTTTCTTCAAGTAAATAGACACTTTAAACTATTGTTCACCAAGCGGAATATCATGTCGATGCTGTTAATACTCAGTGAGTCACTTGGTCATGGTCCATGAGAACTACCTAATTTTTTTTTGTTTTGAAAATTGTTTCCCCTCTTCAAAAAACGAATAATTAATAAAAAAAAACAATATTTTTGTTGTTATTAACTATTCGTTTTTTGAAAAGAGAAACAATTTTCAAAAAAAAAAATAATAAGTCCTTCTCCATGAATCATGGACCAAGTGACTCACTGAGTATTAACAGCGTCGACATGACATTCCGCCTGGTGAACAATAGTTTAAAGTGTCTATTTACTTGAAAATAGTTTTTATGGTACTAGTGGGTAAAGTAAAGCTGACGCCAAGCAGGTTAATTTTCGAGAGGGCAATATCGGTTTACCCATGAGTGCCATACAAGGTTTTATCCAATAAATAGCTTAGGAATTCATATTTTTATTAAAAATTTTAATGACATTTACAAGAAAATAATTTGACAAGTGACAGTTGAGTGGGTAAAATAAATAATTATCCACTCAATAAAGTAAAAGCCACGCGGGGGTTATTATTGAGTTTATCTATTTAGAATAAAGCTGGTAATTGTCTTATTATCTGTATGTAAGGGATAAAATATAATTTTAGGTAACAACAGGTCGGGTAATGTAGAATTTGAAATTTTTAATGGCATATTACGAATAAAAAACTTACTATTATAATAATTTTAAACTTTTAAACATTTTCATAATTTAATAATTATTTGTAATGACAGTCAGTAAGCTAATGTCAACAATTATTAAAAGCACAATGGGTAATAAAACTATCACTAACTAAATGCCATTTTTAAACCACTAATTATCCCTGTAAAAAAAGTCCACTAAATCTTACCACGGTGGTCTGGAAACAATTTTTAACTCAACTTTCATACAACGCAAGTTTTTTTTTCATAATTTAATTATTTAGAGCTTTGGTCAAATAAAAAAAATATTTATAAGATTTTACCTTAAAAAGCGAGAAAATAAGTTTTTATGAACCTTTGTTTTAATGGCTTTTTAGGGGAGCTAGGCCACGTTTAAGGGGCATATTTAGAATATTACTCACTTCATAACTCAGGAACGGTTTAACTTAAGGACTTATTTTTTTTACTATGGTATGCAATCAATAAACATTATTTTATGATATAAAAAATTAAATGTTTAACCAGGAGTGGACTTACAGTTTTACAGATAAATTAAAATACACCCCTTACCTTATTGGTTCTATACTACATTAAAAATTTCATGTCAATAAGTTAAACCGTTTCTGAGATATGAGGTGATAAATATTCTAAAAATGCCCTTTAAAAGTACGCTAGCTCTCTCAAAAAGCGATTTAGCTCAAACGTCCATAAAAACTTTTTTCTCACTTTTTGACGTAAAATCGGAATATCTAAAATAGTTTTTCAATATCTCTTTTTTTTTGTTAAAACAAATGAAAATCGTTTTTCTTAAAAACGCATCGAAAATTTTTTTTTTAATTTGGTCTTAAAAAGATGCCCAAGCTCTAAATAATTAAATTATGAAAAAACTTGGGTTATATGAAAGTTGAGCTAAAAATTGTTTCCAGACCAGTGTGTTAGGTAAATGATCCTATGAAATCTTACAAGAATCCCATCAATAAAGTAGGAAATTGTAGGAATATCCCATTATCTTGTTAAGTTTTCATGGCTTTTGATAAACTTTGGTAGCGTGTTGCGTCACTTTGAAATAGGAGTTACTGTTCCTTTAAAATTTCACGAAAATATCATTCTCGGTCGCATCAAATCCTACGCAAACTATTAAACCCCATTTAATCTTATTAAAATCCCATAGGATTTTGATAAGATTTGGCAGGACTGTTTTTACAAGAATAGCTGCCTTGATCCAATTTTTTACTCAGATTCTGCGGGTTCTTTATAAGAGACGGATGTGGCCGCTTAGGCGTATTTACTGCTGCATCAGCTAACGTAGATATGCACAGGACTTGATTTATTTTATTTTATGTTGTTTCGTAAAAATATTCCTTCAGTTGTAAAGTTTTAAGTGAATCGTGAATATTTATGCTTTTTTAATATGTGATATTAAATTTTAACGTGGAATTACTGTTGAACATGAAAAGACATTTTTTTATCAATATCAATTTGCATGCCCCGGTAATGACTACTTCAATCGACATACATAATTATGCATAAATATGTATGATCATACAAAAACTTTTCCCCGGGGTTTATTTATTAATTTATTTATTTATTTAAATGAATGCCTGGGAAAGTATTATTTTGTTGGCATCAGTATTTTTCAGTCATGATATTTATATTAGATAAATTATTATATGCAGAAACACGGCATTCCACTGACTTCTAACTAAAAAGTTCTGTTCTGTTTTACTTTTTTTATTAAGCTGTTGAGTTTTAAAATGAATTCCGTCACAAAAAAGTTCAAATTCTCGAAGATTTTTAATTACATTCGTTAATTTAATTCAATTTTTCTTTCATCTAAACGTATTTCTATTCTGCTTTTTTGTACTTATTTCATTCTTGAGTTTAATTTTATTTACTTTTTACCAAGATACAAAGCAAATAACTTATTTCACGTATTTCACTAATTTAGTCCTTAAAAATTATTTCTGACATAAATTTTCTGTTGCGCTTTCTTTTATTTTATGATCTTGCCAATTTTAATATATATTTTATTACTTTTTACCATAAAACTGGTAATTTATTACAAAAAAATTTAAAATACGTCAGAATATTCTTCAAAAGAAACCTTGCTACTATGAAATAGTATATTATTTACCAAGTGAGAGAAGTTTAACATTTTTGACCTGCGTCAAATTTCGGGATGAGCGCGCTAGTTCGAAGCCCGCAAGACGCGGTCTAAAATGTTAAATCCTCACTCACGTGGAAAATATAGTATTTTTTTTTCACTACAGTACAATTAATTAGCTATTTATTTATTTATTTATTTTACTAAAATTTAATGAAAAAGCTTATATGTTTAAAATATCACGTTGGCCGTTCGCGGCCATTAAAAAAACAAATGAATAACTTGACATTTCTGGCAGAAAATTTCTGTTGATCTGCTGAAATTATTAAGTTAGAAAGTGTTTCCGTGTTAAGTGTAATAAAATATATAAAAATGGGAAGTGAAATGCATGATGATTCTGGTACTCCCCCAGAAATAAGGGGACAAGCGAAAACTGTGAGGAAGAATCTATTGCCTCAAAAATCAAAAGATTTGTATTCTAAAGTATATTCAAATTTTAAGCAATGGTGTACATCCCAAAGAGTTACAAAATGTGCAGAAAATGTGTTACTTGTGTATTTTAAGCAAGAAATAAATTTGGTGCCTAAAGACACTTGTAAATAGCAATGTGATTTAATAATTAAGTGAAACGTCGGATGCCAAAACAGCTGAATAAAAATTCATTATTAACCATGGTGTAATTTCATTATTTTTAGAACCTCTGACGTCATAGGTAGAGAAATAATATTTCTACCAATGAAAAGAACAGAATAAAGATGTGGTTTTAGGCTGGTGGTAAAAAAATATTTTTATGGGGGGTTTAGGGCAACAACATTTTTTTTATTTTCCTTATAGAAAAAAAATTTTTTCATACAAAGTGTTTGAAACGTTTTTAATTCTTTTAAAAAAAGCATAAACTAAATCATATAAAAAATTTAGCAAACTTCACCGAGGGCCAGGGCATGAGACACCGGTCTATTTGGAAATTTGTCGTCGCTCATATATGAGCCACTTGGTAGCGAACGTGTTAAACAAACAATAATGGTGTTTTGATATGATTAATTTTAACTATATGGTACAGCCTAACATTTATTTTGATTTAACAATGCAGTATGCTAAATTTAACCATGTAATGTTTAATTTAACTATATTAAACATTACATGGTTAAATCAAGCATACTGTATTGTTAAATTAAAATAAATGGTAGAATAACTATGCGATACCATAATGACATAATTCTTTTAGTTTTGCGGAAAAAATAAAAAAAGCCACAGGTATCTATGTTTTGTTAGATTTTCTTATTTCGACGTTTCAGTTTGCAACTATATTAATCGGAATAACAGTTGGAAAACCGGTAAGTTTATGCGAAATTTTTGACCCATGGGTCAAAATTATAATAGTGTGGTAAAACAATATTTTCACACTGTTCTTTAACTTTGGTTATGTTTACATTCTGTCAGATTACCCTAATTTAGGTGACCTTGACCATTTAGGGATATTTAATTAATAAGGAAATTAGGTTACCAATATATTTTGCTGGAACTACCTGTTCACCTGTTGTATTGTATCTTTGACATTCTAACCGATTCATACAGTTCTATTTTTATAACAGTCATCCTTAGGGATAAAATATTTATCTATTAATAAATATTATCCTGGTGATTAGGTAAGTCTTATTTAATTTATATTTTTATTAAATCCTAATTATTTATATTAGTTTTAGTTTGGAACTTATTTATGTTCATACATAACATCGGTCACCTAACTCTGGGTATTTTGAAATTGCTTCCTACAATAAATGAACTTTGATCTACATTACTGATTTTCTTATACGAAACCACGACCCCCATTTGAACTATACGGCGCCCGGCATTCCTTTTTTCCCAGTTCAACATACCTGGCACTCACCGTGAGGCATAGAGACGTACTGTAGATACGTCCAAAGCTAGGGTATAAAAGAAAACAGTGGTAGTATTAGAGTATACAGTGAAAACAAAATGCCTATCGACCATTCACCAACCAATGGCAAGACGAGAAGTGGAAATTCATACAGAGGTCCTCGTAGAGAGCAATCACTCGACTTCTTGGGTTTTGAAGGTGGTTCAGAAGCATTGGCTTCTGCATTACCAACAACTACTGCAGTATCAACAACTTCCAGCCATGTCACCAGAGTACAACCCGTACTTACTGCTGGGATGTCAACAACTTCACTACAAGAGCAGCCGCCACCATTATCACCACAGGTTACACAACACCAACAAAATAATCAAGGTATTTATATTCCAATTTCACATTCACCTCCAACAATGGCAACTTTACCATCCAATGCAAGTGGCGTTGGGCCACAGAGATTTGAGCATACTACAAGTACTGGGGCAGTCCCTAGAAGAAATTATTCAGGAGCTAGTAGTAATTTAAGTTATAATTTACCTTATTATCATGTAGATTTGCCACATAGACCTCCTCCAGCTTATAGTAGCTTAAACGTAAACAACAATTTCCCTAGTTTACCTCCACAGGGTTATAACACAAATTCATATGTACAGGTACCACAAAATGCACAGCCCTGTATACCGGTACAAATCCCAAGTGCCGAAACACTTTCTAGCATTAAAAAATTGTTACCAGTGTTTTCTGAAAACGGTGAAATTCACCCTTGTGACTTTATAAATAGACTGGAAAAAACACTACAAAATTACAATATTCCATTTCATATGTTTTCACCAGAATTACCAGACCTATTTATCGGGCCTTCAAAGCACTGGATACAAGCACTATTATATAATTTTAATGATTTTAACGCATTTAAAAACAGTTTTATTGATAATTTTTGGGGATTTTCTCAACAAAACAAGGTTAAACTCCAACTTGATTTGGGAAAGTACAATAGAACTACCAGCTATTCGAACTACTTTTTGGGCCAAGTGTCAAAAGCTAGATTTTTAAACCCTCCATATTTAGAACGGGAACTTATAGCAATAATTAGTAGACACTTTCCTCCAACCATAAGTTGTTCTTTAATAGGAAGTAGATGTATAGCGGAAGTTTTAGAAAGGCTTCGTTTAGCGGATTCATTTGAAACGGTAAACATGAGACATCCCTCTTCTTCTTCTTCTGCGCAACCTTCTTCGCAACCGGCAGTCGTTCCACATAGGAATTTCTCAAATAAAAACTTCAATAAAAATATTTCTCACATTCAAATCGATAATATCGATAACATTAGCGATAATATCGATAATTTAGAACAGAATGAGGGAAACTAATTTTTCCTAAAGATATAAGCAGTGTATCTTTAGGTAACATTTCAACAACTGCAAAACCTAACCTCAAAAATTTTGTAAACAATCCCAAGAGTGAGTTACAAAAATGTGATTTTAACCATCAACCAATTTTAAGTGATATAAGTCGAACCCCTGTAATTACCATCAACATAAATCACACCAACTATCCTTGCTTAGTTGACAGTGGTAGCGAGTGTTGTGCTTTTTCTACAGTGGTAGAAAATTCTGTCACATCCATGTCTATTCCTATGTTTCCAGTAAATGGTATTAGGGTTTCTGGAGCTTTTAGGAATAAAAACCGAAAAGTCACCCATCAGGCCCTAGTTTCATTTTCTTTAGAAGATGAGGTTTTTGATTTTGAGATGCTTTACATCCCAGACTTAGTTTTTCCAGTTATCCTGGGTTGTGATTTTCTAAGAACTTTTAAGGTAAGCATAAGTTTAGAACAAGAATGCATTTTTATAAAACATAATAATAAAGTATTAACCATCCCTGAAACTAAAACATTGCACACTTATACTGCCCTTGAAGATTCCCCTTTAACAAAAGTATGTGCTATATCAAAGTCCCCTCCTATTATGCAACCTGATCATTACTATCAAGTAAGTGATGAGGATATTGATGCTGTGGTTAGAGAGACTCCACTTTCTCCTGAACAAAAAGCTAAATTTAAACACTTACTTCGTAAGCATAAAAGTGTTTTTTCAGAAAAACCTGGTCTTACGTCTGAGTATGTCCATTCAATAACCCTTTTTGATTACACACCCTTTAATCAAAAGAGTTATCCCATTCCCATTGCACACAGGCCTGCTGTAGATGCTGAAATTCAGCGTATGCTGGACTTCAACATAATTGAACGTACTTCTTCATCTGCTTTTAGCAGCCCCCTATGTACCGCGGTCCGCAAAAACGGAACGGTAAGAGTTTGCCTTGATGCAAGGAAGCTTAACAGTGTAATGGAACCCGATACAGAACTCCCAAACAAAATTCAAGAGCTTTTGCAAACTTTACCTCCTGAAGTTCGTACTATTTCGAGTTTGGACATGACCAATGGCTACTGGCAAGTTCAGCTAAGGCCTGAGGACAGAAAATATACTGGATTTCTATATAATGGTAAATCGTATCATTTTAAAGTACTCCCTTTTGGTCTAAAGACCGCAGTTAGTAGTTTCACTCGGGCTATGTCCGTTATTTTAGGTCCAGAATTTTCCGAATTCATCCGTATTTACATAGATGATGTCCTTGTACTGAGCTCTGGGGTAGATGCGCACCTGCAACACTTAGATAGTGTGCTATCCAGATTTGCACAAACCGGATTTACACTACGGTTAAATAAGTGTAAATTTTTTAGGAAGGAAATTCAATTTTTAGGCTACATCCTTTCTGAAAGTGGCCTTCAAAGTGATTCTTCCAGGGTATCTGCTATAGTCAACTACCCAGTTCCACAAAATGTAAAACAATTACAGGCGTGGCTAGGGTTGACCAACTATGACAGAGTATTCTGTGAAAATTATGCTACAGTGGCCGAGCCCCTATTTTCCCTCCTGAGAAAAAAAACTAAATGGACTTGGGGTCCTGCTCAAGCCCAAGCATTTAATAACCTGAAAGAGCTGATTAAACAAGAAGTACTTTTGTTTCATCCAATATTCTCTCTCCCTTTCTGGGTACAATGTGACAGTTCTGATGTTGGCTTAGGTGCTCAGCTTTTTCAGATTGTTAATGGTCATAAAAAAGTAGTGGCATATGCCAGTAGAGTTCTTCTCCCCAGGGAGCGTGCCTATTGTTCCTCAGAAAAGGAGGCCCTCAGTGTAGTCTGGGCGCTCGAAAAATGGCGAGTTTTTTTAATCGGCCGTCATTTTTATTGCCTCAGCGACAACAGGGCATTAAGTTATCTTAATACCTGTCGTCTCCTCACACCTAGACTATCCCGTTGGTGCTTATCACTACAGGATTTTGATTTTACTATCAAGCATGTAGCCGGTAAAGACAATATTGTAGCCGATACTTTATCCAGGTATCCTAGTTCTAGGCTACCAACCCCTTATGATCGCTGCTTTAAAATATTAGGCCAAACCATACAGCTCGATAGTGTTTTCTGTAGAAATCTGAACTCCCTACCTGAAGACCAACGAAATGATTCCAAGCTTTTTCAAATTCGTGAAAAAGTCCAACAGGACCCAGAAGCTCACCCCAGATTTGTGATGCATGAAGATATACTTTACATCAGACAATCCGAAGGTGAGCCTTACCTACTTTGCGTTCCAAAAAATCGTATACCCGATTTTATTAGAGCCTATCATGCAGGCATGGGTCATTTTGGGGTTTTTAAGACCCATGCTGGAATTAAGCGAGAGGTATGGTGGCAAAATATGGCGCGAGATATTAAGCAAGAGCTAAAAGCATGCCAAATTTGCCAACTGGTAAAATCTGGTCCTTTGCCGAACCCACCGTTGAAAGCAATTATTCCAGAAGCTCCAGGAGAGCTTGTGGCACTCGATTTTTACGGGCCCTTGCCCCGATCACGTGGGTCCGTCGAATACATTTGCGTTGTACTCGACGTTTTTTCAAAATTTGTCACTCTTTACCCTCTGAAAAATGCAACTTGCAAAAATACGCTCAAAAAGCTTCAGGAGGATTATTTTATTAAATACTCAATCCCGAAAGCAATTTTGACGGACCACGGGACCCAATTCACGGCCGACCTTTGGTCCGCAACCCTCGAGCCTCTGGGCATAAAAGTCATAAAGTCTTCGGTGCGCCATCCGTGTAGTAATCCATCCGAACGTATAATGAAAGAGCTCTCTAGGCTCTTCCGAACATTTTGCCACGACCGACACACCAGGTGGGCCCTAGAAATTGATAAATTTGCGAATTTTCTCAATAACATAACGCACCTGTCCACCGGGTATTCCCCCAAAGAATTGCACCTGGGTGAATCCCCTGACTTACCACTTAGAGAAATATTAAATTTTCCGGTTGATACAAAAAACCTAGATAATCACGTAAAATTATATTTTGCAAAGGAGAGTTTGTTAAGTAGTGCCTTACGTCGAAACGCACACACCCATTCTAGGAAATTAGCTACATTTCATGTAGGTGATAAGGTATTACTTAGGGCAAACCCTACTTCGTCTGCAATAGAGGGACGAATAAAAAAATGGATGCTCCTCTATGAGGGCCCATATAAAATAAAAAAGATCATTGATCTATCCACATATATTTTAAGTAATCCTGAAGATGAAAATGAAAGAGGAATGTTTCATGCATGCCATTTGAAAAAGTATAACCCGGAATCTGAACTTTGAAACAAACCTTCTACCTTACTTTTATAACCTTTTCTGTTTTGAGTTTATCCCGTAAACAGTTTTTTTTTAGTTAAAAAAAAAAGCGTTAACGAGCTAAGGGGGGGTAGATGTGGTAAAACAATATTTTCACACTGTTCTTTAACTTTGGTTATGTTTACATTCTGTCAGATTACCCTAATTTAGGTGACCTTGACCATTTAGGGATATTTAATTAATAAGGAAATTAGGTTACCAATATATTTTGCTGGAACTACCTGTTCACCTGTTGTATTGTATCTTTGACATTCTAACCGATTCATACAGTTCTATTTTTATAACAGTCATCCTTAGGGATAAAATATTTATCTATTAATAAATATTATCCTGGTGATTAGGTAAGTCTTATTTAATTTATATTTTTATTAAATCCTAATTATTTATATTAGTTTTAGTTTGGAACTTATTTATGTTCATACATAACATCGGTCACCTAACTCTGGGTATTTTGAAATTGCTTCCTACAATAAATGAACTTTGATCTACATTACTGATTTTCTTATACGAAACCACGACCCCCATTTGAACTATACGGCGCCCGGCATTCCTTTTTTCCCAGTTCAACATAATAGTTATAATAATATATAATAATAATATATAATAATAATTATAATAATATATAATAATTATTTTTGTGTTAAAATAGAAACAATAAAAAACTTTTTTAAACTTAGGAAAAATGGCATGGGCTTGAAAATTTAGATATCTTTAAGACATGTTTTTCTTTTAGGATTTTGGTGTGTTGGATAAGTTTGGATTAATCTATTATTATCTATGTAGTGCTCTTATTTTATGGATCGGCTATTATATTGCAGATGAGATTATTTTTGAGGTAAACTACAAATAATTGATTTTATTCACGGCCGTGATTGATAGGCCTATTAATCACCGGTCTGTAAAAATGAACCGTTAAAAATTTAAAACGACCGTATATAAGGTATAGTATTCTACTCGTGTATAATAGCTATTATGATAATGCCACTCGCTATCGGCTCGTGTCCCAAAATTCACCCTCATTGATTAATAGCAAATATTATACACTCGTAGAATAATATACTATTATCCACGGACGTGATTATTAGGCCTATTAATCACGGGTCTGTAAAAATAAACCGTTTAAAATTTAAAACGACCGTGGATAAAGTATAGAATTCTACTCGCGTATAATAGCTATTAATCATTCGGGTGATTTCACGCTCATTGATTAATAGCAATTATTATACATTTAATAATATACTATTATCCACGGCCGTGATAAATAGGTCTATTTATGACGGGTCTGTAAAAATAAACCGTTTAAACTTCAAAACAGACGTGGATAAAGTATAGTATTCTACTCGTGTATAATAGCTATTATTCATTAGGCCTATTAATCACGAACGTGGATAAAGTATAGAATTCTACTCGGGTATAATAGCTATTAATCATTCGGGTGATTTCACCCTCATTGATTAATAGCAATTATTATACACTCATTAAATAATATACTATTATCCACGGCCGTGATTAATAGGTCTATTTATGACGGGTCTGTAAAAATAAACCGTTTAAACTTCAAAACAGCCGTGGATAAAGTATAGTATTCTACTCGTGTATAATATCTATACACTCATTGAATAATAAACTATTATCCACGGCCGTGATTAATAGGCCTATTAATCACAGGTCTGTAAAAATAAACCGTTTAAACTTTAAAAGAGCCGTGGATAAAGTATAGTATTCTACTCGCGTATAATAGCAATTATTATACGCTCATTCAATAATATACTAATATTTTCATCAGATTAAATTAGGGCCAGATTTACTAAAGTTGACGCCCTAGGCAGTATTATCGTCATCTAAATAAAACTGATAAGTAATCTGCACTGCACCATAATTATTATAAGCAAATTTCTGGACAAATTTCGGTCTCAAACACAAAACAGCCCCGTATTTCCCAAGGAGAAATCTGGATTTTATAAAAAATAAATAACACAGGCTCACAAAAAAAAATTGTGAGTCTTGGATTTCAATATGATATTCTTATGTATTTTTTGCCGCTGAAACCGAATCCGTAACACGTTTAACCCTTACACGTTAGGATTTTGACATAACCTCAAAAAACACTCGAAAAACTACTGAAACCGCTAAAATCATCTACCCCATACCACTTTCACCCCCTTTCTCCAAATTCCTAATTACGTAACCCCTTAATCCCCTAACCTCGGAATACCATTACTCCATAACCTCAAAACCCCGTAACTTTTTCACTAATTCATTAAGTAGAAAAATCTGGTTCGGGAAAACAGAACAATTACGTGAAATTTTCTTGTAGAACCTAGTTATGAATATAACTGTATAACCCTAAAATTCCATCACACCTCCTTACCCGTTTACTCCGCAACCCCATATATTATAACCTCAATCCCATCATCCTATTATGTGGAGAAGTCCGGTTCTCGAAATCATAAGAGTTTTGTGAGTGAAGTCATGAATCAAGGTCTATCTAGGTTTATTATTTTTTTAACCGGACTTCTCCACAGAATAGGATAACGGGATTAAGGGGATATAGTATATGGGGTTACAAAGTGAAGGGATTTTGAGTTTATGGTGTTAGGGGATTTTGGGGTTATAGAGTTATTTACCTATGACTATGTTCCACAAAAAAAAACTGAAGAATTTGTTCTGTTTTCCCAAACTAGATTTTTCTATGGTACTTAATGAGGTTACGGGGTTTTAAAGTTATGCGGCTATGGTATTGTGAGGTTAGGGGATTATGGGGTCCTGGGGTTATGGAATTAGTAATTTGGGGACAGTGGTATGGCATAGAGAATTTTAGCGGTTTCAGTAGTTTTTCCGGTGTTTTTTGAGGTTATGTCAAAATCCTGACATGTAGGGGTTAAACGGATTGCGGATTCAGTTTCAGCGGGAAAAAATACATAGGAATATCATATTGGAATCCAAGACATAATATGTTTTTTGTAGACCTGTGTAATATAAAAAAATATGTATTTTTTAGAGTAAAGCTACAGCAAATTTAATATACTTGGAGCTAGATTGGTATACTTATGATATACGCCTTAGAAAGACACTTTACATGATGATGATCCGAGCACAGAAGGAAATTAAATTTAATATTGGGCCTTTTGGAGCAATGAGCAACAAGACTTTTTTAAGTGTAAGAAAATCTTAGAATTTAAGCTTATGTTTAATGGCTATTATTTTTGTATTCTTGGGTTTGGAGTCTTCAGAAACTCTAAACTTTATATCGTCTCATAGATATATTACTGTTGGACGTTTCGTTTTTTCAGTATCAGAAAAATGTTTGGCAAATAGCATTTTCTAAGACTTGATCTTAGTTCACCTTATTTATTGTAAAACTTAAAAAAAAATAGCAATTTTTGTACCAAGGGCCTAGTGTCAATTTTTCTCCCATGCGTGATATTTCGCTCGGGTTAAAAACACAGTTTAGGACTGCGGACAAACAATATTTTTTGTAAAAATTAAAATTAATTTGTTTACGAACCCAAATATTTTTAGAAAATAAAACTTTGAATTATCCATGATGAAAAAAAATTGCGTAACATGGATTTATAAATATAATTAGGTCAAGTAAAAGTCAATGAGCGTTTGAAAATTTAGTACCTACGCCTTTTCTTCCAAAAAAGTTTTATAAAATGGAATAATTTAGTATACCTACTTATACTTAGGGGAAGGTGTTGTACCTTTGACCCGTTGTACCTTTAACCACCACGTAATACAGAGCACTGTATGAGTATGTGTGTAATTTAATATAGTTAGTGTATAGTTTGCCCGCTAGAGGTGTTACTGAACCGGACGCGAGTTAAAAATAGGTGCGTACTTTCCCTCCATAATAGTTTGTGAAGTTTCAGCTGTCAAAAGTCAGTATTTTTAAGTTTTAAATTGCCTCATAACTTTTTTGCCAAATTGCTTATTTTGAGATTAAATATATCCAAATGTAAAGTTGCCTTTCTAGAAGAAGCTTGAATGTTTTAGAGTTAATAATATTAACCTAAAAATAATGGCAAGCTATCCAGTTTGAAATGGCCTTGGCTTGTACCTTTGACCACTAGCAGGTGGTGTACCTTTGACCAATCAAAGGTATAACGGATTTCGCAAGCATACATTTTTACCAACGAATATTATTTTTAGTTATTAGTTTGAAAGATGCCAAGGAGCAAGACCGGTGTTAAAGGGTCAAAATTCCTAAAAAAGATCCAAACCGCTATTAGGTTCATAAAAGAACATAAAATGACCATAGGAGAAGCGGCTAGACATTTTAATTTGAAAAAAAAACATTTTAATCTTTCATTTAAACAAGGTCAAAGGTACAACATACCTGTTGTACCTTTAACCATTGAAGGCTTTTTATAAAATTCCTAATAACATAATTGAAAATGCAGTTTAAAATTTGCAAAACATGTACTTAACGAGTAAAGACCTAAATGCTCACGCGTGTCTGTAAATAGGTTGCATTCAATAAAAATTACATCTAAAAAAAAATTAAATATAAAAATCGGTCAAAGGTACAACACCTTCCCCTACTTCAGGGGGATTATACTCCACCTGATTTATACATACTTTATGGCCCTAGAATGAGTGCCTTAACCCTTAAACGGGCACTCGCTTATAAAAAATAAAACCACAATTTTAGTATGTTTCTTTACTTAGGACAACATACAAAATACAAAAAATAATATTATCAATTTTTTTTTTCGCACACTTCGCCATGGCTACTATTAAGCAAAGTGCTGTGGTCACTAAGAGCACAAACAAAAAGGGAGCGCTAATATCACACGGTATTAGCAAAGAATAATTAATTAAGATTAGTCTGTGGTATTAGACACACACACAAGTACTAAAATATAAGAATTTCAAATATTAAGTATGTGTATTCCAGGGTGCAAAAACCGTTTAAGGGTTAATGGCACTTTATCTGTCAAGAAAACGTCAAATTAACGCACTTTAGCCCTAGAGCCAAAAATGATACTTCACGCCTGTCAAATCGGGCGTAAACCTGTAATTTTGGACAAAGAAGTTTTTATTTCTTTTTAATACTAAATGTTAATATGATATTTTTCTATTTTGCGACTCTTATACGCTCATAATCACACGATTTTGCGTGTTCTTATAGGCCCATAAGAGGTTAGTACTTTTTTTCTTTTGGGTTGGCAATACAGGACAAAAGGCAATCGCTTGACGTTTTCCGTGCAAATGTAAACACCGCTTTTAAGCTTAGTTTTCTACGATATTGTGTTTTAAGTTAATTTTTACCGTGTTAAAATTGTGGCTTGGTTACTTGCAGTGAAATAGAAGAGCAAGCAATATCAAAATATTGTTTCTTCTATGAACTTCTCAAACATAGCGAAAATTGTAATGTCAACCCAAAATAAAAATCCCTAAATCAGTCATCAATTTAAATGTAAGGTTTTTTTCATAAAAAGTTTTTAGCGCATGAGTACAAGTTTAGAAAACGAGCCGCTTGCGGCGAGTTTTCTAAAGTACTAGTGGTATGAAACTAGTACTTTAATATACTAATATTCAAAGTCCGAGACATAAGTGGTTTAAACAATTTACATACAGAAAAACTAGTCTGCCCTTGAAAAGAAAATCCCGGATTTTGTTTTTACGGGACTAGACAGTTAGTGATGGTCGCTGAGGGGTCTATCGATTATGGCCAGCAATGGTTCTGATGCTCTACATTTTAAAAAACAACAATTTTACATTTTACATTAAATCCCATATTTTATTTTAGGTTGTTCGTGGTTCATTTTCATACTTGACTTACATTCAAACAATGAACAAATAATTATAAGTACTTATATTGGCAACTGAAATCGGACGGATAAGGAATAATAACTCAAACTATAGTTAAAGATTAAAAATTTAAAAAATCTTTTTGAACTGTAATTGTAATAGCAATTATTTGTTAACAAAAAAAATGTAGAACTTTTAGAATAAATAACTTACATTCTTGTTCTTGAGTCGAGAATCTCAACAAAACGTTTGCGCAGAAAACAACGACAACTTTTTTCGCGAAAATATTTTACTTATATTATTCAAAGCGCCTGCGCTAGTATAATATTATACGGTAGTTTCGAATTTTCCAAAATCGCCAAAACATCCTAGACAAAAATTCTTGGATACAAATTTGTTTCATAAAAATAAGAAAATCTGAAAATGTCCGTCTGTCCGTCCGTCTGGCCGATGTCACGATTTTTGTAGACACGATAACTCCAAAACGAATAATCCGATCGACTTAAAATTTTCCGGAAAAAACAAGTTCTATGAGGGGAAGATCCCTGTTGTTTTTAAAAGAAATCCCCGCTAAAATAAAAAAGTTATGGGGGTTAAACTTAAAAAAAAAGTTGAAAGAAAATTCCGATTAACGTAACTTTTTTAAGAAAAATAACTTTTATTAAAGGGATCAATTCTAGCAATTTTAAAAGTAATTCCCCCAAAAACAACAAGAAAATTATGGGGGGTTAAACTTTTTAAAAATGAAAAAAGTATGGTTTATTTTAAATATTTTTCGGTTTTCGCAAAAAAAATAAAAGTTTAAAACATTTTTTTGATTTTTTTTTTATTTTTCGTTTTTCAAAAAAGATATTTAAAAAAAAACGTTTTTTTTTTATTTAAAAAAAAAGTATTTGGGAAAATGCAGTATACCAATTACTATGAATATATAATGGAAGTATATAATGTATGTATGTATGCCCTATTGAAAATGATGAGTCTGAACGGGTATAAATGGTGCACAAACCGTACTTGAGCGGGTGAATTTTATCCGCTCAAGTCCGGTTTATGCAACATTTATACCCGCGCAGACCCGTCATTTTCAACAGGGTGTATATAAAGAATATAATGGAGTATATAATGGAATGCGTAGCATTACATATCTTCACGGCTTGTTCAGTACATGACAATTTTTCATATCAAATGGAAGGATTTTTTAAGGATTTTTTACTAGGTATCCAGTTCTTTAAAAAAGGCCTACTTTTACCTTCAAAAGGCCCAGAAACAAATTAAAGGAAATTTCGAATAATTAATTAACATTTAAAATTATATGAATATTTAAATATTTTTATAATTTTGTTTAAAATTAAATATTTTTGTTCCTTAAAATTAAAAATGATTTTATGAAATGTGGATTAAAAATTACCCTATAGGGCAATGTATACATAATTTATAATACATTACATACAATAGAAACATATTTGTCATATTTAAAACAATTTTTAAGGCATATTAATTTACCTTTGCAAAAATCCAGGCTCCAAATACTGTAGTATATATACATAAAAAAAAACGATTTAAAAAAGGTTTAAAAGCAGAAATATAATGAAGGTTTAAAAGCAGAAATATAATGGCATCAATTCTCTCCATGTAAATAAGTTAAAAAAATATATGGAACATTTCTGGCAAAGTTCCATTTAAAATGTACTTTTGAGGCTGGATAAAAACTGGAAAACTTTGTAGCCATTTACTAAAACGATGTTAACTAACGGCATAGTTTTTAGGGCAGTTCTGGTTTTTATTTTTTTTTATTTTTTTTTATTTTTTTTATGTAGTATATAACGCTGGTTACCTTATAACTAAACTACAATGAAAAATTTATTGATTATACAGGGTGCTCGTACCTGGCATGCCAAAATTTAAGAGGAGATTCTACATCCAAAAATATGAAAAAAAAGTTTATATGGGTGTTTCTACACTAATGGTAAATTTCATGTTAGGACAGAAAAAAAATGTTATAATACATATTTTTGTGTTTAAATTGTTTAACTCACTTATTTTTATTAAATACGTGTGACAAAATACGTAAGATTTTGCTTTCATGGGAAAAAAATAGAAATAGTTTGAAAATCCTGTCCTAAATGAAAATTTAATTTTTACCAGAGAAAACTTTTGCTTTCTTTGATGTATTTGCGGTTTTTAATGTTAAAAAGTTTGGACGATTATATAAGATTGGAATAAGGTATAAAACTTAAATATTTGTCGGTTAATAGATTTAAACACGAATTAAATCAATGAACACCATTTTTATGCAATTACGGTTTTTGCTTGAAACAGGTACTACTTAACGCACTTTATCGCTCTAGTTAATAAAAATTTCTAATATGTTACTAGATGTGGCAAAATGCAAAAATGCATTGGAAAATAGGGTTAGGGGTGCAAATTTTAATAACTTGTTAGCGACGGTTAACGGGCGACGGGACTTCCTTATCCTTATTGTTTTGAAGTATATGGTTTTTAGTGTCTCGATTCCTACGCGGACGAAGTCGCCGGTATATGATTAAAAGTTTAAGAAGAAATCATACTGAATAAATGTCATGATGATCATGATATCAAATATTATATAAATTATAAAAAATATAATAGGTACATACATTCACTTATGGGCCATTCCAGCGTTTCGGGTGTTTCACTATTACACATTGAAACGGATTTTATAAATACTTATTGCACTAACAGCTTGGCCCACGTGTGCTACAATTAGACTAATATACCAGTTAAACAATCTGTTAAAGTCCAAAATGATCAAAATTTGCGTTACGTAATACTTGAACGTTCCCAAAGATACTTTTTCATCCAGGGCCGTAGCGACTAAAATTAAAAAAAAATACGAATTCTGTTAATTTCTGACGTATTCTTTTTAAATTCAATATTTTAAAACTTGTGCTTTGCAAAAACTCAAGAAATCCCTAGCACAGAAGGCTATTTTTTACACTTTTGATGCTCTATTTTAATTTTAAAACATTGTTACAATTTTAAGTTTAATAAGAAGGTGAAAATTTTTACAAATAGGTTTTACAAACTCCTAAAAACCTAAAATTCTAGCGCCATAGGCGAAAATTATTACAAATTTGATTCTTAATTTTAAAACATTGTTACAATTTAAAGTTTCACAAACATGCAAAATTTTTACTAATTTTATGTTTAACAATCTTAAATTAAAAAAAAAAGATAGGAAGCTCCAGCGCCGCAGGCGAAAATTTTTACGAATTTAAAAATCGCCCTGCATATTTGCTTGATATATCGTTCTGGGGGAATATAAATAAATAAAGTGTAAACTGTTTATATTATTTATTAAAACGCATTTTTTTTATAATTTTTACGTTTAAGTTTAAGAATCTTAAATAAAAAAGAAACTAAAGGAAGCCCCAACGCCAATTTTTTACGAATTTGAAGGTCTGTGGTCCATTTGGAAAAGGCCCGTATTGTTCTGGGGGTATTATACATAAATAAAGTATAAACTAAGTATTTATAACTAGAAAAAAATAAAAAAAAAAAACGTAAAAAGCCTAGCGCCGCAGGCGAAATTTTTTGCAAATTTCACGCTTGAATTTTACACTCGAACAAAAAATCCTAGCTTATCAGGCCAAAATTTTGGACAGACTATTTTAGATAGACTATTTTAATTTTAAAAATTGTTACAAACAAAAATTCAAAATTTTTACAATTTTTATGTTTCAGTTTAACAATCTTAAATTTAAAAAAAGGCTCAGCGCTTTTTACGAATTTGAACAGCTGTAGCTGTAAAAATCCCTGCATATTTGCTCGTTTTGCACCCTTATCGTTCTAGGGAGATTAAAAATAAATAAATATAAACAGTTTATAATAAATTTAAAAAAACTGTAGACACTGGGCGCTCCTCAAGGGCCCTGGACATTGTCCAGTGTTTGACATAAGCTTTCCAGTGGACAGTGGACAAAGGAAAACTTTTCTGGAAAATTTTCTGCTTATCCCCGCTAATTAGTGAGGAACAAAGAACTTTTCATGTGGACTTTGTGATAAAATAGTTTCCCAACTGGTAAATCTAGGGGTTTCAGGGCCCCTTCTAAATGGATTATAATGCCTAATTATGATGCCTAATTAATATTTTAGCTGCGCATTTAATAAACATATTTTTTTGCTGTTTCAAAGAAATATCACCAAATGGGACATAGATTCCCTGTGGGTCCCCTTGTAGATTTAGTTGGCATTTCTTGTATAAGGCTTTTCTACTGTTGGGGGCCTATAGATGTATGCTTTGTTTTAGATTATGTGCACAAGAATGGTTAAAATAGGCCCCTTGAAGATACAATTCCTGAGTAAAAAAATAAATGCTATTTTGGATACATTGGAAGGCACAGTCTCCATATTTCGTTAAGGGAATTTTCTGAGCGGCGATGATCATGATGATTTTATGCATTATTACTATTTTTTAAATACTTAAATTTTTACCCAAACTGTCTTGGCTGGGGGCCCCCAGTCGGTGGGCCCTGGGCCGCCGGCCCACAGGTTAATCCTGACCTGAGAATCCTCAGGGAAGTTCATTGCACTTAAAATATTAACTGAATTTAAGGGACCCAAAGACCCTACAAGCCACAGGCTCTAAATATGGCCCAACCCTATAATAGGGGTAATAGGGTTGGGTAAATTATTTTTTATAAAATCCGTACAATCCGTTAAAATTATTGCTTACCTTTTCGTCTGAACAACTCCAGATACTCATCCAGCAGATTTTCTCTTAAAGTTCGTTGGAAATCCCTTTGGGCTTCTTCTTGACCCTCCCAAAAATAAAAAGGATTTTTGAATAACCAAGTTCCACTTAATAAAAAGAAATACACTACTATTAATACATTGGCACAACGGTACATAACTTAAAATGTTTAAATGTGATTATTTACATGATTGTTAATATATTTCGCAAAATTTAGACTCGATTTGACAATTTTGCGACGGACCATTGTTTATTTGTATTCGCGACTCATCTGCCATCTATTACCTTAAGCGTCAACTCAAGTTTACCGATATACAGCAATCTATATTTTTTTTATTTAAAAGTTTTCTCGAATGGCAACATTGTGATTGATCTATCAAAATAGTGGGGTTATGTTAAACTTTTAGAGGGTTATGTTGAGTTTTAGTAGAATATTCTAAAATTAAGAAAAATGGCTTTACGAAGTTTGAGAAATCTTACGCAAAATAGTTTTAAAGTATGTAAACCTCTACTTGTAATAAAAACAGAACAAATACATAACTCTAGTGCACTATTAGCTTTTGAAAATAACAAGGCACCAAAGCATTGGTTGAGTTATAATGATAAAATATTTGAGCCACAGAAACCTGACGAAGAACCCCGTCCTGCTGTAAGTATTTATACATTTTCTTATACAGTTGCATTTGTTAAATAAAAAATATATATCTTTTCCTCTGTGGTTAGTATGTTTGCCATCAAAGAACCAACATAAAGTACAGTCCATGGAAAATGTGGTATATTGCTTGTATGATAAGAGGTATGCCTGTGGATGAAGCCATAAAGCAATTAAAATTTGTATTAAAGAAAGGTTCCAAAGATATTAGAGAAGTTTTAGAAGAAGCTAAAGAAATGGCTGTTAAGGAGCACAATGTTGAGTTTCCTAGCAATATGTGGGTTGGTAAGTATGGGATTATTATATTATGTCCCATTATATTTTTTATGCAACTATATTTTTGGCCCTGCTCTCAAAAATGTATGAATTTTAACCCCCTTCCCCTTGCCACTCTTTCTCTGACCCCCTCGAGTAGGTACATACCTTAACTTACACTGTGCTAGTCATAAAATCGGACTGACTAGAGACTGGCTATTTCTGATAATATCAGGTGCCCTGAGTTCATTGGTAACGGCGGTTTTTTCCGTCACATCTAGTTTTTGAGATATCGATTTGGCACTGCTTGTTAGAAATGACAAATTGAAAACTTCACTCAAATGGTGTGAAAATCTGTATTCTGGGTTTTTTTGGTACGAGAAAACCGAAATTGGCATCCTTTTTGCGATAAAAACCAAGTTTTGATACACTTCTCATATAAAAATTTGTAAAAAACGGCAAAAAAGTGGATTTTTTCATTCAAATTTTTGCACACTTCATTTTTTTAATTGGAAAATAACTTCCTAAAAGTTTCAATCAGAGAAAAGGTTATTAAATATATGCATCTGTTACAGAACAGTATCATAACACAAAATTATTATTTTAACCCTAATTTATACTTATATACATTAGCCAATTTTTTGTGGAGCAGTGGTTACTAGCCAAGTTAGGGGAATATGTATTTCTATCTTTTTTAAACTCATCAATTAAACAGAGGAAGAGATACGTAGAGGTTAACCGGCGTTACCACAAAAAATTGGCTTTTATATTATGCAGTTAAACATATTAGGTAATGCAGTATTAAAGTTAAACATATTAGGTATTCAGTACTAAAATTCATACACTCAGATTACAAGCGAACTGTTATTCCAGGTTCTTTGTTTTTATTAAATAAAGGCTAGAACTTTTTGGTTTGTATTCATTTTTAATAGTAGTGGCATCTGTTTGCTGGAAGGTGAACTTTTAGAATTGATCTTTACCTAGAACAGTGAAGTATTTAATAATGGACTAGCCCGGGAATCTATCCCATTTGGAAGGGATGTTCCTCCTTACATTTGAGTGTGGAAATTTGATTTTGGTCAAAGAAATAAATTTTAACTTGCTCATTGCATTTTTTTATTTCCAGCTGAATCCTTCGTTGGCAAGGGGCAAGTAGTAAAAGGGATTAGAAGACATGCAAGATCTAGGTATGGTATTGTGGAATATTTCCACTGCCACTACTTTGTGAGATTAGAAGAAGGCAAGCCACCAAAGAACTATTATCAAAATGCACCCAAAAAACCACAGGAACAGTTGGAAGATTGGTTACAGCAGATGAGAAAAAGGAAAATTACCAGTTCTCTATAAGGTTTCTATATGTAATATTTTGTATAATATAGTTTTGTTTTCCTAATTTAATTTATTTAATAGGACAAATGAATGAAAAAGTTTCTTGACGACAAAGACCTTTAAAATTAGTTCTACAGTGCCATCTCTTTCTAACAGTTTAGCCAACGTAAGAAAGAAAAAGTAATCAGAGTAGCCAATATAAGAATGAAAGCTATTTATATTTACCTTATTTATTTTAACCCTAATTTAATTTTATATTATGCAGTTAAACATATTAGGTAATAATATGTATTCAGTACTAAAATTGTTGCACTTAGATGACAGGTAAACTGTTTATTAAAAATTTAATTAATTTCTTAACAATTTTATTGTAAAAATATTAGGTGTATAGTTACTATTACGCTTAATTCATAATAATTAATAAATTAATATAACAAAATACTGAATAAATAAATTTAAGGAAAATAAATTAAAGCTCACCCTATTTTCTAAAATATATAATACTTATGTATTACTAAATAAATATGTCAACAACTCAGGAGTTGTCATTTCTCTTTTGTATTTTTGCACTATCTCTTGTACTTTGAGCCTTCTTCTGACATGTGGAGGTTGATAGCTATAAACAAAAAAAGTTATACAGAAAAAAATTATAATTTCAGAATTGTTTAATGGACCCATGTCTCAAATTGTTGAGCATTTTTATGGGAGGATTGGTGTAGTGTCGTACTTGGCGAGTTTACCACACAAATAGCGTGAGTTCGATTCTCACCGGCGGTGATTTGCCTTTTTCAGTTAATAGATAATTAAAATTTGGCGAAGGCGGACACTCTATAAATTGGTTTGAAAGTCAATTAAAGCCGGTGGTTCCCTCTATTACTAGCCCACAAAAGTCCTGGACTTAGGGGATGCTTAATTAAGTAGAATAGTGCGAGGTTAAACAAAATGTAATTTTAAATTTACCTGTCAGAATCCAATCTTCTTCTCTTTGCCATATTAAGTGCGGTAAACCTCACCAGAGAACCCAAAGCCCTTCTGCTCACCACCATACCATCCACCAATGGCGACGCTAAACCAACTCTACCGGAAGGCCCTTGCAAGGTTACTCGTAAAAGACCCGTGGAAAGAAGGTGGAGATATATCACCAAAACGTCACTGGCTTTTGTGACCGCTCCTCTTTCTAGACCCGTTGTCATGCAGTTTAACAATTCATCTAAAAAATGTCAACTTTATTTTCTCACAGGGTATTAAAGTAAAATACAATGCCCAGTAAAATAGCTTTCCCATTTTTCACCTCCGCGCGTGAAATGGATTTTTTAATATCAGATTCACTTTCACCTTAAAAACTCGAATAATCCAATTTTTACGAAAACTACCCCTGGCCCCTCAGGGGATGGATTTAGAAAAAATGTATTTTAAGATTCAGTTTTAGCAACCTCAAAAACCTTAATATATAACTTTTCAAGAAAACTATCCCCGCCCCTCAGGGGGTGGATTTAGAATTTTTTTTATTATCAGATTCACTTTCATCAACCTCAAAAACCCAAATATACGAATTTTTACGAAAACCACCCTCCACCCCTCAGGGGGTGAAATTAGGGTCACTTCATCTTAGTCCTACTTTGTTCTTTCGTTCTTTATTGTTAGTTTTCGCTTTGTGGACTTAGCTTTTCTCAAAAAAAAAAAACAAAAACAAACCAAGTACAGAAGAACAAAGTAAACCCATATGAAGTGACTCTAGGTGAAATTAGAAAAATGTCATTGTCAGATTCAGATTCGTCGACCCCAAGACCCCCTATATGCCAATTTTTACGAAAATATTAAAAGTATTTAAAAATATTTACCCCCTCACCTCCTCGGGGGTGGAGTTAGAAAAAAATTATTATCAGATTCAATTACAGCAACCTTAAAAACCACTATAAAACATTTTTCAATTTTTTGTAAAAAAATGTATTTTTTCCCATTTGCCGCACCCCAATGTTCACCAAAACAATACCGTGCGAGAACTTTTGGTAAGATACCTGTATACCAAATTTCAAGTCTCTAGCTTAAAGCGGTTTTAAGTTATCGTGTTGACAAGATTTCCCGGAAAGACCGACCGATCGACATTTTTTTTGCTTGAAATTGATTTATATCGACATAAAACATCATAAAACGCAAAAATAAGCTAACAAAAATTTTGAAAATTTTTGCATGAATACAAGGCCTTTCCGAAATTTTGAAAAATTTCATAATGGGAAAGCAAAAATGGTGAAAACTACGAAAATAAACTTACCTATTGGTAAATTTAAATGATCCTCATAACTTTCTAACCATACAACCATTATTTTTGTGTTTGTAAATGGATGAAGATTGGATCTGGGACCCGAACGTTTTGGAGCTATTGGCTGCTTATCTAAGTCCAAACTTAGGGTCCGCTTGTCGCGGCTGATCGCTTCTGGCATACTCCTTTCATACCAAGCTAAAAATATGCAAATAATAATAAAAAATATACATTAACCCTTTCGAGACTAACGGTACGCACATGACGTAGAGCACTGGTTAGGCAGGTTTGTTAGGGTAGGTAAGTAGTTTACACACTACACAAAAAGAGACAATCGCCTAATTGCAGCTCTCTGTGCAGGAGTTTGTTTTGTTTTTTTCTTGGTTTGGACTTTTTTTTATGAGGGGGCCTTGGTTTAGCGTCTGTTTTGTGTTTTTTTTTGTAAAAAAATGATTTTATTTAAAATAACATATTGAAAAACGGTCAGCGCGTGCGCATGCGCAGTTTATCAAAACGCGGCATAAAGACATAAGCGCTCCTTAAAATTTCGGACCGAAAATGGCGGACGGATGTGCGTCATTAAGAGGAAAATTTAAATAACAAAACATAATTTATGACAGTTTCGATTAATTTTCTCAATATTTTCGAATAAACGCTAATTAAGAAGATAAATTAACTTTAATATGGTGTAATTTTATATTTGCCGTGCTAATCGATGGTCCATCTTGATAATATTTTGTTGCTTTGGTTAAAGAATTAAATGTATGTATTTGTTTTAGGTAAAAATCTGCCTTTATATTCTTTCTAAACTAAAAGAAATATTTCCTCAAATCAAAGCCTGGTTGGTAATAAGGTATGAATTAAATAATTATAAACGATCTACCAAATCACCTAAAACTGCGTCAAGTAATTTATCTTCTGAAAGATTTAAAATAAAGTTTTAAATCATCAATTGGTAGCCCTTATGTATATTCAGCAATAATAATACATTAGTTATTGATAAGTTTTATTAAAATACTAGTTCTATTTAATAAAGAAATACAAAAATATTACTACTTACGTGTGAATAAACATTTTAGAACTATAATTTTAAACAGAAACGTTTGTAAACAGAATCCACAGTATCTTATATGCAAAATGAACAAAACACCTTCAAAAAACTATTTTATTAGAAAAGGAGATGCCACTATTTCAAGGTATTTTGGCTACCTTACGATTTGCCTGGAATTTTCGTATGTTTTTAATTGGGTAAAATTATGCTTCTAAACAAAATTACAGCTTATACAAGGAGATGGTTTTCCTACAGTATCTTAAAACAGAATACTGAAAATGACACAAATTATTAAAAAATGTCAACTTTTTAACTTAATTAATATGACTTTGACCTAAGTTGATTAATAGCTTTATTTAGTCTAATAGTTCCTAAAAATTATTATTTGTTCTTTAAATTACCATGCCCTGCTATATTTGCGGAAATATTTACGCCAATATATTCGTTATTGGACGACCCAATTTGCAAGAAAGACGAATTGAACTTGCAATGCAACATCGAAACGTACACGGAATCATAGAAATGGATATTAATGGCCAAACGAAAGTATGCATTAATTGCAGTGGACGAATAAATAATATTATAGAAATGGAAAATAATCCACAATCCATTCCAATGAATGTACTTATTTCGCAAAGAGGTTGTGTGATATGCCACGGTGAAGAAATTAATCATAGACTTAGCTTAAAAGCGCGGTTGGATTTTTATACAAAAAAGAATATATTTGTTAGTTCTGGAACCCGCTGCTGTTATATACATTTAACAGCCTCAGGGTTAATAAAACCCGAATTTATGGAGGGCCATATTACCATTCCTTCTCGCGTTATTATGGGTGGAGAAGAAATTGCCTTATGGTTCACGGAACTTAAGCGAATATCAAAGACTGACCAAAATGACGATGAAAATAACTTCGAGGAAGATGATTTTCAAACTCTAACATCGTTAACTAAAAACCAGTTTAATATTATGTTTAATGCATGTCCTCCAGTTGTTATTAATAATCAAGTACGAAATGTTAAAAAGAAATTTGTCATTGCTTTGTTTATGAAACTTCGTCAAGGTATTTCTGATAGGTTCTTAAAAGCTTTTATGAATTTTTCCAGTCATCAAAGTGTTAGTATGGCCATTGATATTGCACGTCAAAGTATATCGGAGAACTTCGTTCCGAATAATTTGGGTTTCAGAGCCCCTGAAGTACAAAATAGAGACGATTTTATCAGAAGACATGTTACAGAGTTTTCTAATAGACTTTACAACCCTGAACCAGATTTTCCTAAATTAATTTTATATCCAGATTGTACCTACATTAAAGCTCCAAAAAGCTCACATTTTCGAATTCAACGTCAATCATTTTCTCCTCATAAGAAATATACATTGTTTAAAGCTCATTTGATTGTAGCTCCTGATGGATATATTGTGGACGGGGTCCCTACTTTTCCGATATACGAAATAATGATGCATCAATCCTGATTAATGAATTTAATGAGGAGCAAAATAACATTAGACAGTGGGTACAAGATGGTGATATTTTTATCGTTGATAGAGGTTACAGGGATACTGTAGAATTTTTAGAAGATCTCAACCTTAACTGCGAAATGCCTCCTTTATTAAATAGGAATCAAAGACAGTTTACTGTGGAGGAGGCCAATTTTGCACGAAAAATAACTAAAACCAGGTGGATAGTTGAATCAAGAAATGGTACATTAAAAAATCTTTTCAAGTTCTTTAGGGATATGGTTCCAATCCAACAATGTTTAAAGCTATCAAGCTATTTAAAAATAGCTTGCGCTGTAATTAACAGATTTCGAGAACCCATTCTTATGCAAGATGCTGATATAGATATGGCAAACAGAATGCTGGCATTAGAGCAAAATCAAATAAACGTTCTTAAGTAAAGGGTCGACGAAGGTAACCTGCTCTTACTACGTGGTGGTGGACCATGGATAAATATGGAGGACGAAGAGAACATTAATGTTTTAAACTTTCCTCATGTCTCCTTGGAATACTTACGCCGAAAAACCTTTGGAACGTATCAAGTAAAATTATCACCTAGATATATACAGGACACAGCCGCTAGACAGAGACAAAACGAGTATATATTTCAACTACAACAATATGAGGAACATCTAATAAGAGCTAAAATATTTTCACGATTTACGCAGGCTGTTAAACATACATTATTTATATCATATATTCCTAATTATAATATACAAAATGAAGAAGCACAAATTGATCCTATCACTGGCTCTTATTGCACCTGCAAAGTGGGGGCAAGGACAATTGGTTTATGTGCCCATGTTACCAGTGTTATTTGGTTTTTGGGCTATGCTCGTCTAAGACAAAATATACATTTTCCATCAGATGCCTTACTTCAAGTTGTGGGAGATGCTGCTACCCGTAATGAGGGTCCTCAAATTATTTAGAAATAAAAATAAGTTAATAAAATTATAATTTTGTTATTTATACCTAATATTCATGTTCTAACGTTAGATTTAATAGTTGTTGTATTATGATTATTTTTTTGTATAATTTTTGTTTATTAGGTTAATTCTATATTCTTATACTGTATGTAGCTACTATGTTTTATATTCTGTTTAAAGTTCTATTCATTCAAAATAACTGCTTAAATCACATTTACAAAAATATTCATTATATTAGGACATTTTTTTATCTTTAGAAATTAAATAATTTATATAAACAAGGAATTATTTAGTTTTGAAGGATCCATTTAAAGTTACGTACGTTGAATAAAAAGTTAAATAAAAAAGTACTCGGTTGTATTTATTAAATAAATACAATTATTATAATATAAAATTTTTATACTATAATAATTGGCAAAAAAATATCAAATATAAACTTAGTCTTAATAAGACATACTATATATGTGGTGAATTTCAAAACGCAGTTTTTGACTTTGTGGCATAGCACTTGTCAGAATGTTCTTTTAATTTATGTCAAATTCATCATACTATTTTAAGATACTCTAGGAAAACCAGATCCTTGCATAAGCTGTAATTTTGTTTAGAAGCATAATTTTACCGAATTAAAAACATACGAAAATTCCAGGCAAATCGTAAGGTCGCCAAAATACCTTAAAATAGTGGCATCTCCTTTGGATAAACATATTGAAATTGTCATAATTGATTTGACTGACGCAGGAATAATTTCACGCGCTGGCGCGTGATGGGCATGAAAAGTGTTAAAAATCGGAAATAAAAAATCCGCAACACCCAGTTATAAAAATAAACACATTTCAAAGCAATTTGTACATATTATTACGCTTTTTTGCCAAATATCTTTTATCGAAATAAAGTGATTTTTTTATCCATTTTATGGGATTTGTGATTTTTTTTACATCCTGTTTTTTCTTAAAAAAATAAATATGGGACGTTAATTGGTACTTTCAATTATTTTCTAAAAAAAATGGCCCATGAGAAAAATTTCCAAGTAACCTTTTTTGTAGGATAAATAGGCTTATACGTCAATTTTTACAATGTTTTTACCCTGGTAAAGCCATTTTTTATGTAAAAGGGTATTTTTTTTTTAAATATTCCCTTATTATTCAAAAATAATTTCCCTTCCTAAAATCGCCTGATTTTAACGTTTTTATATTCAAATAATAATAAAAAGGCTTAACATGGTTTCTCTCTTAAAAAACCGCCAGGCGCGACCTCCAAATATTGATTAAAAGATCTGAAAAAAATTGAGGGTTGGTTTATGACCTAAATGAACATTTATAGGTGGTTTGGACTTTTGGACCCTAAAAAAATCCATTTGTTAATTTAGACTGGGCACCCTTATGTACATGTACTGTATACCAGTAGTTTTTTTTCTGTTTTTTTTTACTTTTATTTAGCAAAAATGCTATTTACAAAACTTTGCCAACAAACACAATATTTTGGTACATAAATAGTCCTGTTGGGTGGTTTTAACGTCAACCAGCAGTCCTAGTTACAGAACCGATGTTATTATTTACAGGTATAAAATACCACTATACCTAAGGACACTAGATCGGTGACACTAGATCGGTGACGCAGTCACTAGGAAACTGAACTAGAGTTTAAAGATTTAGTGTCCTTAACCACACCATATAAAAAGACTGGTGGTACATATTTATTAAAGGTCTAGATATTAATATAGCGCCTTAATATTTATACAACTACTCCCACCTCATCCTGAGAGAATTTTTTATGCAGACAGGCTCAATAGTGTTTATTGTATTCAAAAAACTTAAAAAACGAGTAATCCTTTAAAAAAAAACGTCGCAAAAGGGTTAAATAATTTTTTCTATTTTGCGACTCTTATAAGCTCATAATCACACGCATTTTGCGTGTTCTTATAGGCCCATAAGAGGTCTGTACTTTTTGTTCTTTTGGGTTGGCAACAGACCTGGCCTATCGCTTGACGTTTTCCGTACAAATGTCAATGTCGCTTTAAATTTGAATTTTCTACAAAATTTTGTGTTTAGGTTATTTTTACCATGTTAAAATTGTGGCTTGGTTAATTGCAGTAAAAAAGAGAAGAGATGACTATAAAATATATCAAAATATCATTTGTTCTTAGAATTTTAAATATGGTGTAAACTGTAATGCCAATCCAAAACAAAAATCCCTAAATCAGTCAATTTAAATGTAAGTTTTTTTTTTAATTTTTGAGCAAAATAGAAAAAATTGTATAAAGCACTTGTTTCATAACACGTTTTTAGCGCACTAGTACTTTAGAAAACTGGCCGCAAGCGGCTCGTTTTCTAAACTTGTACTCGTGCGCTAAAAACGTATGTTATGAAACTAGTACTTTAATATACTATTTTTTGACTTACATGATAGACTGCTGGCATTATAAGCAAGTGGCTGCTCAAGGTGGCTGTCACCTTGTGGTTTCAGTTGCGAAGGTACCACAAACGCCACTTCAGCACAAGCATCCGCCCAATACAACACTTGAGAACTACCGTCAAACGAATTTGAAGCGGTTTGAGACTGAGTTTTTTCGGGGGGATTTTGGTTGACTTTCCAGCTTGTTGAAATATTTCCAGTCCATCCTAAACAGGAAACCAGTAAATAAATAACCAGCCGCCTCGAATGAGCGAGAATATATTCTCATAAAAAAAGTTTACTTTCTCATAAAAAAAGTTATGTCCAATTTCTAATATTTTGGGGGTTTTGTTTTGTAATTTTATTACACATTTTGTGTAATTTTATTTTACCTTTTATGTGGTTTTTAAATTTTTCTCTTATTGTGAATAATAAAAAAGTTATGTCTAAAAAACAGTTTTTTACACTTTGGGGCTGAAAAAAATTGACAATAACATTTTTTGTGTAAATTTATATTTCCTTTTATGCAGTTTTTAAATTTTTCTATTGGAAGTAATAAAAAATACAGTAAAATCGCTTTCCCATTTTTCATCTCCGCGCGTTAAATAGATTTTTTATTATCAGATTAATTTTCAGCAACCTCAAAAAGTCTAATATACAAATTTTCACTAAAATTACCCCCCACCCCTCAGGGGGTGGTGTTGGATTTTTTTTATTATCAGATTTACTTTCAGCAACCTCAAAATCCCCTATATACCAATTTTCACTAAAAGTACCCCGCACCCCTCAGGGGGTGTAATTGGAAAAATGTTATTATCAAATTCAGTTTCGTCGTGCCCAAAAACCTCTATACACCACTTTTGAAGAAAATATTTAAAAATATTTACCCCACCCATAATGTTTTTATTATCATATTCAATTTCAGCAACATGAAAAACCCCTATATAGCTATTTTCAATTTTTTGTGAAAAATATTGTATTTACCCCATTTGCCCTAGGGACACTAGATCTAGGTCCTAAGTTAGCAAGGTGCCTTAAGACCTAGATCTAGTGTCCCTAATTTGCCCCCCCCCCCCCTTGCCCCACCCCAATGTTTATCAAAAAGAATCTCGAGCGAGAACTTTTGGTAACATACCTGTATGCCAAATTTAAAGTCTATAGCTTAAAGCGTTCTTAAATTATCGTGGATACAAGATTTCCCGGACAGAACGCCCAATCGACCGAGCGATTTTTTTTTATTTATATCGACATAAAACGTCACAAAACGCAAAATAACGCAAAATTAAAAATATTTGCATGAATAGGTACAAGGCTTTCCGAAATTTTGAAAATTTCAAAATGGGAAAGCAATAAGATGATTTAAGCATCACTACTTTCTTTTATGAGAAAGTAATAAAAATGATAAAGAATCTTTAGACTTTTTACCTGGGTGATTATTAATATCTACTGGCCAACCCAAAGAATGGATAAACTCAAAAAAGTAAGGCGATATCGTATTTTCGTTGAGTACATTCGCCACAATGTCCCTTGCTTGAGTCTGTTGTGATTTGACGTAGAAAATGTGTACCGTGTCCCACGTTCTAGGGCTCATGTTGTCCAGAAGTGACAAGTCTTTGCAGAAATCGTTGGCAGAACTGTCTAGAGCTGATAAACTGGATACGTTGTTGTCTGATTTGCTCTGAAGATGTAAAATTGAAATATTTTAAATATTGTTGTTTGACAAATTATAGATATTCTGTATGTTAAGGGGAATTACCCATGAATGGGACATATTATTGAATGGGACAGTGCCTGTTTCTGAGCTATGCTTCGTAATTTTTGGTGCAGTTAAAAAATAAAAAATGACATAGTTTAGGCAGCTGGGGTTTTGACAAATTTAACAAGTTAGTTTTACCAAGTCAAAAGTAAATTTTTTAATAATTTTAAAAGATATTTGGAAATTGTTTGAATTTGGTTTATGTAATAGTCTAGATCAACACGAAACATATACCAAACTAGCATATACCCGCGACTTCGTCCGCGTAGGAATCGAGACATTAAAAAGATTCAAGTTCACTGTTGCGGTATACTTCAAAACAATAAGGAAGTCCCGTCGCCCGTCGTCCGTGACCCGTCGCGGGTTGATAAGAAATCACTCTTAGAATATTACAGATAAAGGTAAATATCTTTATCCTATTTTTTTTGATAATATTGTCAGTATTCTTGAATGGGACCAATTTCATTTCCTTGAGTGGGATAACTATATTGCATATTTAATTCCTATTCATCTCTTTTAAATAAGATATCACTCTTAAAAGTGTTAGTGTACTACCCATACAACACTTTGGAACAGTTTCAGCAAACATCGGTTTGTTGGACGCCCGTTGGTCAAACATTAGCGTGACAATGTTTCCTATATTGGACCAATGTTGGCAAACCCACATTGGGTCTACATACTGAGCACCTTAGCCGCCCTACGGCCGCATACGACGGACCAATGTTGGCAAGACTGCATTAGCACTACATTGACCGCCCGAAGGCCAACGAACATTTTTCAAGTTGGGAATTTATCATTGGCTGGCCAGAGGTTGGCCAACGTATGTTGGTTCATAAGCCTGCGGCCTTAGATTAGCCAATGTACGATTTTACGATCGAAATTATTCTTGGCTTTAAAGCAGCCTTAGGGCGGCTGATGTCCCCTCAGTATGTAGGACCAATGTGGGTTTGCCAACGGGCGGCCAACGAACCAATGTTTGATGGGTTTTCAAATTCAAATTCAAATTCATTTATTTATAGCATTATATTTTTTTTTTTGCCTAAACCTAGGTTTGTGTGCAAAAAATATTTCATTAATTTATATAATAATTAGTGAGCAATTTAAGTAGTAGTAAATTAAACAAAAAAGAAAAAAAAATAATTTTCTTTAAAAACGAATTCATTTTAATTCTAAGAAGACGGAAGGGGATTTAACTGTTATGCAAGACGGATTTTGGTTATTTTGGTTATAGCTGTTTTCAAACTAATATTTGATAATGATTAAGAAAACATGAATCAAAGTTTGGTAAAATTAAATAAGTAACTTCTATGTTAAAAAAAGAATGTAACACTTTAACAGCTATATTTGTTGTTATGAAATGACATTATAGGTTTATTGTTATTAGTAATAGTGATAATAATAGCTATTTTCATGATTTGTTGTCTTTAATAGCAAATTTTATTCTTGTCCCATTCAATAATACCGTGTTCTTGAATGGGTTAAGTTATTTATTATTTTTTTAATGCTTGTAGTTTTGGTAAAAATTAATATTATTCAGGTTTAACAATTAATCTGTGTTCTTTTGTTTCCAAATATGATAACTAAAATAAAATTACGTATAAAAGATTAAAAATAAAATTTTGGCAGCCGTTTAAAAAAAAGTGTGCCATTCATAGGTATCTCCCCCTACTTACCTCTTGTTCATCTAAAGACAAAAGCCCAAAATGTGACAGAAACAAGCGAGCTGTTTGAAAATCGTGACACATGGTAGGTGGAACGCATTCTTCTGCAACTGACTGCTCTTCTGCTTCTACCCTTTCTTCAACATCTCGCTGTTTTTCTACCAACTGTGAAAGTTTTACTGTTTCTTGTTCCGCCTGGTGATCAGTACTGATTACAGTGTCCAAAGTTGGTATGGACTGGTCTCTATAATATAATAATAATAAATAGTCTTTATTCATCCCAAGAGAATACAGAGAACATGTTCGGAAACTTTTGAGAATATTATTGTTTAATCTTCCCTTATTTTTCTTAAATTAATAATAATTTTTATTAATATTATTGAATTTTATTGTTTTGCCTTCGCGAAGCAATGTCGCGTGACCCTGATAATAAAACGTTATTTCGGGAGCGATATAGGTGGAATGCACCGGTCAGTCAGTACAACAGGGTTCCCACCAAAAACTGACATTCAAATTCCAGGCATTTTCCAGGTTTTCCAGGTAAAAATTATTAATATTCCAGGTACGGTAAAATAGTCTTTAAACAGAAAAAAAAATCTAAAAAAAAATCATTTCGGGTAATTTTTTTTCATACCTTGTATGCATTGACAATGCAGCATTGTGAATATTGTGAATATTGTAAAAAAAAAGTTTTGTGAAAATCTTTTTTTTTTTTCATTTTTTTTTTCTTTTTTCAATAATTAACATTTTTTCATGACAAAAATATGTATAATTAACAAAAAACTCACAAACGGTCAGTAATAAAAATATTTTAATATTTTTTAGGATCTTGAAACTAGAGACTTGAAGCTTCAATTTGCTTTTTTCTCATTACCTACTCTACGACTATTTTCCGCCAAGTTTTGAAAATCAACCAAAAATGTAGGATGTTTTTTTATATACTTTAATTTTTGTGCCTAGTGTTTTAATTTTTCTTGAACAAACTATATTTTCGTATGTTAAATTCCAGGTGCTATTACAAAATTCCAGGTAAAAAACCGTTTTTTTTTAAGAAAAAATGTTAAATTCCAGGTATTCCAGGTGGGGATCTAACTCCATGCATTTTCCAGGTTTTCCGGGGTTGGTGGGAACCCTGTACAAAATCAGTATTAGATCGATATACAACGCGGCTCGTTTTTTCGCGTGAACATATTTACGTTTTGCCCAAAATCACAGATCAAAGGCTATGACTCGCCTATAAATGCATAGTCCACTGCTTTCCACAAAATAGTTATCGCGTGCTTCATAAGAATCTATTCCGACGTTCCTGAGAAGAAAAACGCTAGATCTAGTCAGAAGAAATCAACAAAGGAATAAGGTAATATATTTTTATCTACTAGCACTGGTCCTTATTTACAGTTCAACTCTTTAGCGTTTAAACAAACCCCGTTTTACAATTATTTATTTATTTATTTATTGTAGAAAAATATACAAATTAAAATACATTATCACATTTAGTATAAAATCCTACATTTTAAAGTGCACAATGAACTTGCAAGTTTGTGCGTGCACTGCAGTTAATACAACACATTTTATACAAAGCAAAAAAAAAATTTTATAGCAAAAAAAATTTTTTATTTATTATAACATGGATCTTTTGGTCGCCGCTTAAAAAATTGTATTTAAACTTAATAATAAAAATGTAAAACGGGTATCTTTTCTAGACGGGTGGAAAAATGAGGAAGTTTATAAAATATGATATCAAATTGACTTCACTTTTGTTTTTTCCTTGTAGCTTTATCGGATTGTTTTTCTGGCCGCACTATCATCATAAAATTATTAAAAGAAATGTTTTTACCTATGATTAAAATTTCACTAGTGTCAAAATTTGACATCTAATTAAAAATATAAAAGTTTATTAAAATGCCTGTATCTCGGAAACTAATGGCCCCAGGATAAAAATGATCACATATGTTTTTGTAGGGAATTAAACGTTATTTTCATTTATGCAAAAAAAATTGTCCTACTATATATAAATAATAAGTGAAATATCGCTAAAAATTATAGTTTTTGTCCATTTTGCCCCTTGCCCTATGCAAATGATAACCATACTTGATGTGACGCAAACAGAAAAGGTCCTGAATCGTTTGGTAAAAGAATTTTTCAAATCGGACATTCCGTTCAAAAGTTATAAGGTTTACATACAGACCGATAGCCAGACAGACATTGTTTTATTGTTCGATACACGCATGTGTGGCTATGGAAAATATGTGAGGAATGTGGGTGTTCTGACTTGCACGCACACACGCCTTATGACGCTTATGACGTAAAGATGAGAGCGCGAGTGATACCTCCCCCTTTCGTCGTAGCTATTCACCCGTGTGGAGAACTTTAACACCCACCTTTTTCACATTTTCTCGGCGTTTCATGGCATTCTTAAGCCGAAAATGCAAAAAAATTGATTTTTCGGTCGATTATAACAACGGGTGTTTCCATTCGTAAAAATTTATAATTCTAAAGTAAAAATGGAGTGAACACCGTGTAAAATCTAAGAAAAACTGCCGCGTAAGATCGTATCACTTAAGAGATAAAAGTAGTGCGCAGGTATAGAATAAGGCCTTACTTACACTTTGCACTGCGTAACTGTCTCAATACTATCCGGAAAGTATTTCTGAAACACGTCAGGTCGTACAGGCGTATCTTGCATAACCACAGGTCTACAAGGATTGGGAGCGTGGTATTTTGTGCCTGATCTGTGCCTTGGCAGGTGACGCAATTGCATGGTCCAAGCGTGACGCCCGAATGGTCCTCTTATTAGCAGGGTTACTGTTGGTTGAGGATCCTAAATTAAAATAAAAAATAATACACACATCGCCAAAATTTTTGGCTTCCCCAATTAATTTGAAACGTAAACCAAAATTATTGTAACAAATATTTGGGTTCACTTCTACATTTTATTGAAATGCTTGATTACATTTAAGGTTATTTTCATGGAAGGAGTACACGGACAGGAATTAAATTAAAAAAATTGTATAAATTTTTATTTAAAAAAGCAAAGTCTTTACAAAATGTGAGAAACAAAGATGTCAATAACCAGTATGTCCACCTCTGTTCTCAAGCAAAACATTTACGCCCAAAACATTATTCAACCAATGTCCTTTTATTGAGAAACGAAATTGGAGATAATTAAATTTTTATGAACTGTAACGACTCTCCCCACCAGTTTGCTCCACTGCCTTTCATAGCTGAAAGGCCCTATCTGTGTATGTTAAACCTATGTAGATAGGACCTTTCAGCTTAGCGCGGCAGTACAGCAAGGGAATGTTCAAAGAATGAACTGGCCCAGCAAACTCACCTGACATGAATCCTTGTGAGAACGTGGGAAATATCCTAAAAAGGGCCAATTTGAATAGAGATAACCCCCCGTTCATCCTTCAGGAGCAAATTGTTACTGCTCAAGAATAATGGAACAACATATCGCAGGAAGCCATTAACAACCTTTTTATTAGCATGCACAGACGTGTTAATGTTTTGCTTGACATAGATGTCAATAACCAAAAAATAAAGAAAGATCTCTGTTTCTCACTTTAATTTTTTTTAATATAAATTTATTGATACAATTTTTTTAATTTATTTCCTGGCCTTGTATTTATTTTATGAAAATAACCTTACATATGATAAATCATTTCAATAAAATGTAGAATTGAACCAACAAATTTGTTAAAATAATAGGGGGGGGGGGCAAGAATTTTGGCGATGTGTGTATTAAATAGTTAATGTGCCAAACGTCATGGTTAAATGAGATATGCTTAGTAAGTATGACTTACCTGATCGTTGCCTAAAGGTTCCTCCAACAAAGCTAACATCACAGATCCTTCAGTTACAAAATATCTGAACCTTTCAACTGCTGTTGATTGATCCGAACAATTTGTTGGCCAAGAGTTACAGTGTTGAAGTAAAGATACTTCATCTAAAAATATATTTAAATTCAATTTAAAAAATTTAGATCGCCAATAATTTTTTTCTTACCCAATAAAGAAGATGTTCTTTCAGGCCCACATTCGTTGGGCATATAGCCAACTTGTTCCAAAATACAAGTAAGAAGATTCTCAGCTGCGTCCCTAACACGCATAGAAGCTGGTTTCAGTTCTTTTTCTTCTTTCATTTTAATACTTTCGGATGGTTTTCCCACTGACTTGGTGCCAGAAACACCAAGTTCTGCTACTTCTAATACCTAAAAATTTCGACAAAACAAATAACTCTAGTTTATATCATTCATATTTAAAATTGTAAAACGTTACATGCAATAACAGTGTGTCTCTCGAAACTTTTTTAATATACTATACCGTGGTTAGGCATTCCTTATCCTGTAGCAGGTAAGGGTGTTCTAGTAACCATACAGCGCAGCACTGGAACGCCGCTACTATTGTGGAATGGAGATCTTTGGAATGGGCAGGTGGTGGTTTGGAACATTGCTGAATTATGTAGTCACATAGCCATTTTACAGTCCGTTTACATTCCAGGGAATCTTTATTAAAAATAAAGTATTTAAAACTTTTTTGCGGGATTCATTAAACGTTGAAAAGTTGCAGAAGAATTTGTCAAACCAAATGGCATACGAGCAAAAACTTGACAATCAATATTAAAATACTAAATTTAGTCTCTTGGTGTATGTACTATTTTGTTTTAAATTTGTTTAAATTAATATCAAAATAAACTTATAATGCTCTCTATTAGTTTTAGCAGCTATTCTATTACCTGTGATTTTTCTAGCTGCATGCAAAAAATAACCAATTAAAATAGTAAATTACATATAATTAAATAATATACGGACTATAAAATAAATATATAAAGACTAGTTATATCTAATGTTGTCTACATTATGTAGAAAATCTATAGATTAAGTCATTTAAGATTTAAAAACCCCAAGTAGAGACCAGTAGGATCCAGTAGATTCCGATTCGTTTTCTACTGGTCTATACTTGTTTTTTTTAACAGGGAACGCATTCCTTTAGATTAAAAAATAAGTCTACAATGAACTATCGACTAACACAGATAAAAACATACCACCTACTAAAATTTATTATACTTACTGTTTTCCCTAATATGAATTCTAGCTAGCCCAGCTAAAAGTTCTAAAGCAGCCAAGGAAATATTTAAGTCGGTTTTCCAAGAAGAAATCAACCTGTGACATACCAGATATGTCCCTCTCACAAACAAAGCATGAGCAGAATCTATAAAGACAGTTGTAAAAACTATTAAAATACATAGAATCTGTATAAGACAATTACTAGCTTTATTTTAAATAAAGAAACTCAGTAATAACCCTTACGTGACTTTTACTTTACAGATTGGACAATTTTTATTTTACCAACTTAATTGTCACTTGCCAAATTATTTTTTTGTAATTTTTAATAAAAAAAATTGAATTTCTAAGCTATTTATTGGATATGTCACTATGTAACTCGAGAGTAAACTAATATTGCCCTCTCTAAAATTTACCCACTCCGTCTCCCGCCTCATGGGTTAATTTCCTCATGGGAAAAATCGTAGTTTCCTCTCTCGTACCATAAATATTTTCTACGACCTACTAGAAGACATCACATCCATAACCTATTTTTTATTGATTTTAGGTCACAAACATAGTTCAAATTATAGAAAAAATAGTACGATTTTCATCTTCGCGTAGTTGCTAAAGAGAATAATCATCGAAATCAACTTAGAGTTTTCTATTGAAGTGGATTATTATAGATTTATATATTCAGAAGTAAAATTGATTTAATAATAAAGCTTTAGAATTTTGGGTCGGCAAATTCAATGAAGATATGATGATAAATATATTATATGTCATAATATTATGTAAAATGTCTATAACTTTTATATTTTTTATCTCCCTGAAGAAGAGTAGCCAATAAGTCTCGAAACTTTAGAGGAAATATATTTTGTAATTTTTAATTTACTATTTATTGTTCTTTTAAGAAGATTTTACATATAATTGATAAATTAAAATACATGAAGTTTTCTGGAAAATAGCATTAAATGATAATTTTCTACATTAAAAGCATACAAAAGCAAACCTCTAACAAAGAGAAATACAAAAATTCTAAAGGGCTTTAAAATAATTGTTATACCATTATTATTAAAATATTTATATACCATTAGTCATCTAAGCTTTCTCGAAAAAATTTTCTTGGTATCGCGAATGCCATTTAAGACTTTTCTTTAATTAACATATAAATTAAAATATCTGTTGACATCGAATATCTATATAGCACCCCACTGAACAAATCATGAGAAAAACGCACTAGTGGTATTTTCAGGGGTAATATCATAAGTGATACTAGGTTAGGTATCGGTGGTTTTTTACATAAATTTTACGAATATTAATCCCAATGACGAAAATGCAACGACTGCTTTAGCAGGAGTTGCATTTTCCAAAAATTGGGATTAATATGAGTAAAATTTGAAAAAAAAGCACCGGTACCTAACCTAGTATCACGAATTGATATTTAGGAAGAGAATATAATTTATACTTAATACACATACCACTTAATTATAACGTATTAATCCACAAATAAATTATATTTTATAAATTAAAAAGCAAACAATAAGCACGATTTTAGATTAGAGAAAAGAGGGGTAAAAAAAACCATCGTAGGGGTAAGGTATTTTCACTTATCAGTACAGCATACTACATATATAGAAATTGTATTCTCATATATAATTACACAAGAGGCTGAGAATTATGTGGGAAAAATTCGCTGATTTCATGAAAATTTTCTGTCTGGAAATAATTACGACCGGGGTGTCGCCCCTGCAGGGGCGATGCCCCTGGAGTAATTATTTCCTTTGACAACAAATTTGAATGAAAACTGTGATTTTTACCCGATAATTCGAAGAATCATGTGTAATTCGGAAGATTATTTTTTAACGATTTATAATATGTCAAACCAACTTTGATATAAATTGTTTTATTACTTATCTTAATTTTAGATTTTAAGCTTTCACGGCCATTAAGATATAAAGAAAGTGAAAATCCATTAACACGGTCTAAACCCGAAAGTGAAAGTTCTTTATAACTTATCTTAATATTTTTAAGGCATATTCTTTGATTTGGTTAATTTAATTACATTCTCAACTGCTAAACTAAAACCTTTTTGTCCATTTTTAATTAATTAAATTATAGTTCTGTTAATAGTTTAGTCACTAACTGCAGTACTGACTAGCGCGGTACTGCGCTAGACTTGCAAGCATGTTCATAAAAGCCAACCTATAAAAACTGTCATTACATTTTATAAAAAGAATATTTTGAGGTATTTTTTTGGTAAATAATAAACTAATAATTATAATTATATATAGTAATATATTCATATTTAATTATTCATTAGTTTTAGGTATGAAATCTTGTTGTAAAAGAGAAATACTGAAAAACAAAATAATACAGCGATTCTCACTAGAATTTTCTAAAGTAGAAAATTTTCAATATAGCTATAATATGATTGAACAGAAATAAACACGTGGCCAGAAATATTGTTAAATGATTGGTTGATAAAACGTTAAAAAATAATCGATGAAATTAAGCACAAGTGAAAATGTTCACTCCAATTTGCAATACTTAACAGGGCATTTAAATTTTGGGGATTAGGCTGGTTTGAAACATATAGTAAAGCTTTCAAAACGTATTTTGTATTCTACCTTGTCATAAGTGAACACAACATCAACAAAAACATACCTAAAGGCAACAAAAGGGGGTCGTAATCGGGCGAACCAATCTGCTCGGGGGTACCACTTCTATCGGTACTGCTAGCCATGCTTATGGTACTTGCCGTGTCCGATGCTACATTCAAGTCAAATACAAGCCAAAAATAAAAATGTAATGCACACAATTAAAAAAAAAAACAAAAAAAACAGTGCCTCACACGTGGAGATTGATCTAAAAGAGACACAGGGGGGGGGGGTTAAAAAAAACTAAAAAAATGGTATAACCCATTTCCCTTTTTAACTAACTGCTTAAAGAAAATTGGCAAGTTCTGAAAAAAGTTGCTATTATTATTTGCCTGTATCTCTTTTAGACATATTTAGTAAAAATAACACGTATTTGATCCTGACTAGATTATCTCAAAAAAAATTTAACTAAAAAAAGTTCTAGTTTTATTTTAATTTATTGAAACTTTTATATGCTTAGATATTTGGTAATTAAATGTGACTCTGGGCATGATCAAATATGAATTATATTTATGAAATGCAAATAGACCAAATAGATTTTCAAATAAAATTTAGAAGCCATTTTGGTTATGAGTTCTAAAAGCCAAAATTGTAAAATTCTACCGATAAAATATTCTGTAAACGGCTGTATTCACCAAATTATTAATTATTAAGATTAATATGAAACTTATTACTATATACTATGGAAAAATATTTTTTTTAAATCTTACTGAAACTTTGTCTGGAAAATTTAACAGTACTTGTAGTGAATACGGGCGTAAGAATATTTTTGGAACAAACCCAAACATTATAAAATCGTGATTAAAGTTCAAAAATACGGTGAGGTAAATCTAAAATTAATTAAATTTATTAATATTTACTTTGAGTCATTTAAAAAACAAGTTACTTTTAGAAATAAACACATCAGAAAAATGTAATCAGATAGTAATAATTATCTTCTTTTTTCACTGGTTTTGAAAATGGCACAGTTTGGTATAATTCAGGATTGGAAGCAGGTGGAGAATTTCTAGTGTAGAGTTATATTTTCTTTTAGGCATGTTAGACCAGGTACAACATCTCATGAACATTCAACCTTAAGGGGTTTCCGATTTAAATGAGTACTTAGATTATTCTCAGTTAAATGTCAGTTTTAGACACCCTGATTGGTTAGATTTGACAGTTAACTGAGTCTAATCTAAGTACTGATTTAAATGGAAATCCCTTTTAAATGCGCGTTAACATAAGCCGCACACCCTACCACGTATTAAAAACATCTGGCCACTCAAGACGCTTTATTTATTTATAACCTTATACTTGTTCTGCAACCTCTCTTTAGATGTATTTTGTACCACAATAAAGTGTTCAATGCATTTTAAAATTTATAACAAATAAGTCTCGTATTATAAAAGTTTTAAACTTAATTTGTAAACGTGCAGGTAAATCTCTCCATACAAAGTCGTTTTTAACCTTGACTTGAAATGCGGGTTATGCTCCCCCACTGGGCCTTTACGTGTCATGAGATATCGGTACTACCCTACGTTTCTATGACGCACTCAATTTATCTCTATAATTATAAACCACAAAGTGGGAAAAACCCATGGCCACACAGGTGTCTTGAATCAAAAAAAAGTTTTATTTTCTGGCGCCAAAAACTCGTTTCACAGATTGACAGACTCTATCAATAATTTTAATTTAATTAAAAAAAAATAGTTTGTAATACAAACTATATTACAAATTGTATTTAGATAAATTCTTTATCTATCTTTTATAATAAAACAGTTTTTTTCGTAGAGGTAACCGTGTTCATGAAATTCCTAGAAAACTAAATTTAGGCTCATTTAAACCTCTTTAACCCCCATTTTCTCCAAAAGATGATGATTTTGATATTAAGGTTTTTGTAATCTCGAGACAACCCTTTGCCAATCTGTGAAAAGAGTTTTGGGCGCCAGAAAATAAATCTTATTTTTGATTCAAGACACCTGTGGCCACGTGACCACGCCTCTAAGAAAAATTAGGATATATTTTATATTTATCCCTCCACCTGTACAGTGGTGGCATTAAATATCGGATTATAGTGGGTCTTGTGTCATTTGTTAAAAAACGTCAAAATATGTCAAATGTTTGTTTATTGTTTGCTGTTATATAATAGTTTGTAAAAAAAGAGTTTTTTATCTTTATTTTTAAAATGAGTTTACTTATCGTGGAAATTTAAGAGAAAAAATGCTCAGCCGTCCTTAGTATTAGGAGATATGGATGAGGTTCAATTTTAGAGAAAACAGTTCAAGAAATAGATCTGTTTCTTAAGAAATTTTTTATTGAGAAAAACTTCTTATATTAAAGCGAAAAAGTATCATCGGTGGTCAAAAGCTACAATGGATGGTTAAGAAATTTTTAATTATATAAGAAAAACCGAGAAAAACAAGGTGCAGTTGCCGTATACTAGGAATTTTTTTTCGCTTACCTCAGTGCGGCTCTTCAGTAATGAACTCTTAAACTCAAATCCATTTGCAGTAGAAAATTTATAAAACCGTGAGTTTTTAGCTGTACTGAAGAGTAAAATTAGGTTTGTGTTTTTTTAATGAATATTAAACACATATTCTTTACCCATATAGGACAATTTTGATCCAAAGATTATCAATTTTATTATTATTTAAATATAACAACATTTATGTAAAATTTAATGAATATATATTTATCAATAAACATTAATTTATTAATTTAATATTTTTTGACAGTAAACTTCAACTAAATAATTCAGTTATGTCAAAACGAAGTAACCTAGTTTTTAATTTTTAAAATAATCCCATGTTAATCCATGAAAAAAATATAAAAATGACACGAATTTTTTTGAGGTTGTCCCGATATTTAATGCCAACTGTATAAGATTAACGAACAAAAAATAATAACCAGATAATGAAAAAAAAACAAATATTTTCAAAAAGCCATATCCGTAGTATCATAAAAAAGTTCAAACTTACCAGAACTCAGTAAATTTGAACCAGTTTCATTTGACGTTTGCTGCACTTGCTCGATTTTCTCGAAAGCTGCCGAATCTTGCACACACAAAAACAAACCGCCCAATAGCATGTGAGTATTTACCGGATCAGATTCCACTTGTAGAGCGTTCATCAGAAGGTTCATTAACTTGGGTTTTAACTGGGCAAAAGTAACGGGTCTTTCATTGTTTCCTAAAAAAAATTTCATCAGAAAGTTCATTAACTTGGGTTTTAACTGGGCAAAAGTAACGGGTCTTTCATTGTTTCCTAAAAAAAATTTCATCAGAAAGTTCATTAACTTGGGTTTTAACTGGGCAAAAGTAACGGGTCTTTCATTGTTTCCTAAAAAAAAGTTCATCAGAAGGTTCATTAACTTGGATTTTAACTGGGCAAAAAAAACGGGTCTTTCATTGTTTCCTAAAAAAAGTCATTTCTATCTTATATTGTTTTAGTAACTTCTGGTGTTACTCAAGGTTCGCATAGTGCTCCTACATTATTACTTATTTTATAAATGATATATATTCAGTCTTTAAACATAGCGAAGTCATACTTTTTGCGGACGATTTGAAATTTTTCAAACATGTATCTTGTAGCGCTGATGCTTATCTTCTTCAAAGCGATTTAAATCGGTTGATCGAATGGTTTGTCAATAATAAATTATCACTAAATGTTAACAAGTGTAAACATATGTCTTTTTATAGGGACATTCGCAAAGTTGAATTTTCATACTTCATTAATGATTCTATCTTAGAGTCCGTTAATTCTATTAAAGATCTTGGTGTTACTTTTGATCGTGAGCTTAACTTTATAATGCACAATAATAATATAACATCTAGTTTTAAGGAACTGTGGAGAGTTTTCTGTTAGGTCTTCAGTTAGAGTTTACAATTCTTTAGTTAGATCCAATCTAGAATATGCGTAAATTACACCGGCACACAAAAAAAAAATTGTCTGTACACCGGGCGCCACCTATCTACGGGCATGTTTTTCGACCCGCTGAATACGAATTTCAAGTCAGTTTAGGCCGTCCAGCCTTCAATTTCGAGTAAAAAATTTTTTTTCTTGCCAAAACATCGAATTTTCGCTATTTTTTGGGTTTTTTTGCAATTTACTCGAAATTGAAAGGTGGACGGCCTAAACTGACTTGAAATTCGTATTCAGCGGGTCGAAAAACATGCCCGTAGATAGGTGGCGCCCGGTGTACAGACAATTTTTTTTTGTGTGCCGGTGTTATTTGTTCTTCTCAATATAATAATCATATTGATGGGTTGGAAAGTATCCAAAGAAAAAAAGTCAGATTTATGTTACCTTTTTAAAATATTTAATGGGCTTATTGATTGCCCAGTCAAATACATTTAAATGTTCCGACTAGGGTCATGCGCAATTTTTCTCCGCTTTTTAAAATCCCATATCACCGTACAAATTAAGGTTGTAATTCTCCCATGGATACAGTCATGACTTTAGCCAATAGTTTGGATAATTGTGACTACTTTTTCCACTTTGAGATCGTTTAAAACCTCTTTAAAAATCATTAACTTCATTAATGTTTAAATTTTTAATTTTAGTATTGTATAGTTTTTGTTATTTGCAAGGTTATCTGTTCTAATTTTTTTGTTACAATTATTTTTTTTTACATTATAATAGGTTTCTATTATCATGTTATCACATGAACATTTAATTTTTTTAGTGGGGTTTTGCCGTTAATAAATAAATAAATAAATAAAATTAAAAGCAATTTAAAAAACGGTTAAATAGACCTAGAATAAGTTTTCATTATAAAAAATAAATTCATTCATTATAGAGTGGTTTTATCCTAGAAATGCATTAAAAAAAAAGTTAACATAGCAGCAGTATTGTCTATCATTTCTAGTTACTTTTTAATAGGTCTAGAGTGTTATCCTATAACATAACAGTTTTTTTTCGCGCAAACGCGCTCCTTCCTTTAGTGATTTACCTGTATTTATAAGTTCCTTAATTGCTATATTTTGAAAATGTAACGGAAGTACCAACATAGATAAAAGCAAATGAATTGAGGCACGTCGTAACTCGTTTAAGTTTACTCCACTTGGTACCTTCAAATCTTTGTTTGGCAGAACCACCTCCAAGGCTGCTATGAATGAGGGTACTAGTACTCGTACTCCGTCTAAATCAAGTCGGAATAAATCAGATGAATTAAGTAATATTGCCACCTGTAAATAAAAAGAAAACAGAAGATTTATGATGCCCAACTATAGTGGGAACTCAGACAAAAGAAGGGTCCCTTCATTCGTAACTATCATAAATTAAGGATGGGGCGTGACTGTGACTGTCGGTGATTTTGTCACCGCTCCTTAGGCGAAACCGGAACTAGTAATTCCGTTTTAAAAAAAATCACCGTGACATCGGAACAGTGATTTTGGAAGAGATTTACAGTTTTACCGCTATAAAAATAACCTTGTTTTCGCATGCGCGCGATTCCAATCTAATAAAGTAGATGAAACGTTGCAAGCACCCTGTCAAAACATCGGCACTATTGTACACTAAAGCCATCTAGTTTGCAAATTTTGTTTTGTTTGATTTTAAATTCTAAAATAGCCATCTTTTTAGGTGGCCCTAAATATTTTTCGTGTAATATACTGTTATACTTCGATAAATACGTTTACCTCTCAGAAAAACTTTATATTTAGTTAGTTAATATTTATTTATAGATTCAGAATCTTAAAATATTTTTTCAATTCTAATACAGGGTTGCCAGACTTAGAAATAACAAATAATTATCAAACCTAGGCACATAGCTGTCTGAAATGAGTATTTTCTACTATAGCTTACGTATTAATAATGGAAGTTTAAAAAATATTTAAAGTTAGAATAAGGTTAGAAAAAGGTTAGAATTTAGTTGGGAAACTAACGTTAGATTTATGTATTTTATAACGTTTTTGTCAAACGTTAGTTTTTAAGGTTAGATTTATATATTTTATAACGTTTTTGTCAAACGTTAGTTTTTAAGGTTAGATTTATATATTTTATAACGTTTTTGTATAACGTTTAAGACTAAACATAAAAATGTCACTAATCTAATGTTAAGTTAGATTTGTGTACTTTTCTACCAGGGTTGTTGTTCTTAATAAAACTCTTACCATAGTTTCTCTACATTCCCGATTTGAATTCATCTTCAATCCTTGCAACACCGCCAAATAAAACCTAGCCAAATACACCGGCAAAATCTCTTCTCCTGTCTTCTTCGCACACATAATTCTACACAGTGTTCCAAGCGCCTCGGCTCGCCCCGACTCATACATTTCAATAGGCAATATGGAAGAAAAATCAGTTTCTTGTGTAAAATTCATGTTGAGGGGATTTTTTCCGTCCATAACGATCGAATTTGGGCGGTTTTTGTGGTCGCCCAACTGTTTCTGGGGCAAATCGCAGCCTATAAAAGAGGCCTCGAATAACCATTCGCCAAAGAGATGGAAAACGCTGTTGCATTTTGGCCGGCCTGGTGCTAGAGGTGTTTTTACATCGGAACCAAACGAAGTCAGAGCTACAATGGAAAGATAAAATAACAAAAATATAATTTTAGACAAGATATATTTCTTTTGAGCGACGAATATAAGGATATATTCCTCCAGTACCTAACGTCCTACGTGTTGGACTTTACGAGAATCCCTCTCTACAATCAATACTGCCGTCCTTAATTAGAAAGCAGTAACTGCATTTGTTAATAGCAGCATTTTGTGTAAAAGTTGCTATGCGACGAATACAGTTACTGCTTTCGAAGTAAGGACGTTAGTATATGTGACTTACATGATAAGCTAGCAGCTGAGCTAGGTCCAGAGCTGGCCGTAGACACAGGAACTGCCGAAGTTCTGCTTGTAGTCAAACCTATTAAAGTTGATTTCGGAACACCTAAATAAGTGTTGTTTATATTTCATTATTGGCTAACAAGCAAAGGGAATTATAATCAATATATTATATAAATTAATTAATTTTTAAACATTTAAAAATAGACTACATGAATTACTTACAGCTAGGTACTCGAATATTGGTGACTTGGCGTGATTTCAAAACTAAATAAAATTTTGTGCAAGAAGTGCTTATCTAATCATGCCTTGAAAAAACATATTGAATTATAATTGGGCGTGGTTATAAAAAGGTATCAACCCACATTCTGAAAGTCGACATGAATTTCAAAGAAAACATTTTTGAGTGAATTTTGGACATTGTTTTTTTAAATTTGGTTAATCGCTTCCACTGAAAATTTTCTTTATTAATTAAAACATTAGGTTAATCCTTTTTTATAACCAAATATATTTGCAAATAAAAATAATTTATTATTTAAGCTGCAAAGCTAAAGCAAGTAACAATATTTTTTAAATAAATTAAGCAAATATTTTTTTTTATTTTTATGTGCGGCAGTTTACTTCCATCGTTACAGCTTCAATAAGTGATGTAATTTTAGCAGATTGTTCTTAATGTAAAAATATAATTAACATGTTTATCCTTGTTATAATCTGAGAAGCAACAATTCAATTCAGTATCCAATCGAATATCAAACTCTTACACGCTATTACTAATTTGAAAAGTAACATTATTTTAAGCACAAATGTCTTTGTTTTATTAATAATGCGTAGACTATTCCATTTCTCTATTTTTTTTATTTTTACAATAAAACCTGATAAAATTTACCGCTTATTAAAACCCTGTTTGCCGAGAATATCATAAAACCTGTATGATACAGGGCAACATAAATTTAATATTTATTTTATTTTTTTCTCTTGTATCATATGGTAATGCTTGCCAATTTATCTAAAGACACTATGGTAACTATGGTCTGTTTCATCAAGCAAGAGAGTAAATTAAAAACCGCACAGTAAATATTTTTACAACAGGTTTGAATAGTATATGTTTGTGTATAGAATATAATTATGTTTTATAAAATACGCAGTATATTCGCACATCCAATATTCGAATCTGTTTTGAAAATATTTACTGTGCGATTTTAATTTACTCTCTTGCTTGATGAAAAAGACTATAGTTACTCTTTTTTTACTGTTCTGTCTTTATCACTTGTAAAGCTATTATTATTATAATTTGTGAAGTACCTGTTCAACAGGGTTATGAAAAAGTCCACTTTTTTTTAAATTGTCCAAAGTGGACAAAACCGGACAAATTTGGACAAAACTGGACAAAAAAAAAATTAAAAATTATCTCTTATAATAACACGTAGTCACGGAAAAAAATACTTCAACTGGGGTCCGACTAGAGGTGTGAGGTAAATTTAAGGCGCGGTGCGCTGTCTGGAAATAACTTAAAATGAATCATTTGGTGAAGCTTCCTGCTAAAATTGACACAAAAGCTGCCGCCGAGAAAATTTTCGTGGCGCACAACTCTAGGTCTGAAATATCCCATCCTATACTATTCTTATACATTTTGAAGCGCTGAATCCTAATCTGGCTTCAGAATTCGTCTATATACTCGAATTTGAAGAAAAATGGGCCTGAAAATTTTAAAAATTATCATTTTTCCCCTTTAACTTTGATTTGTCTTGGAAACCAGACCAGATATATTAAATATGGCGCCGATTTAGGTTCAGCAGCTTAAATTTAAGCCTGAGTTGGATTTAGAAAACAAAAAGTTTGCTACTTTGATTTTTTTTTTGTTTTTATTCGTGCATTGGTCGGATCAAAGTATTCATTTACCAGGGGCAAGCAAATACTAGAGTTAAAAAATATATTTTTTAAAGTAAATAAACACTTTAAACTATATTTAACTAACCGGACTGTCATGCAGACGATTTTTTTACATAGTAAAAGTCCGGAAACTACAGACGAGTAAAAAACGCACTTTTCCTCTGAGTGAAACATACTATTTTTTCTTCAAGCATCCTATATATATTTTTTTAAATATTAATTTTTGAATTTAATTTATTCAGTAATAAAGTATGTTTTTTGATTAAAATAGGCCAATAAAACCTTTTCGAAATAAACTTAAACCTTCCTTGGCTCAAATTTTTTCGTAGGCTAAATCGTACACTTTTCGCGATTTCGATGATAACTTGTCTAATGTAGCATTTGCAATTTCGGAGAGATTTGTAGGTGTATAAACCATATATTCTTCTTCAATCATTTTTAATCAATTTCACACAAGGTTTTTGCACAGAATCTCGAGTCAACCACCTGTTTACATAATAAACAAACAAGTTTGAAGTATGGCTGTCATCAAAGTCAAAGAGTGCTGCCGCCAGTGGTGGTTTTGCTAACTAACTTTTTTTATGGCGTACAACAATGAACTCATTTTTTTTTAACTGTAAAAAACAGATCAGATCTAACTAGTGTGTTTAGTTATAAAATATGAACATTTTAGTACGCTTGAAGAAAAAAATTATTTTTTTTTAATTTTTAAATGAGGATTATTTTCAATATACATTTCAAACATTACTTTTAGATGATTATTAGGTTAAGTAACATAAATTTTGTCACATATTTTTAGTATTTTTCGTTATATTTTATGCTTTATTTTATTTTAATTATTTGAGTGTTTTTTTTTATGTACCTATGTATAAATACTTATTTAATAAAAATAGTTACGCGTTTCAAAATTTAACATTTTATTTTGATTTTGTCCAACTTTGTCCAATTTGGTCTAGAATTTGTGGACAAAATCATTTTTTTTAATTTTGTCCAGTCCGCCAAACTTTGATCATTTCCGTCCAGTTTTGTCCACCCGGACAAAATTAAACAACCCTGCTCTTCACTAGGAATATTATTATCATTACCATAAAATATATTTTTTATAAATTTAAAAAACAATAAAAATTGTTGCTTGTGTAATTAGAAAGATGAAAGAAATAAGAAATCTACCCTTATTGACAGAAGATGGTGCAACACTAAAGCTTTTAGCTAATCTCCTCTGTGCGGGGGGTGTGGGAGAATGAGAGACTGACGGTGATACTTCCTTCGTCTTGTCAGCTGCATTACCCGTTACCACTGTGTCCCACCATATGGGCTGTGCTAGACCTTGGTTCCAAGAGAGATAGATATACATACAAATACATAAATACAATTTACAATACAATACTAGAACGACAATAGTTTATTGTTATAATAATACTACACAATTCTATTAGGAATACGCCAACTTGACTAAGAGTAAATAGATAAATAATATTTATTTATTTAATTATAAAGAAAATATTTAATGTTCATAAATATGTTTACTTTTCAGCTATTTGGTGACCAAATTTTGGTCATTAGAATAAAAAAAATACTGTTAAATTTTTTATAATTTTCTTGGCTCTATGGCAATTTTTTATGTATAATACTTAATGATTTTGATCGCCCTATAATGAGTTTTTCCCTATTATTTGTTTTTAAGTTTAAACATTTATAAGGTCCATATAAAAGGCACAGATAATATCTGGCCCAGATCATAAAAGAATGGACGTTTTATCTAAAATCCTGGTATATAATAGACAGACTAGATAATTTGGCTTATTCATAAAAAGCATATTTAGTAATCAAATATTTAGTATCTAAATTTTTAGTGTTCTCGACATCAATGTAAAATAAAAATGTACATACCCAAAAAAGCATCTACTTGCCCAGCAATGCCTTTTATTGCCTTCAAAAATATTATAGGTAATGACTGCAGGCACGGATGTTGACTGGGATCTACAACTGCTTCGGTACTTATAGCAAATTGAAGAAATTTTTGTGTTTGACTGATAACCTTCAAAATAAAAAAATATATTAAATATTTTCAAAATATATTTTAATATTTTTTTATTTTTTACCTCAGGTTTTGTTAAATTTACAGGATTACCAATGGTGTTTAAAAATCTATACCAGCTTTGTGCAATGCAGTCATTGGACATACCCTGCGGTATTAAATCATCTTCACCTAAAAGAAAAAACGTATTTACATCTTGATAAATGGCGTCCATTTCTGAAATAACATTCCAAACTTGCTATTTTTTTGATCTCCGCAACATAAGTTAGTAATATTTATAAAAACCTCGTTGGACATCATAGATGCCACGCCCCATGAGTAGGGCGTGGCTATGTATTCAGTAAGACGCGTCTAAAGGCGAGAAAGCAGTCTGACATATACAAAATTATACTAATTTACCTATTTTTAGCTCTGGAAAGTTGGGACCATACATAAAAGTTAAAACTTTTGAGGTTAGAGCCAAATTGACTCTGTTCCATTGCTCAATTAGAGCCACCCTATGCCTCCAATTCAAACAGCACTCTCTCAGTGTTTTCCATAATGGTGGAGAGGGGAAGCATTGAGCACAAGCAATTAACCAAATCTAAAAAGCAAAGGATGATATTTTGGAAGGATCCTTTTTTACAAAACTATTTTAAATGTTTGGTAAAGAAATTCAATACCATATTCAAACCCTTGAAAAAACATACCTCAAATAATACACTCAATATTCTCTCGCATAATTGATCAGCAACATCGTCCTTAACAGTGGGCGGCGCCAGTAACGTGTCATTTATAGCCAATAGGAACAACAGCAGTGTTTCCCAAGTATCTCTTTCCAATAACTTGGATTCGTGGGCGATCTGCTGAAGTGTTCTCAGTACTCTGTGACATAGTACTGCCTGCCTGTTTATTATGTCAATGCCTAAGAGAATTTTAATTTAATTTTAAATTTTGATGAGGATTAGGCAAAGTTTTAAACTGTACGCAAGAATAAAATCAGTGAAATGAAAGGTGGCAAATAAATCTGCCATTTCAGGTTTATTTAATAACGTGGCTATTAACCCTATATCCTATATTGATACCACCTTTTAATGACTTTTTATGAACGTTGTAGCACAGTGGTAACAAATGCAGACTGTGATGCCAACTATTGAATAAAATATAGTTCCAGTCTTGAAACATCACTTAATCTGTAGATCTGTAAAATGACTAGAAAGTCATTTAGTGAACAATAGTCATGAAAATGGAATAAATTTAACATATTCAGCGTCTTTTTCAAAAAAATATGTCTACTTGCAGCAGTGGTCCTTATGGTAGATTATCATTTTTGGATATTTTTGAGTTTTTTAATTCATATTTTTTGACGTTTTCCAATTTTTTTGAGTTTAAAAATATGGTTTCAATAAAATAAATATTAATTTTTCATGGATTTATGTATCCGTCCGCAAAGGGTTAAACAGCGGGATTTAATTTAATTTCTGTCAATTTTTAATATAATTATGCTTCATCTTTTATTTATTAAAAAGTAGACTTTTTAAATAAAATTCAATAATTTTATCCACCCTGGTAAAATTTCATGTTAGAAAAAGTACCTTTTGACTAAGAAAAGTGTATTTCTTTTACAACCTTCTTTTTTTGCTAAAATATATAGAGATGTTTATACTAAAAAATGGGGAGTTCATCTTAAGCTGCTTATGCGAAAGCTCAGTACTTTGAATAACATTTAAGATAAAATACATTGCATATACAGGGTGGGTCGTCTAAGACTAATCAGATGATTTCTGGCGTTATCATAAGAGTTATTGATATGATTTTTTTTCATGGTTACTAGACCAATAAAGCTTTAACTTCATAAAAACAAAAGTCTTTCACTACCCTTTGTTTAAAAGGTACATACAAAGACGAATAATTCGTAAATTATTTACCAAATAAAAGTTGGTTAAAAACGCGAAAATTTAAAAGTCCATTAATTAATCAATAAAGTAAAATTTTATTTTATTGATTAATATTTTTTTTAATAACGTATATTTTTTATTAAAAAAAAAAACGGGATTAAAAAATTGTAAATTTTAAATATTCCTTACTGTGTATAAACAAAAATCAACAATAAAAATAAAGCATGCGGTGCATTGTGGTTTTAAACGTCGTAAATTGACATCTTATCTGCGAATTGGCACTAAACGTCTTCAAGTGCGTGTTTAAATTAAAAAACATTATTCGGCAGAAGTATTAACATTATAAAATGGAAATGATAAAATATCGTAAATTATGAAGAAACTGCACTGTTCAGTTATCAAGGGTTTACAAAGATTTGAAACGGAGAAGTGTAGCGATTTATTTGTCCTAGAGTTAAAAAAAGTGTACCTTCCAAATTTTATTAAAATGTACAGTTGGATCCGAAAAAAAAAACAAAATAGAAAATCTAGTTGTGTAAATTGAATAATTGTTTACAAACAATACAGTTGTGAATTTTGACAATATTTGTGAAAATTGTTTATAATTATTAAAAAGTACATAATCAATGAAGGATTTAATTAAATTAAGTACATAATTAGAAATGCATCAATTAAATGATTAAGAAAGCTCAAGCTATTGGGTTATTGGTAGCAGGATGTGAACTTGGCAAAGTTTAATGATTCGGAGAGTTTTGTTAAGATTGAAGAAAAAATGGATACAGGATGAAACAGTTAAAAGGCGTGCAGGCTCGGGTAGAAGGAAGTGAAAATTTACTTAATTATTTAAGAGAACACCCTTTACGAGACGCGGTGCAGGCTATAAACGATAAAAATTTTACTGGGTCGAAAACTACAGCCCGCCGCAGCATCGATAATTCCGAGATTGGAAATTTTTATGCAGCAATTATATATTTCATTACTAAGAAGTTCAAAGTTTTATTTCCTATAAGATTTACTAAATATTGTGTTTAAATGTTTTATATGATTAAATATTCTAAATGTTTTTTCAGTTTACTATTTATTAGGTATATCTGGACCCCGGAGGGTAACTTTTCAGGAGAACAAGTTTTCGATTCTTTTTTAAATGCATGTTCTAGGGGCTCTCTATTATTATTTTGTAAAAAGGAAGGAATATTAACATAAAACTAATCTTGGGGAGACTTTTTGCTTTTGCAGATCAAGAACCTCTATATTTGCTAGTTTTCTATTTCTTCCAGCTTCATATACCAGCAGTTACTGTTATTTAACATTATTCGCATTCACGCATTATCTGTAATAACTTATTAGAGACTACTAATAAACTTAAAGAAAATCTGACAATATGTCAAATTATGCTAACCTCTTTCTTAAAATCTTACTTACTAACTAGAAAATAATTAATAAAATTGTTTAATTAAAATAATCTTATTATTTAATTTAAAGTACAAAATAATATCACTATTTTAAAATTTTTGACCTTCTTGTTCGTAGAATAATATGTAGGCTTCCCCTAATAAAATTGACATTTTGGCATTTTTAAAACTTACGGGTCCAACTGTAATAAGTTGGACTAAAATAAAGATTATATGTATTTATTTAGTTACATTATTAAACTAAATGTGTAAATTTAAAACTTGAAACTAAAAGCATCTACATCAACAAATATGCTTCTTTTTAGTAAATTATTTATTTATTACTTTGGTTCCAGGACCAGGTTTTTTACACTATACTAGACTGTTAATAATAATAATAAAAATACATAATTTAAGTTTTCTAACATCAAAAAAATGGAAAAAGATTCGGACGGGGAAAAAATGACAAAATCCAAGAAAAAGAGACTCAGAAAAACAAAAAACTCCAATTCCAACTCGCCAAAACTAATTGATCTATCCTCAAATGAAGAATTGCCTGATAACAAAAAACCAAACAACCAAAAATCACCACAAACAACTGAGATACTTCACAGAAGTTATTCATTAGAGGATATTCGCAAAATCATCGGCTCTCCAGCACTCAAAATAAAAAACACCACAACAACCAAACAAAACATCACAAACCAAATTAACTCGAGCAAAACTGCACAAGTTACAAACAACCCATCAAGCTCTGGAACAGGTCCTAAAAATCCAGTTCCTTCTGGAAACTCAATCACAACCCCCAACATCATTCAAAAACCCACAAAAGCAGACCAACACCTTTTTTATATAACCACAACAATTAAATCTCGTATTTTAATGGCAGATACTTGGACAGAAGTCTCTCAAAGTCCTGAAGATATTATTATTCAAACAAAAAAAAGGATTTTTATTAAAAACCAATTCAGAAAAACAAACCACCATAGAAATTCTAAAAAAACTTAAAGAAAACCTAAAAATAACAGACTTCGAAGAAACCAAACAAAACACATACAACCCAAAAGAGTTCCCATCCAACACCTTTAGCATAGTTATAAAAAATGTTGAATATGAGATAGCAGATCAAGAAATTAGCACTCAGTTAGAAACACTTTCACTACCACATATCTACTGCAAAAGAATAATTTCAAAAGAAAATAATCTTCCAACATCTTACATAAGAGTCATAACTAAAAGTGAAGAAACTTCAAAATACCTACTTCAAAATGGACTATTGTACAAATACCGAAAGTACCCAGTCTGCCCCAGTTCACCGCCTGCTCCAACCCCTCAACCATGTTCAAAATGCCTCACATATACACACACAACTGAGAATTGCAAAGAAGCCACTAAATGCCTAAAATGTACAGGCAATCACAATACAAATAAATGCAGCACGCAACTTCCCGAAAAATGTGCTTCCTGTGGTGCTGAAGATCATCAGGCCTGGTCTCACAAATGTCCTAACCACCCCAAGGAACCAATCACTGGTATTCCAAATACTCAGGTCAAACTTATAAACAAAAAATCAAACGTCATTGACAGTAAAATACGAAACAACTCAAGAATACATTCTCCACTAACAATTCACGACCACATTTTAAATACTTACCTAAACAAAATAAATAAGCCTAAGTACACTGATAGAGACCTTCTTATTAAAAAACTCAAGAAAAGATTCATCCAAGAATTCAACATAGAAACGGCCATAGTATTCTCTGGAAACAGAATGTACATCCTCATGTTTGATTTAGAAAATTCCAATGAAATCTCACCAACAGACCCCATCTCTGAAGCAAATGTCCGCATTCACTCATCTTAATATTTTATACTCCAACATAAACAGCTTTATTCCCAAAAAAGATCTAATATACCACTACGTTGAAAACAATGACATAAACTGTGTCATGTGTGTAGAGTCCAAAATTCCACCAGAGAAAAATATAATCTACAGAAATTGGCATTGTATCAAGAGGAATGGGACAATTAGAAACAATGTCAGAGGAAGCAGTATTGTACTTACCGACCCGTCACTTAAATGCCGCAAAGAAAATCCTCCCTCAATAAACTATCCTCTAAATGAAGTAACTCATTTCTCATTTCCTTTCCAAGACGACCGGCTCCATATCTTCCTGGTTTATTTTCATCATACCTCACACATTGAAGAAACATTGTTTGTAAAAGCCTCACAATACAAATATGCCATGATCATCGGTGACATATACGTAGACAAGAAAAAAAGGAAACAAATCAAAAACTTTGTTGATAATACCAATTTCGAAGTATTTCAAACAGGCCCGACCTTCTTAATGGAAAATAACCCCGATTCGACTCCAGATATGTTAATACACACCAAAAACATAAGACAAAATATTGAAGAACTAATTTTAACTCCAGACCTGGGTGCAGATCATCTCGCTTTCCACATCAAATTTAATTTACAAAGAACAATTAATTATCAAGAAAATACCTCCTACAATACAAGCAAATGCAAGATCGAAAATCTGAATAAAGATATACTAAAATTCTTAGATGATATAAAAGGCACAGTCAATAAAGAAACGATCACTGAATTCCACAGGGTTCTTTTAAATGGTATTCTTAAACATAGCCCACAATCATCTAAAAAGTATTACACGCATAACCTACCAAACTATATAATAGCCTTAATAAAAGAAAAAAGGAAACTGTATAGGGAGTACAAACACACAAATAATGCCATACCAAAAAGGAAAATGAACGTTCTAAGCTCACATATCAAAAACCTTATAAAGGAATATAAAACCAACAAGTGGCTGGAAACATGTGATGAAATTAACAAGGACCAGGGTAGAACCTTTTGGACAAAAATCAAAAAACTTTCCAAATACAAAGGTACACATGTTACACACAACCTTGAAGAAAATGGAAAAGTATACACGTCTGAAGAAGAGAAAGCAAAAGTTTTTAAAACCCATTTTGAAAAAGTATACAATCCTACTACTGATCCCAATTTTGATGACGAAACCTATACTGAAGTTAATCAATGGTATTCAAATTTTTTTAATAAACCACCAAGCAAACAAAACATGGATATAACAGAAGACACTTATTTCAAGAAATTAAACACCGGAAAAGACACAGCTCCAGGATATGACGACATAACCAGAAAAATATTAAGACAACTAAACCATGACATACACATTTTTATTCTGAAAATATATAATTTTTGTCTTAACACTTCCTACTTTCCAGCAGAATGGAAAAAAGGAGTAATGATAACCATTCCAAAACCGAATTCAGACCATAGTAAAGCTGCAAACTACAGGCCCATCACGTTGCTACCAGTCATAGGGAAAAACTTTGAAAAAGTAATTAAACAAAAACTTCTAGAAGAAATTGGTAGTAAAATCCCCAATTACCAATTCGGATTTAAACCACAGTACTCGACTTTTCATTTTTCATTCACCCTCTAATTACTCTTATTTCAAACATTCAAACAGCAAGACTTCTTGGAAACTGTAGCGCAGCTTTATATATGGATATACAAGCTGCATTTGATACGGTTTGGCACAAAGGCCTTTTGTTTAAGCTCAACCAACTAAAATGTCCTGAACAACTGATATTTCTAATAAAAGATATGCTCCAAAACAGAAAAATCTCCGTAAAAATTAACAATGCTATCTTAGAAGAATTCTGTCCAAAACAAGGAGTTCCCCAAGGGTCCCCGCTTTCGCCTTTGTTATACAATATTTACTGTTACGATATTTACAACTACCTCCATGAAGATCATAATTTTTTTGATAAGGATTCATACTTACTTCAATTTGCAGACGACACTACGGCTATAGCACATGGTCCAAATATGAAAACTAAAATTTCCACACTACAAAAGCAAATAAACGCAACAGTTAAATGGTTTAACAAGTGGCGACTCAAACCTAACCCAAAAAAATCACAATTAATTCTTTTCCACCACAAAATAATTCCTAACTCTCCTACAATAAACATGTTTAACCAGCAAATTCAACCAAAATCCCAAGCGAAGTACCTTGGATGGATTATAGACTCGAAGCTAAAAATAAACCAACATACTAACCTGATGAAAACGAAAACCATCTCTAGAGCTGCTTACTTCAAGTCACTTACGTTTAAGCAACAAGGAATAAACACAAAAACAGCAAGTAAAATATACAAATCGATCTGCAGACCTTTGTTGGAGTATGGTCATATTATTCTTAAAAACAGCAGTCCAACAGCCCAAAAACCAATTCAAGTTGCAGAAACCAGCTGCCTCCGTTCAATAACCAAAATAAGGCACCCTTTAAATCAGCGTCACAATCCTCCAAATGATCTACTCTATGAACGCACTGATATTTTACCCATTTTGCTACGATTGGATGATCTAGCCAACAAGTTTTCCAGTAAACAAACAAACCTGGACGCTATTAAAGATCTAGTCATTACCCGTAACACACGCAACTCAAAGTACAAGACACCTAAGACTACCCTCTATGAAGACTTGCTGAGAAGAAAGGCCGGCAACTAGCGAATAAAGAACAAGTAGAACACCTCATATACGGAGCGTTTTCGAGCGGTGACGGCGTTCTTTGGATCAGTCTGGAGGCTGAATTCTCGAATTACAGCTTCCTGATTGGTCCGGTGGATTGTCGTTGGCGCTTGGCCGCGTTCTGGGTATGAGGCGTAGGACATACACCTTTATTACATTTAATAACTTATTTTTTTTTCTATGTACAAATTATTATTTTTTTTTTCTCTCATTAACCTTAAATATTTACCTAACTCATACAATATAATTAAACATGCAAACAAATTGTAAAACTCGGGCAGAAGGACTTCGGTCAATAGCCCTTTGACTTAGTCAATAAATTACTTTTACTACTACTACTACTACTAATAAAAATAATTTTTAGTGCTTCCCCAATATTAAAATCATATCGTTCTCAAAGAGAATTCTTTAATTCATGTTTTATACCATTCATTCTTTGCACATTTTTAAGAGATTTTTTTTTTCTTATTTACTTTTCATAACTTTATGCAGAAGTTATTCTTTTTTTCTTATTTACTTTTTATAAGTTTATACAGAAGTTATTATTATTGAAGTTATTTCTTCGTTTTTTAATTATTTTAAGCTATTTTGAGAGAGCATCTAAAAAGTCCACTTAAAATGACACACTTGACATTTATGAAAGATCGCCAACAGGAAAAATTACAGTCCAGCTAACTTGATTAAAACTTTTTTATTAAAACAAAGAAATTTTTAAAATTAGCAATATTTAAATCCGATTTTTTACTTAAAAATTAAGGCTATTTATTTAAAAAAATATATTAATCTATAAAGTAAAATTAATGGACTTTTAAAATTCGCGTTTTTGACTAACTTTTATTTGGTACATTCATCCTTGAATGGCTTTACCTCTAAAACAAAGGTAGTGAATTACTTTTGTTTTTATGAAGTTGTAGCTTTATTGGTCCAGTATGCATGAAAAATAAAATCATATCGATACCTCTTATGATAACGCCAGAAATCCTCTGATAAGTCTTAGATGGGCCACCCTGTATTTTATGAAAGTAAATAATCATACCTATTTCCTGATATAAAAATGGCCAGTCTTGTAATCAAACAAATTAATTTGTTAGTATAATTTTTAAACAATCTTAAAAAATATGTACCTTCTCCTTTCCTTGGAATGAACAAATAATGCAAATGGGATATTATTTTCCTTCCATAGATGTTGGGATCATCAATAATAGGTTGTGGTACACAAATTTTTGGGTTTGGTAAAAAAGCAGTTAACCATTCACAGTAAATGTTGACACAGTCCTTAATAGCTTCATGTTCTGACAGGGGTAAGGAGAGACCAAAACATATGACTTCCATGCACCATTGAACCTATCCAAGAAAATATAAATAGTTAAATTTGCCACACTAAAGTGGGTTGCTTATGAGGTTGCTACCCTGTTAAAAAAACAAGTAGAGATCAGTAGGATCCAGTAGATTCAGATTTATTTTCTACTGGTCTCTACTTCTTTTTTTTTTTAATAGGGTAATAATGTTTTCTATTAAAAAAAGGTTTTTTTACAAAAAAAAATAAAAATTTAATAATAATTAGCCTTTTCCATATAAGAAATGGCCATTTATTTCACAAAAGGGGCATTTTTTAAGGAAGAGTATCCCCGTCAGCATATGCGGACGTTGATAATTTTTTAATCAATGTCCGCAAATGTAAATTCTGCATAAGAGTTTGCGGACGTTGATTATTTTTTAATCAAAGTCCCCAAATGTAAATTATGAATAAGAGTTTGCGGACGCTGATTATTTCTTAATCAACGACCGCAAATGGTTATAACCTTAAAATATCTGTGCATCTTGTGAAAAAAAATGAGCGAAATTATTAAATGCGAAATTATCATCGATTGATGAATTTGAAACCAAAATTAAAGACTTTGAAAATAATAAAAAAAAAAACGGTTTTGCTTAAATACTAACTTGTCCAAGATAATATAAAAATACATCTGCATACCCAATTACAAGTCGCTAGCTCAAAGCTTTCTTAACTTATCGTGGATACAGACAGACAAACAGACGGAGAGAACGACCGACTGACAGAAATCATTTTTTTTGTTGTGTATTTTGATTTTAGGAAAAATAAGATAATTTAAGCAAAAATAAAAATTTGGACTTTTCACAATAACAAATGAGGAGTGCCTGACCAAAAGGGGAACATCTGCTTTTTTTTTAAATGAGTTAATGATGGTTAACGCAAAAGAAATTTTGCCAAAGGGCACTTTAAGTATTTTCAAGGGGGTAAATATTTTTAAATGTTTTCAATATTTTCGTCAACATTTGGACTTTTTAAAGGTTTTTGAGGTCAATGAAACTAAATCTGATAATTATTTTTTTCTAATTCCACCCCCGGGGGTGGGGGGTGATTAATCTTAAATGTTTACAATATTTTCGTAATAATTGGTATATAGGGGTTTTTGAGGTCGCTAAAAATGAAAATGACAATAAAAAAATCTAACCCCACCTCGGAGGGGAAGTCCAAACGAAAAAAAATAATAATTTTTTGTGTATTTTTTTGACATTTTAGGTGGTTTTTAAACTTTTTTTCTATTGTGAATAATAAAATTATGTCCAGAAACAAATTTTTACATTTTGGGGGACAGGGGGGCCATGGGAAAAAATGTAAAAACCTTTTTTGTGTAATTTTTATTTACCTTTTAAATGGTTTTTAAATTTTTGTCTTATGTGAATAATAAAAAAGTTACCCCATGACCGATTTTACTCAAATACAAAAAGTCCAAGATAATATAAAAATATAGCGGCATTCCAAATTTCAAGTCTCTAGCTTAGTGTTCTTAAGTTATCATGGATATAGACAGAGTAACCAACAGACAGACATAATTTTTTTTTGCTAATTTTGATTTTTCTCAATTTTCCAGGAAAAAATTGGATGATTTAAGCAAAAAAAAAATATATTTTTTTTTCAGTCACAATACATTATAAGAAAATAATTGATGTCTGCAAACTCTTATGTAGAATAATTCTAAATAAATAAATAAATAATTTATATTTGTGGATGTTGATTAAAAAATTATCCACATATGCATATGTGGATGGGGATACTCTTCCTTTTTTTAAATAACATTTTGTGCATAAAATTGGGCATTTTGTACAAAAATTACCCTTTTTAGAAAAATACTCCTTTTGGATACTACAATACACAGACTAAAATGAGTTATATTAGGTCCTGTTTTTAACCCTTTTTTTATCTTACATCTTTATCAGTGGTTAAAGGTGATTTTTCTGGAGGATGTGTAATACCCAAGTTACTTGCAAGCTTTCTTACTAAACCTAGTGTAACATCTTTACTAGTTGAAATTCCAAATTTTTCTAAAACACTTTGATTTTCTCCTCCAGGCTGCTGCACCACCAAGTTTAGGGATGTCCATTCTGAATACATTCCTTTACATTCGGCGCTTTCCTGTAAATAAATTCTTAAAATCAAAATGACCTAAAACTAATCCTTCTACAGCTGTAAAACTGCTAGACCTATACATAACAGGCCTGAGCAACTGACCCTAAAAAGTCATGTGGAGCTTAAAACCCAGAGAACCAATCGCTTGTCTGTCCTTCCAAATTTATTTATGCAGTAAAACAAATTTTCGGAAGCAGGTTCTACCATTTGGTCCAATGTTATTGCATTAAAAAGTATACAGTAGTTGAACTGACCTTTAAGTTCATACGATTAAAAATTCCCAAATTCATATGCAAGCTTTTTATATTCACATCATATTCATACAAAAATATAAAAGGTAAATCTACGTATTCGCGTGAACCAAAAAGTGAACCTAATTCATAGTCTACTATGATTAAAGCAAATTAAATGCAATCCGCAATGCATATGTGAAGTTAGCTGGATTGGTAAAAACTAAGTTAAAAAATCCCTAAATCCAGATTTTTTTTTGACGGTATGCTATGAAGTGTCAAATAGAATGTGATTATTTTGAATTTTCCGTTGTAAATTGGAAAACGCTCGGGAACGCGCAGGTCGCGTCAGAGACAACAGCTCCCGCTAAAAATCTCGCGAATTTTACTGAATTCTCGAAATATTCAAGTGGAAACTCAATTAAAAGTGCACATCAAGCAACAAATCAACCATCTGCAACCGGGGTGAGTCTTAACAGAGATTTTTCCGGCTTTATACACATATTTACACTCATTGCTATCACGAGTAGAACACATCCCCGCTTTACATAGCCTCGCTTTATGAAATCCGCCAACGGGGGGGCCCAGAAAGCCCCCCCAGTTCCTCCCGCAATCCCAATAATCCGTCTATCCAAAGCTTCAAACGAAATATATAAAAAACTAAAAAGTAACATCCCAGATATTCCCAAAACGGAACTACAAAGTCTTAACCTTGAACTGGATGCCAAACTAAATAACGAATTCGCACAATCTAATCAAGATAAGGAGAAAATCAAAACTATAAATGGAATAATAAAAAAAATAGAAGAATATCTCACGCCCCCCTCAATCTCCACGGCTAAACCAAACGAGGAACCAATGGAAACCCAAAATATTAGACCAAAAAACTACTACAATCTAGACGAAAAAAAGGGTCCGTTCACGGTCATCATCGAAGGCAAAGATAACATTTCAGGAGCACACTGCATGACAGTAGCTAGGGAATTAAAAAACAAAAATATCAAAGGCTTCAACAAAATAACCAAAAAGGGCTTTAACCGAGTAGGCATAGATTTTGATACCCCACAACTTGCAAACGAATTTATAAATAAGGCAGACACTACCACCTGGAAGGCATACATACCAGTAAATTTGGTATCGTGCAAGGGACTAATAAAGAATGTGCCACTGAACTTTGAATTAGATGAACTGTACGAAGCTAAATCACCATCAAAAATCTTACATCTACGAAGAATAACAGTAGCAAAAAAAGAAAAAGAAAAAGGAGCTATAGTTAAGGATGACCAAGGTAAAACTATTTACATTCCATCCACCACAGTAGTAATCACTTTCGCAGGCAAAACCAAACCCACTGAAATTATCTACAACTTTTACCCAATCCAAGTTGAATTATACATACCCCCAGTCCTCCAGTGCTATTCTTGCTATAGATATGGACATTCATCAAAAATATGCAAAAGCCACCCTCGCTGTAGGAAATGTGGAAGTGAAAATCACAACAAAAAAGAAGATTGCAAAGAACCTCCCCACTGCATCTCATGTGGAAGAGCACATGAATCAACCTCAAATAACTGCGAAGAAAAGGCAAGACAACGCAACATCACAGATTACATGGTGAGAAACCAAGTCTCATTCCACGAAGCCCAACAAAAATTCCCAAAAAGAGTAGTACCGCAACTCCCAGCAGTTAACAGCCTCACACAGTTTCCAAATATTCCCCGCCACAGACAAGAATTAAATATAAGCCTATCTCAACCATCCATGCCACAACATGGTGGATCATACAGCCAAGCAGCACAAATGCCACAGCATGGTGGATCATACAGCCAAGCAGCACAAATATCCAAAAGGAAAAGAAGTACCACTCCCAACAAAAATGAAGGATACGATTACGGAGCCCACAGCCAACAACTCATATCATCACCAATAAGGTTAGGAGGCAGAGGCACCTCTGGTCTTACACAAACAGGACAACCCAGCCCCCCCTCATCCCCAACTTTTCTAAAAGGGCCGTCAGCCCAAAAACTAATTGACCTTTTTACCAACGAAATAAATACAGAGGAAGCTTCCCTCCCTGTTTTAATAAACGATGTAACGTTAATAATAAAAAAAATGCTTAATTTATCAAACCAAAATAAAATTCACATAACTCACCCCCCAATACAGGAAGACAGGGTTATACCATTGTCTCCCTAAGTGATCTTCTTTATCACCTTTCTCTCCCTTCTTCTCTATATCTTATCCCAAATACTTATAATTTACAATGCGAACCGAGAGTCTGAAATTAATTCACTGGAACATTCGCTCAGTAAATTCCAACAAATCAACACTAATCGGAATAATAAGAGAAGAAGATCCGGATTTTATTGCTCTAAATGAAACTTTTTTAAAACCAGAACATAATTTCAAAATAAAAGGATACTCCTCTTATAGACAAGATAGGCGCGACGGCAAAGGAGGCATAGCCCTCTTAGCGAAAGACCACATTAAATATGATACTGTAGACACTTCTACAGTAAACTGTCACGAAAAATTTCAAATTCTAGGTATACAAACAAAACATGCCTCGATTATTGCACTTTACAACCCCCCTGACCTCCCCCTCCCCATTCAAACAATAAAAACCCTCATTGATAAACTGAAAACCCCGTTTATTCTCATAGGAGACTTCAATGCACAGAACCCCATTTGGGGCTCCACTATAGGATCCCAGCTTTCATTCAACAACGGTAATTCCCTATACGATTTAATACACGATAATGGTCTCGTCATCCTAAACAATGGAGCAGGTACTAGAGTAGTCCCACCTCCCGGAATAAGCGCCCCAGATATAGCAATCTCATCCCCAAAAATAGCCAGAACATCAAATTTCGAAATAAAAATAGATCCGGGACTCAGCGATCACTACCCCATAATAGTGAACGTTAACCCCCAGGACACTACCCCTAACCCTCCTCCCCCAATAGAAAAATATAATTTAAAAAAAGCAGACTGGACTAACTATAAAATAACATCCGATTCGTCTCATTTAAATAACTTTGATAGCTACAACGAACTCGAGAACTTTATCAAAGCTGCAGCTGACCAATCCATACCTAAAATCAAAAACACTAAAAGAAAACCACCCTACTGCCCCTGGTGGTCAGATGTCTGCGACGCCGCAGTTAGCAACAGAAAAGAAGCTTTTAATATCTTAAAAAGTAACTTTAACCTTGAAAATTTCCTCCATGCCAAGAAAACAGCTGCAGAAACAAAAAAAATTCTCAAACGGCAGAAAAAACAGAGTTTTCGAACATTTTGCGAAAGTGTTAATCGATTCACCCCCCTCACTACCATTTGGAACAAAATAAAAAGATTTTCTAGGGGCTCGGAACCCCCCCGTAGGGCCCTCCCACTAAAATCTATCAACACAGAACTGCTTAACAAACTTTGCCCACAAACTGCTTTACCAAAAAAACCGGAAATCGTCTTCAACGAAAATTCATCCCCCCCATTCAACCTGCGGGAACTGGAATATGCGCTCGAAGAAAAAGTTGACTCTACTCCAGGCATAGACCTTATCACTTACTCCATGCTGCAGAACCTACACAAATCTACTAAAATAAAAATGCTGAATCTCTTTAATGAAATACTCTCAGGTCAAACTCCCCCCCCACCACAATGGCTAGATTACTTGGTTATCCCAATCCCAAAGCCCAATAGAAATCTATCAGAACTATCCGGTTACCGCCCCATTTCCCTAAGCTCCTGCATTCTAAAAACTTTTGAAACTTTAATTAAAAACAGAATTGAACACAAAATAGAACGTTCCAACTCCCTGTACCCATTCCAGTTTGGATTTCGAAAAGGCAAAAGCATTTTAGACCCACTTACACTAATAACTTCCACAGTACACAGTGAACTCCAAACAGGAAACCATACCGTACTAGTGACACTTGACATAAACTCTGCTTTTGACAATGTAGACTTATCCATTTTATATCCATTACTAGCACAAACCAATATACCCAAAGACATTGCTGACGTCATTATGCTTTTATATCAAAATCGTAATGTATATATTTTAGATAAAGATGTTCGGAACGGTAAAATAGGCCCCCATGTAGCGTCGATAGGTCTCCCTCAGGGATCTATACTAAGCCCGCTACTTTTTAATATATTTACAAATCTTTTACACCTGTCCGGGATTTTAGGCTGCAGGATCATCCAGTATGCTGACGACCTAGCTCTAATATGCTCCGGCTCAAACCTTTTTCTTATTATTGACGCTATAAATCGCACCTTAAGAAACATTAATGCTTGGCTACTAGAACACGGTCTAACTATATCAGCGCAAAAAAGCTCTGCCATACTCTTTCGGAAAACTATTAACTATCCCCCCCTACAGCCTATAGTGATCGGAGGTCAACCCATTCCCTGGTCCAACTCGGTGAATTACCTGGGCGCAATTCTTGAATACTCACTTAACTGGAAAGAACATATAGATATGCTCTGTACCAAAGCAAAGAAAAGAATGAACATTTTACGCTCTCTATGTGGCACCAAATGGGGTGCTGATCCTAGTACTTTATTAATACTGTATAACGCCATAATCAGACCACATTTTGACTTCGGAAGTACCCTTTTCTTTAGAGTTCCCAAAAAATCCCTTCAAAAATTGTCAAGAACCCAATATCAATGCCTCAGGATCATAGGAGGTTTCATGAAGTCCACCCCCACCAACATCCTCTTGGCTGAGACGGGTGAACAACCCCTATCAGCCAGAAGGGAATGGCTGGCATGCCGTTACGTAGGTAAACTTTTCTCAATGGAACACAGCACAATCTTAGCAAAGTTAATAACCATATACGCGGAATTTTACGACGGAGGTCGGTATTGGTCTAACCGTACTCGCCCTCCCCTAATATATGCCCTAGATTTCTACCTCAACAAATCTCCATTAATCAAAAAATCTATCAACATCCCCATTTTTAACACGGAATTTCAATCTATCATCCTAAAAAAAAAAATCCACATCCCTCCCCTTAAAAAAGATACTGATAATAGAGGCATGTTTTTAACCTATGTGAATGAGAACTGGGAAAACTTTGTAGCTCTGTACACTGATGGGTCAGTAAGCTCAGAGGGCAATGTCGGAATAGGAATATACATACCATCAACAAATTACAGATTCGCTGAAAAACTACCTAAACATTTCTCCATTGCTACCGCAGAAAATTACGCCCTACAAAAAGCAATACTTTTGGCCGCCGATATGTTCCGCGCATCACAACAAAATAAATATATAATCTTCTCAGACTCTCGGTCCGCATTATACAAAATCTGTTATACAAAGAATTCAAACAAAAAAGACTACCTTACATACACTTCCAAAACCCTCATACTAGACTTAGAAAACTCAGGAGCTACAGTACAATTTTGTTGGATTCCAAGCCATACCAATATACCGGGTAACGAAGAAGCAGACAGACTGGCTACAATAGGCACCACGCTAGAAAGACCATCTGAAATAAAAACCCACTGGCAAGAATTCATAAAAGAAATAAAACAAATGAAAATGAAAGAATGGGAAAATGAATTTACTCAAACGTTAGCTTACTCTGGCAGATTCTTCGCTACACATACCAGAAATTTAACAAAACCTTGGATAAAATCAACAAAATTGGACCGGAGGCACACGACTACCTTCCTTCGCTTGAGAAGTGGGCATTGCCTTACAAAATCACATTTACACCGTATACACCTGGAAGACAACCCAGAGTGCCCCTGCGGAAGTACACACGACATTCACCACATACTTTTAGAATGCCCCCTGCATGCAGCCCAAATAAATGAACTATACCGTAAGCTAAGTAGTATGATAAAAAGCCCAATCAGTGTAGCACAAATCCTTAGTAATACCTCGCAAGTAGTAGTAGAAACTGTAGTCAGCTTTTTAGAGTCTATAAACATTAAGCTTTAGCACCTCCTTTCACCCCTTAATAATTCCCCTATCCCTTTCCCACAGAAAAACGAAGAAGAAGAGAAAGAAAGAAGAAGAAGACAAGACCACAGAAAAAAAAAAAAAAAAACAAAAAAAAAAAAAAAAAAAAAAAACAAAAAAAAAAAAAAAAAAAACAAAAAAAAAAAAAAGTTAAAAAAAAAAGAAAGAAGAAGAGAAAGAAAGAAGAAGAAGACAAGACCACAGAAAAAAAAAAAAAAAAAAAAAAAGTAAAAAAAAAAAAAAAAAATCTCACCCCGGTAAATAAAACGCAGACCACTGGCCGATATGGGATACAAGGCCAAATAAATGGAAAGAAGAAGAAGAAGAAGTTGTAAATTGTATTTGTGCTGGTTAAACTTATACGGATTTATATTAATTATTCAGATAATGGTATTTAAGTGTTTTGTTTGTATTTGTAAAGGAAAAACAGCTTTAAAAATACTAAGTTTCTGACATAAAACGGAAAACTTGGACTGCATCTTGACAATAATTTCTTTTTTTTTTTGATTATGTGGAAAGACTTGTAAATAAAAAGGTAAGTTTTTCTGGCTTTTATAATGGAAAGATTGTTGCATAATTTTAATCTTTTAGGTTAACTGCAGATTTAAAAAAGATACTTTTAAGTGTCATTCGTATCTCTTCAGCCTTTTTGTGCTGGTTAAATTTACCATAGAAGTTAATAATTTAAAATATACCGATATTTTAATGGAAATAATGAACAAAACCACCTTGGCTGCGCTACTCATGTAGTGTCATTATGTATAAGTCCAGTAATGGTTCAGGCAAGGTGTCCTTTAAGGATGAAGACTATCAAGAAGAAAATACTATTATTACAGTGAAAAATTAGTGCAAAACTGTTCCTGAAATGAATATTTATGAGCTAGAGAGTCTACATCAAAAGCCGACTAGCGTGAGTTCGATTCTCACTGGCGCTGATTTGCCTTTTTCAGTTAATTAATAATTGAAATAGGTGAAGTGGACATTCCCTATAAACTGGTTCAAAAATCAGTTAAAGCTGGTGGTTCCATTTACCACTAGCCCACACCAGTCCTGGACTCAGGGGCTGCTTAATTAAGTAGAATAGTATGAGGTTAAACAAACATGTATGTACTTAGGTATAATGTTGGAGATAATATCATCTCTATTTTTTTTTTAAATATACCTATTATGCCATTCATTATACATTAATAATGTACTTTAAATTAACATTATACACACTATTTTCTTTTAAATATTCTTCGATTTATACATATATTTTTTTGTTTTGTAAGTACAAAGACTATAACAGTGTTGTAATAATAAATCATATATTCAAGTTTAAGCAAATAAAAACAATGTATATTTATTTATTTGTACACAATACTACATAATGTATATTAGCTATAGCAAACAGAAACAATCTAAAATCCTTTTTTTGCACAGAAATTCCCTAAAATATTGAATTGGTAGTAGAATTGGGTTATACGAGCCCAAAAAAAAAAAACTTTAATTATATGCTTTTCGTTATTGCTTATAATTTGGGTATTTTTTAAGAGAGACTTATTAACTTTTTTATTTTCCCAAGCTTTGGAGTTCTATAGTTATAATGCCATGCTCAAAATCCAGTGTCGGACTAAGGGGGCCCCGGGGCGGTCAGGGGCGATAACAACTCAAAAAGCAGACCATTTTCTCACTTTTTTACGTGTTTTCTTAGTATTTTATCATGGTTAAAAATGTATTTTTGTGTTAAATTTCTACAAAGCTGTACAAGTTATATGTTAGACCTATTCTAGAATATGCCGAAAGTGTCTGGAACCCTTACTATGCAAAAGATATAGATCTTCTCGAGGGAGTACAAAGAAGGGCGACTAAAATTCCACCAGAATTAAAACATTTGCCGTACTTAGAACGCCTTTCTCATATGAAACTACCCACTCTGGAAGCAAGACGATCTCGTGGAGACCTTATCCAAACCCATAAGATACTCAGCAGCTACTACTCAGTCGAACTTAGCATATTCCAGCTTAATAACAATACCAACTTTCGAGGTCATAGTAAAAAACTTTATAAAGAAAGATGCTCCAAATTACCCAGAAAAAATTTTATTGTTAGCAGGGTCGTTTACCAGTGGAATGCTTTGAGTGAAGACACAGTGGGGGCAATGTCTCTTAATCAGTTTAAGAACAGAATGGATAGGGATTTGGACAGGGTCAGAAGACAATGGGTACACATTCCTTCCTAGTTTTATCTGTGATAGTTATATTTTTATCTCGTTTTTGTGATTTTATTTTTAATTTTTTAATATTTTATTTTTTAATATTTAATGTTTCATATTTATTTTTCTTTTTTTCTTTTTTTACATTTGTTTTTATATTTTTAGAATTTCATATTCACTTTATTTATTTATATACTTGATATAGATACAGTTTCATCGGCTATGCCGCTCACTGTTTGTAATAATAATAATAATAATAATTAAATTTAGTATCAGCTTTTGACTGAACTTGACAAAAAATTGAAGGCATAACAATGTTATGATAACATGCTTTATTATAAAACACAAATATAATTTTTTTTCTTTTAAAAATAAAAAAAGTAAATTTTGAAAAATCGAACAAGTGATTTTTTTTATTCATATAAATTGTGCGCTAAGGATACTGAAATACCTAAACGCTATTGTTTTTTTAAATAAATGCGATTTCAGGGGGCGCCTGGCAAAAGGTTGGGGGCGCTTTGACTTTAGTGACATACTTTCTGTTATCGCTTATAACAAGGAAATATTTTAAGAGAGCATTATGAACTTGTATTCTACTAAGCTTTAGAGTTCTACAGTTTTAATGCTAAGCTTAAAGTTCAGGGCCGAACTAAGGGAGGGCGGCCAGGGGCGATAACAGCTCGAAAAGCAGACCATTTTTTCCTTTATAAACACAAATATATTTTTCCAGGTAAAAAGATGGTCTGCTTTTTGAGTTGTTATTGTAGATGATTGTGAAGGATTCTGGAGGATTGCAGATGATTGTGAAAGAATGAACTGTCAAGGATTGTTGGATAGGTGTACAAGGATTGTCCAATAAATAAACCCCTCGCTGCAACTAAAGCTTAATAGAACACAAGTTCATGATGCTCTCTTAAAATATTTCCTCGTTATAACTTATATATAAGCGATAACGGAAAGTATTTGACTAAACGATAACGGAAAGTATGTCACTAAAATAAAAGCGCCCTCGCCCTTTTGCATGGCGCCCCGAAAAATCGCATTTATTAAAAAAAAAAAAGCGTTTACGTATTTCAGGACACTTAGCGCACAATTTAAGTGAATGCCAAGATGAATAAAAAAAAAGTTCACTTTTTTCGATTTTTCAATATTTACTTTTTTTATTTTTAAAAGGAAAAATAATTATTTGTGTTTAATAATAAAACATGTTATGCCTTCAATTTTTTATCAAGTTCAGTCAAAAGCTGATAATAAAGTAATTGTAGAAATTTAACACCAAAATAATTTTTTACCATGGTAAAATAGTAAGAAAACAAGAAAAAATAGCGAAAAAATGGTCAGCTTTTCGAGTTGTTGTCGCCCCTGGCCGCCCCCCTTAGTCCGACACTGGATTTTGAGCATTGCATTAAAACTGCAGAACTCTAAAGCTTGGGAAAATACAAAAAGTTAATGAATCTCTCTTAAAAAATACCCAAATTATAAGCGATAACGAAAAGAATAATATGCATAATATATTATATGCTTTAATTATATATAATTAAAACCAAGGCGCCCCCACTATTTTGCTCGGCGCCCCCTGAAATCGTAACCGATTTTCAAAATATCATTTATATACGTAATCCCCACACCCTAGTCCACGATTTAAATTTTTCGGGAGATGAATCCGAAAAAGTTTACTTTTTTGGGCTATATTTGTAGTAAAATACACTGTCCAGTAAAAGAGCTTTCCCATTTTTCAGCTCCGCGCGTAAAATGGATTTTTTATTGTCAGATTCAGTTTTAGCAACCTTAAAAATATACCAATTTTCACCCCACATTCTAACTCCACCCCCCGGCCCCTTAGGGGGTGGAGTTAGAATTTTTTTATTAACTGATTCTCTTTCAGCAACCTTAAAAACCCCAATATGCCAATTTTCACGAAAACTACCCCCCGCCCCTTTGGAGTGATTAAAATTTTTTTATAATCAGATTTACTTTAAGCAACCTCAAAAACCCCTATATAGCAATTTTCAAATTTTTCTAAAAAAAAATAATTTTCCCCATTTGCCCCCCTTGCTGCACCCCAATCATCAAAAACAATCTCGAACGAGAACTTTTGGTAACATACCTGTATGCCAAATTTCAAGTCTCTAGATTAAAGCGTTCTTAAGTTATCGTGCACATATTTCTCGGACAGACCGATCGACTGAACATTTTTTTTGGTCGAAATTAATTTATATCGACATAAAACGCCATAAGACGCAAAAAGAATTGAAAATTTTTGTACAAAATTTTGAAAATTTTCAAAATGGGAAAGCAAAATGGCCAGATGCTAAATTTCATAACAAAAAAACAATTCTTTATCGAGTTAACCTGGGCTAGATGATGAAATCCACAAGGAAAACATTCCATAACTGGTGGTAATCAGGGGTGCTCCAAAGCGATTTTATGAGGGGGGGGGGGAGAGCAAACAATTCCCAACTAATTATTCAGAAATTTCACAACTCCAAAAAAAAGTTTTTACCCCCTAAAAATTTAAATGACTAAAAAAAGTCCTCACCTCTGAAAAAATACAGCAATTTTCTCTCTAAAAAAAAATATTTACGCCTCCCGAAAATTTTTGATGACTTAACATTCCCAACTGTGCTATGCTCCAAACTTTGTCAACTTTGAAAAAATACCCTACTATACTATCCAACTTTCTACCAATTTACCAAAATTTACCACTCAGTTTCCTAATTTTTTCACTCATTTTCCCAACTGAACACTGGATTTTTCCAACTCGAGCATGATTGGGTGGCGCCCCCCATTGGGGCACCCCTGGGGTAATTCAAAAAGGATCTGAAGGAATAAATAAATAGTTTTGGACATTTATCGAGACATTTCTAGGCCTAAAGGTACATACAAATAAAAAGGTCCCTTTTTATGTGACTACTCACATTTGTTTTTTGCACAGCTGAACATCACAGTTTCTAAATTCTTACATTTCTGCACCAGTTATGCATGCAAAACAATAATAGCATGATATGCTATTATTGTTTTTTTTTCTATTTAATTTTTCTGAAAAACGATTTTTTTTTAATTTTAACCTCATTGACAAGACAATCCTAGCTAAGAACTTTTGATAAGAAATAGGTGGTCCAAATTTGAAGTCTTAGCTCAGGCGCGTAGATAGGATTTTTTCTTGGAGGGGTAAAAATTTTATTTTTTTGGCGCCCCTACCAAAAGAAAAAAAACCCTTCAAAATTCAAAAAAAAATTGTCCCTGAGCGTTTCTACAAAATTTGGCGCCCACTTTGGCGCTCCCAATATTATATTTTGGCGCCCCAACCAAAAGAAAAAAAACACCCTCTAAACAAATAAGCTTTGTCTCTGAGTGTCTCTACAAAATTTGGCGCTCATCTTTTTAACATCCCTACCAAAACAAAAAAAAACACCCTCCGAAAAAAAAGCTTTGTCCCTGAGCGTTTCTACCAAATTTGGCGCCCCTATCCAAAAAAAAAACCTGCTATTATTTTAATTTTTTATTTAAAATACAAAATAAATATTCTTGGGGGGTAAATACCCCCCTCTACCCCCCCCCCCTTATATCTACTTAGATTTTTCTCAGTCTATAACTTTTCAAAAAAATTATAATCCAAAGGCATTTTGTGTTTACAAAGTTCTCCAAAAATTGACGCCGTAAACCTGTACATTCTAAAATTATATCACTCTTGGCTTGAAGTTTGTTGCCTTGTTCAGTGATTAAATTCACCTCTTCAAAGTTTGCAGGTATATTTCCTCCATTTTTACGGGTTCCTCGTTCCTCAAATACCATTCCCATAATCTCATTTCCAAATTTTTAGCAGTATTTACAGAGAATTTTGGATTTAGAAATTTATTTAAAAAATATGAACTTGGTTTAACTCTGTTAGTGAAACCCATTTTATGCGATTCTATGTGGTTAAAATATTATTTTGAGGGATATCTTGCAGTTTATATTCTTCAGAAAGGATGTCATTGCTTCTATTGCAGCACTTTCAAAAAATTTACTGCATTTTGGTTTAACATAGGTGCTAGTAATTGGCTTTTTCTTCCTTTCTACATCTGTACAGATATAGAATGCCATGTTTATAATATTTTCAGGTTCTTATTTAGGCTCCTTCTAACATTCCATTCCATTGGTTTTGAAGTACATGAAAAATCTTCAGGAATTACAGTTATTCCCCTGTATAAAAGGATCCTAATATACAGTAGTAAACTTATTGCATGATGGCATGACATTGATAATCTGAAAATAAAATAAAGTGTCACCAGGCTGAAAATCATATGCATACTAGACACATACACCGCAGGGACTAAGGGGACTTTTTAACATTTTTGATTCCTCCTGCCCTTGTTGCAAAGTATATATATCTTATTTATATAAAATTTTTAATGAAATATAGGGTGTAATAAAAACGGTGGGCTGGCTATACATAGCCATATTGTACTCACCAAAACAATGAAAAAAGTTGATATACACATATTGTCTAAAATTCTTCGTCTCTGAGTTATGGCCACTTTAAGTTTTTAGTTAAGATACTACTTTAATAAAATCTTAGTATAGTAAGTACCTCTTTATCAACCAACCGCGAGTACAATATAGCTATGTATTATAGCCCGCCCGCCTTTTTTGTTACACCCTGTATATCGGAAAAACACGGTAAATGACTGATTTTTAGATAGATGTATAGATAGCCATTGACTATTGGAAAAAATACATATATACAAAAGAAAAGTACAGTAAGTACAATACATTAATTCTAATTTAGGTAATCTATTTAATAGGAAAGGTTGCCTTTCTCACAGCAGACTCACTGGCAGGATTTGCATTATGATACAAATTTGATTTTAGTCTTCTTTTAAAACCCTTAATATTTAGACTCTTTATTTCAGCATTTATTTTATTATAAATGACTACCCCTTGTGAAATAAAGACACTTGGGATTTTTTCTTATGTTTGTGAGTTAAAGTGAAATTAATGGCATTACGTGTATGAATTTCAACAACAAAAGTCTTCCTTAAATAATTGGGTACATTAATTTAGTTGATTATTATGATACATATTTGCTTGTAAAGAAACGTTTCATTGGCTCTGCTGCTTACTGTATTTAATAATAATAATATTAATTACCCGTTGATATTTTGTGAATGAATACCAGAGCATTATATTCCAAAAACTGTTGAATAGACTACCAGAGAATTTTGGATTTAGAAATTTATTTTAAAAATATGGACGTGTTTGGACTTTTAGTTAGTGAAACCGAACCGAACTGAACTCAACATTGTTTGTAGGCTGGTTCGTATTCCACAACCCAGTATTACTCTCATAGCCTTGTTTTGAATTTTTTGTAATCCAAATCAGTTAGTTTAATCATATACAAAATAGTACTACAATATGTAAAATGTGGTAAAGCAATGCTATTATAAATTAATTTTCTTGAATGCATACAAAAAAAAAACGTGCACTATATTTTAAGATTTTGAGGGTCCACAAAAAATTGTTACATACCTTCACTTACAAGATATATGGCTGCTATAGGCTGACATAATATCCTCCAAATGTTGAACAGAAACTTTCTACCCTTTGTATCATGTGCTTTTTCTGGCTTTGACACAATCCATGTCATTGTGCAGTTCTACTATAGTAGTATTTATAAATACCATAGCCTAAAAGTTAGATACATTTATGTCATTTAAATACCTAATGAATATAATATAATGAATATTCTACTAATTTCTGTTACAGGTTTAAAACTTGTAATGTATTTACCTTGTCTGGTACCTTAAAGAAATTTTTTTAACAACAGCCCTAAATAAACAGTAAATTTGAAAAACTCATCTTAAAACACTAAAGGATTCTAACATTTATTTTAAAAAGCACTCGGATCTCATAAAATATCGCTTATATAGAAGATTAACATTCATTATTATTATAAATTTTATAAACGTAAACAAATTTGACAGATACCTAACCTTTTTATCTGTCAGATAACTGTGCGAAGCTAGCTGAGATTTACGTGATTTTTCATAGTGTAGTTTTTTTTTACTCAACCTTTTTTAAGCTTCATTCACGCGCCCGGCAGACGGCAGCACGGTCAAATTGCTTTATCCGAATTCATCCATAAACACCTTTTTCGCAAAAAAGCTCTGACGTTTACAAAACTTCTTTCTTCTTCTTCTTCCTTTATTAAGGCATACCGTTTATCAGTGTTGCCAATAGTAGAAATTATTGAATACTAGGTACACTTGAACTACTAAGATTTTAATTTTTTACATTACTTTATATTTACATTTGATTATATTTACATTTGATTGCTCAAAGATATTTTAGGCACTTTATTTTCTTTTGGTTATCTAATAATTTATTATTAAGTTATTTTTTTTTAAATAAAATTTTGTATTTGTTTTTCTTAAGGTTGGTGGACTCTAAAATTACGTGTCAAAACGTCAAAGTGGCAGTACGTCAAAAACAGTGAAATAATTTCCAAACTTATTATATATTTTACCAGTTCTTCCCGTTAAAGTTTACGGTTTCCTTAACACTAAAAACAAGACTTGTCTAAAAACAATAAAAGTAGAGTAAAATACGGTTGCTATATTTTAAAATACTTAAACATATGTGATTAAATAGAAGTGTAATTTGTTAATTAATATAGTGTTAAACTATGAAATGTTATCTAGAAGACGAGGAAAGGTACCTGAAAGTGACCAGTCTGGAGTTTTAGGACACAATAACTTTTACAGCTCACCACAGAACAATTTACATTACATTAATTCAGCTTACCCAAATAATGTTGCTCCTGAGTATTATCTAGAAGAAGGTATGTAATATTACTAAACCGTTAACGCACAACGTTTTTTCAGAAAATTGGTTAATTTTTCACCAATTTTTTTTTCTTAATTTTTAGTCAACACTGAGTAACAAGTTGAAAAAATTTCAAAAAATATATTTTATACAATATAAGTCCACCTGAGTTAACTCGGGTAAGTGGAACAGAGCCAATCTACTTTCAACGAGTTAACTCAGGCCAGTGTGTTATGAAGCTGAAGTTTGCAACGTTTTTCAGCAATGAAAATTCAAATAGTATATTAAAGCACTTATTCCATAACACGTTTTTAGCGCACTAGTACTTTAGAAAACTCTCCGCTTTGTTGCAAAAAAACGTTGCAAACTTCAGCTTCACAGTGTGTTAAGAGGCTAATATGTCTACAAAGTAAAAGTTATTAACTGCTTTGTTCAAGTACTTTTAGGGGCCATTTGGCTTCAAATGGGAGTGCTCATTGCATGCTCTCTGTTTCTCTCCTTAAATTTAAGAAGAGAGAGAGAAAGCATGCACTTAAGTTGAAAGTGGAACAAGTGACAGTAGTTTAGTCTTAAATTTTTTTTTCAGAACACATTGAAGAGTATATAGAACCAGAATTCATCATGACTGCCAGAGACAGAACAACTGAATTTGTTAACACAATTCAAACTCTTCAAGGCCGAAATATTGCCAGGGCTGTAGCAGCCAGAGACCCTAAGAAATCAAGAGTTATTCAGAGTCATTCAGAGTTTATGCTTATAGCAAAAAATGTAGGAAGAAACATTGCTAGTACTTATGCAAAACTAGAAAAATTAACACTGTGTAAGTAAAAAAATACTGCTGTCGAAATTATTTTCCCCCATTGTTAAATTTTACAAAAAATACAAAAATCCAGAAAAAAAATAACATTTAATATACCTATATTAAATGTTTGTTTTTTCCGCTATATAGCGGATATTTTGAATTGAAATATCTTGGCCTACAAACAAAAAATCTAATAAACTAGTAATTTTTGTATGAATTTTTTATAGTGGCCAAAAGAAAGTCATTATTCGACGATCGTACAGCCGAGATACAGGAGCTAACATACATAATAAAAGGGGACCTAAGTAGTTTGAACCAGCAAATTGCCCAACTTCAAGATGTTTCAAAAAAACAAAGGCACCAGACCAGCGGAAAACATTTGCAGTCACATTCTAGCAGTGTGGTTTTGACCTTGCAATCAAAGTTGGCCAGCATGTCAACAGATTTCAAACAAATTTTGGAAGTGAGGACTGAAAATCTAAGACATCAAAAAAGTAGAAGGGACCAGTTTTCACAGGGAGGTTTGCCACCTCCACAACCTGTTGCCAGTTCTTCACAAGGTAATGACTTTTTTATTATTAATTGTACAAAAAATTATCAAGTGGGCATAATCACAATTTATTGTTTATGGCGCTTTTTTTCCGCTTTAATTTCTTGTTCACTAAATTTTCAAAAGATCTGTATTAAAACTTGTATTTTTTTGTATAAAAGGTAGTTTATTGATGCAAGAACAAGACCAAGTTAGTATTGACCTAGAAAGTTCGCCATTGATACCACAACAATCTCAGATGCAAGCAGCTCTAATGTATGATGAAACTGACAACTATCTACAAAACAGGGCGGAAACTATGCAAAATATCGAGTCTACAATCGTTGAATTAGGAGGAATATTCCAACAGGTAATACATACAAAATTAAATTGAGAAAATTTAAAAAAAAACATATAACACACCTCGCGAAACGCGTAAACCTGTATTCTGTTTTGTTTTTACTATTACATGTTTTACTTGGCTCCTCCCATTATTGGGCGTGGCTGTGCTAACTGTCTTACAAGTAGAAGCGAGAAGGCGCTCTTTAACGTCACAGATTGAATTATTTTTCTAAAAATATGTTTTATGATATAATAATAATACTATATGGGAAAGATCCTTTTATAGTGAGAGTATATTTTTTTTAATTTTAGTTAGCCCATATGGTAAAAGAACAGGAAGAAATGGTAGACAGGATAGACACAAATGTCCAGGATGCAGAATTGAACATAGAAGCTGCCCACACGCAAATTTTAAAGTACTTTCAATCAGTGTCATCCAATAGGTGGTTAATGATAAAGATATTTGGTGTGTTAATATTTTTCTTCATATTCTTTGTAGTGTTTTTGGCATAATATATATTTTTTTATAAATGGATATAATGTTAAATTTTTATATTTTAAATGAGCCAAATAAAGGTTAGTTTGGTTTTGTAATAATCAAATTTTAAATTAATTATTTCAAAAGATAAACATTTAAACAACTACATGCACAACTGGCTTATTTGTAGTAATTTTGGTGTTTTCTGTATGATATTTTTATCTGTTAATGGTGGTCATGTTCACACATTCTATTACTTCATACTTTAGTTATTTGTGTACCTATATATTGTCCATTCTGGACTTTTAATGTATAATACTGGGTCAGTTTCAAGGCGTTTTCAAAAAGGTTATACTTATAATTAATTTAAGAAGTATTCATTTATATTATTTTAAGCGATTTGGCCTCAACAAATCTAAAACTGAAAACAACTTAAAAAGATCAAACAATTTTCTGTTTTAGAACTAGCGGATAAAATCACAATACCTTACTTGCAGCCCAGTAAAAACTGACTAATGGGCCATCACACGCGTGTGTACTGGCAAAATAACTGATCTATTAATTCTTTTTAGTTTAATCTATCATTAAGGAAAAATTGCTTAAAATAAATTTAAAATAGTAATTGTAATTACAAATGTACAAGTGCCTTGCATATAATTTTTTTTATGTTAAATATCAGTCTTTTAAAATTGTACATACATTTATTTGTAAATAATTAAATAAATTTTAAATTATTAATCAAATTACATTTTTTTTTAGAAATAAAACATTTTATTTAATATTTAAAGGTTTATTTTATTTACAAAGACGGTTTCCGAAAACTTGCATATAGACAACAATTATCTGATTATGGCACAAGTTAAATAATAAATAGGTTGAAATAAAAACCTACAAATTTAATTAAAAAAATAAATTAATCATTCTATCCTAAATTTATATAAATTTCTAAAAGAAAATTACACGATATTTAAAAGCTTCAACTTAAAAAATAAATAAATGGTATATTTAAACTCTAAAGAACCTGGCACACATATAGGGGGGTTCCTGGGCCTCAGTCAAACTGCCTCAAATTTTGATATATTGTAATTTCGGGGTTAAACTAATTTAGGAAAATTGCAGCCAAATTAAATGACCACTTTCAGAGAAAAGGGAACGTTCAAGTATTACGTAACGCAAATTGTACCAAAATTCATACACTTCATACCCCGGTTCTCGCGTTATTATAGATTACAGAGATTTCATATTTTGGCTACCCCCCCCCCCCCTAATAGGGGGTGTGTTAGGGGGGGTAGCCAAAATATTAAATCTTTATAGCCTTAAATAACGCGAGAATCGCGGTATAAAGTGTATGAATTTTGGTACAATTTGCGTTACGTAATACTTGAACTTGAATTTTATGACAGATTTTTTGACGTATATTAAGGTTATTTTTTACTTACGTAAATATTAACTTAATTAGCCGTTTTAAGTTTATTATACTCTATTAATTAAAGAACAGGCAAGATAAATATTACATAAAAGGCTTTATTATCATTTACTTACATGTGGTTCTATAAAAATTTTAAAACTTTGTGAAGCTTCCACATGCTGGCATTTTCCACGTGTTTGCTAATTATCTGCATATTTTCTGTTAGATTTTTGCTTGATTATGTTGAAACATGGTTTGGTACATCGACAAATATTTTATAATTATATATTTTAGATTTACTTGATATATTTTTCCAAAAATACGTCTAAGGCTTGACAAATCTGTCATCATATTTTCATAGGTAAAATATATTATTGAGATTGCCTAGCAACAACTTTTAATAAATATTACTATAAAGGGTTCACTAATGAATTAAGTTGTTGCTAGGCAATCTCAATAATATGTTTTGCATATGAAAATATCATGAAATATTTGTCAACCATCAGAAATTGTTTTGAAAAAATATACCAAGAAAAGCTAAAATATATAATTATAAAATATTTGTCGATATACCAAACCATGTTTCAACATATTCAACAAAAATCTAACGGAAAATATGCAGATAATTAGCAAATATGTGGAAAATACCAGCATGTGGAAGTTTCACAAAGTTTTAAAATTTTTATAGAACCACATGTAAGTAAATGATAATAAAGCCTTTTGTGTAATATTTATCTTGCCTGTTCTTTAATTAATAGAGTATAATAAACTTAAAACGGCTAATTAAGTTAATATTTACGTAAGTAAAAAATAACCTTAATATACGTCAAAAAATCTGTCATAAAATTATATTTTTAAAAGCGTTTTTCTCCGAAACTGGTCATTTAATTTGGCTGCAATTTTCCTAATTTAATGTTTTCCCCGAAATTACAAAATATCAACATTTGAGGTAGTTTGACTGAGGCCCAGAAACCCCCATATGTGTGTGCCGGGTTCTTTGATGATTATTAAGCAATCAATTGTTTTCAGCTGTCACAATTGTTTCAGCAACCTCTATAACATCATCATCCTCTATGTGTATCTAAGAAAAATGAGAAATATTTAAATTAAAGAATACAAAAAAGTTTTTATCTACAAACATAATGAACACCTGACCCCAATTCTAATTTTAAAAGAAAATATTAGTGGCATATCGGACAGAAGAGAAAATTAGAAAAAAAGTCAGGTCTCAGTCTGGATTCGAACCAGAGTCCCCAAGGTTTCCGGCCTGGTACTCTACCAACTGAGCTACCGAGACTCCCGTTCGAAAACTTACTAATTGGACATGCCTTCTTTTCTATTCTTCTCAAATTTGTTAGTTGTTAATTAAAGGAAAGATGGTTAATTTTGTTAGTGGGAATAAACTCAATATACAATGTCTTAAGAGCCCTTTTACCCCTTCACCCTTGTATTGTTCACATTTTAGGAACTTCAACAGAGATCGAGATGCGGTCTCTGTTGAAGTTCCTAAAAAAAGTCGATCGGATTATTCATTCTTGAGTTATCGTGTTCACTAAAATCGTGACATCGGACGGAAGGATAGACGGACGGACATTTGAAAAAAAAAAGTTGCTTATTTTTTTAATTTATATCCAAGAATTTTTTCTCTAGGACGATTTTTGAAAATCCGAAACTACCGTATATTTTGTTTGTTTTTGTTTGTTTAACCTCGTACTATTCTACTTAATTAAGCATCCCCTAAGTCCAGGACTTGTGTGGGCTAGTAGTAGAGGGAACCACCGGCTTATACTGACTTTCGAACCAGTTTCTAGGGAGTGTCCGTTTCACTTATCGCCTTCGACAAATTTCAATTATTAATTAACTGAAAAAGGCAAATTGGTGCCAGTGAGAATCGAACTCACGATAGTAGACTTGCTATGCATACGCGCTAGCCACTACGCTATTCTAGCGCAGGCGCTGTGAATAATATAATAACATTCCTTTAGGGACTGTTCAAAAATTATGTGTCACTGCTCTATGGGGTATCAAGTAAAGTCACTTTTATAATAGTTAAACTGGAATTCAGTTTTTTTTTCTTGTGTCCAAAACCGTTTTTTTTTTCTCGCCTATTTAAAACTAAAATAAAAAAGATTTTTAAAATATGTTTTTTTTTATTTGAGAAAAGGAGGGGTGGTTGTTGTATTGCTTAGGTAATTTTCTTGGGAAGGTAGAAGCAAAAGTACGCAAAGAAAATTTGTCTAAATTTCGGTGACATAATTGCTGAAAATACCGCACTAAAGGAATGTAGATAGCAAAAAAATCTTGTATACAACGCATGCGTAATTGTATTTTATGTCTATCTCAGTTTCTTTTTAAACTATGATGGTTTTATCAGTATAATACTTACTTCTGGATAACTGATAGCACTATTTTCTTCCAATTTATTTGTTGAGTTCACAGGTTTTTTAAATCTCGCTTCCCTTGGACTATAGTAGTACCTAAAAAACATAAATGAAAATTATCTTTCCAAATAGTCACAAATTAATATTAAGACTTATATTTTCCAGTAAAATTTTCACATAAAATGTAGATTGAAACTTAAGTTTGAATTATTTATTGTTACCAGTCAAAATTTTCGAATAAAATGTCGAGGGAAAAGTTAAGTTTTTCGATTTTTTATTAGTTAGGATAATAGATTTTTTTTACTCACCTAGGATAAGTAAATTTTTGATGATTTTCATCCGCCATTCGTGCTTGATGATAGTATATTGCCCTAGCTTCTTGTGGTAAACTTTTCCATATATTTCCAAGTCTTATGGAAATTGATTTATTTGTCTCAGCTGAAAAAAAAATTAAAATTTTAAGTAAACACTACCATTACATCGGCACTTAGTACTACTAAGTAGAGCACTAGATAGGTAGGTTTTTTAGGGTAGCTGGGTAGGTTGAGTGGTTCCGCAGGAGAGTACCGACATAGCCACAATTTCAGACCGCAAGAAATTTTCGTAGAAACAGGACATGTCGTTGCTACAGCAAAAACATGGTGAAATCAAGTCTGCTATACACCAAAAATTAGCGCTAACTATTTAGGTTAAAATTGTTTGACATTAATAGGCAATGCCTATTATAGGCATAATAGATGTATTTATGATAAAATCAAACATGCAAATAAATTAAAAAACTTACATGGGTATTCCACAGCAAGTTTATTTCTATACTCATTTGCAAAAATCATGAACGCATTTGGAGACCTGACCAACTTCTGACCTTGAGCACCTTTAGCACAGAGTTTTTCTTCTTTTAATGACTGCATCTAAAATTATAATAACAATGGTAAGAATTATAATAATTAATCATTAAATGATTGAATTTCACTCATCTTAAGTGTTGAATAATTCAAGTAAAAATGTTAAAAAAACGAAACCATACACGGTGTATTTGAAATAGCGTCGGAAATTTTAACAGATGATTCTACATCATAAAATATGACAAAAAGTTCCTATAAACATATGTCTAAAAATGCGTCATAAGGGAGCTACGCCCCTTTGAAAGTGGCTAAAAAATCGGTTTTTATTTAATAACTCAGGAACCCTTTGAGATATATCAACGAGGTTTTGCACGTCAACTAATCCTACCAAGGTCCGTTTTTATGTGTTATTTTCATGTACTTATTTCAACCAGGGGTGTGCGAACAGGGGGGGGCTTATCAGTTTTTTGTCCCAAACTTTTTTCTGTGTAACTTTTTTGCAATTTTATTCTTGAAATATGATTCCTCAGGTTAAAATACATAAAAAAGGTACTCTTGTTGTAATACTGTAGGATTAACCGTTTTCGAGAAAAATTCATTTGAAGGTGAAATTCCACGGTTCGAGGACGAAAAATTAAATACTAAAATGTTGAAAACTAAAATTTTAATGATGCAGGGCGAATGTACATTAAAAACTAAGAAAAAAATCTCATATACAGGTACTTCCAAAAATCAATCCTAATGGAGCTATGGTCTCCTAAATATGCACCATTTTTAAAGGGCTATGGTAGCTTTAAAAGCGTTTTTTCGACCTACATGTATGGAAACTTTTTTTCTTAGTTTTTGATGTAGATTAACACTGCATCATTAAAATTTTGGTTTTCGACATTTTAGTATTTAATTTTTCGTCCTCGAACCGTGAAATTTCACCTTCAAATGAACTTTTCTCGAAAACGGTTAATCCTACAGTATTACAACAAGAGTACCTTTTTTATGTATTTTGAACTGAGGAATCATATTTCAAAAATAAAATTGCAAAAAAGTTACACAGAAAAAAGTTTGGGACAAAAAACTGATAAGGCCCCCCCGTTTCGCACACCCCTGGTTTAAATAAGTACGTGAAAATGACATACAAAGATGGGCCTTATTAGGATCAATTCACGTGCAAAACCTCGTTAACATATCTCAAAGGGTTCCTGAGTTATTCAATAAAAACCGATTTTTTTAGCCAATTTCAAAGGGGCGTAGCTCCCTTATGACGCATTTTTAGACATATGTTTATAGGAACTTTTTGTCATATTTTATCATGTAGAATCACCTGTTAAAATTTCCTACGCTATTTCAAATACGCCCTGTATACTGCCAAAATTTTTTAAAAAGCATTAATAGGTTTTATCAAGGGAGTCATTGAAATCGTAAATTTTACATCATATCATTCTGACAAGAGATTTTAAAATTTTGGTTAAGCTTTTGACAAAAACCGTTTAGGGTATATTACAGTAAGTACTGGATTTTTTGTTTTAGTTTTTTTGTATTGCACTAGTTAAATTATAATGTTTTATAATTAGAAAAGTTATGTAAATTAGGTTTTATTTTTCCGATAAATTTTATTCTACTAATTTTAATTTTTAGAAAAAAAAATCAAAGCGTTGCTTTGATATGTTTTGTATTTGACAAATAAATAACCTTACTTTAAGAATTAATTGTTACCTGTCAAACTAAATCAAACTATTGTTGTAAAATGTACGATTTCAATGTCCACCTTGATAAAACCTATTAATGCTTTTTAAAAAAAATCGGCAGTTATTATTCACAATAACACTTTTTAGTGCTCATAAGTCATGACGCACTGGTGCATAAATGCTTTATTTATAGTGGGCGCGCGCGACGCACCCGTGCGTCATGTTCACTGGTTAATTTAACCGTCAGTATTATGCTACCACTTGCTGCGAAGATGTTGAATACTGGTTAGCACTAAACGTGTTAAATTATAAATTCTAATATAAAATTAATTTCAATTAAGTTTGATACCTAATTGATATATAACTTACCACAGTTTCTTGTTGAGCATATGCAATTTCATCAACCATATCCCGTATGACGATTTCCTCAATATCTGGCTGCTAAAATTAATTATAATTAACTATGGTTGAATCCAAGATTATCTAATAACAAGTTCAAAAATGCACGCACTATAATAAAAGTATTAAAGTATTATTAAGTTGAAATCACATAATCCTTCCTTATTAAGGAGTCCTTAATAGCAATTAATGTAATGGTGGGGAGGTCAAGTCTGGCAACTAGACCATATTGGTCCTTTTTGCCTACCCCTGTGTTACTAGTTTTTCTACTCTAACGAAGATTTTTGTTGTTGTACCCCCCGGGACCCTCAGTTTAGCGAGGAATCCGAACCTCGTTTTGTCGGCTTTTTTTGGCTAAGTGAGCTTTGATCCTTAAGTTCATTGGCTGCCAGTGCACTTGGACCGGCGCCAAACTACTTAAGGATCATTTTCGCTTGCAGCCTTAGCACAGATCCTGGTTGATTGAAAGTCCCTAAAGTGAGCTCGGCCAACAGACCTGACCTTGCTGCTCCCTTTCGGTGCCACCGGGTAGTATCACAGGCCCGAGTGCTATTGCGGCATTATCCACTGCAAACCTTTCTTTGTACTGTGTGCTTAGATCTTCGGCAGCACAAGCCAACGTGATGGGGAAACGACGGTATTTTATTTCTGTGAAAAAGTTGTTCCACATCCGAGGATTGAACCCCGGCCTCTCGATTACTAGATGTGTTCACGACTGTGCCACCGCCGCCCCCAAAAATACATATAACCGTTCATTTAAAAATAAAAACATGTTATTTTATATACTATATAAAATTACCGAAAATTAATGCGGGTTTTTGTTCAATACTAAAGAAAAAATCAAAATGTAAACGTTTATATGATAGAGTACTCCGTTTTAAAATTCAACCACAACAAAAAATAATATTCGAGTTTAAAATCAATTATTATGAATTGAAAATATTAAAACACTTAAAATTTTGTTACAGGTTTCTGAAACACACCTATATGCTTATTTAGTTCACATTTTGATCCTCTTATAGAGTCATTAATAAATGACGTCACGCATTTAGTGAGGTGGGTGACATTCAGCAATAAGATTTTCAAATGGTTTAATAAAAACGAATTAATATTATTAAGCTAAAGTAATAAAAGAGGGATTTAGATCAAAAGTGACTCCCCGTTTTTTTAAGTGTTGGTTTCATCGTGTCGCGCTTAGCGTGATGCGACTTAATATCAAAATATCTCAATAAAATAGCATGACGTCATTTATGGATGGTACCTTAAACTATCTTAATAGTATGTCTTACATCATCAAATTGAGGATAGGTTGAAAGTCCATTTAAGTCTCTGTATGCAACATCCTCAATATCTGTCTGTTAAAAAAATACTTATATAAGAAGCCATTCATAAATGACGAAACGCATTTAGTGAGGGTAGTATATCACTACTATACTGTGAAACGTAAAGTGATTAATCATTTATAAACCCTGTCCCCGGGGCCCCGTTGCTGTTGTTATGGACAGTGCCCTTTTCAGACTCAAACATGGAAAATACATAAAAACTATTTAAAAAAAGTAACATGGTTCCATTTTTTAAAACTGGTAATTGATATTGACTTTGAGAGTATCTTGAAAACAAGGTATACAAATAATTTCATATATGCCCCCAAGAATCTGTTATATTTTTTTGTTAAAATAATAGCGGGTGTTTTTTTGTTTATGTAGGGGTGCCAAATTTTTGTAGAAACGCTCAGGGACAAAGCTTTTTTCTGAGGGTGTTTTTTTTTTGTTTTGGCAGGGGCGCCAAATTTTGATTGAAAAAATATTTTGGAAAGGAAAAAAAAAATTTAATAGATTGGGGCCCTAGGCTAGAAATCTCACTAACCTTGGGCTTTCCAGTCCGACACTGGATGCTGAACACATCTAAAGACCCTGAACAACTTAAAATAAATAAATAATCCATTTAAAATCAAACATGATTTTTTCAGTGTTTGTGTTAATAAAAAAACTGGTTCACACAAGGGGTTTATTTATTGACAAAAAAGTGCATAAGGATTGTGAGAATCAGATTGTGGAAGATTATTAAAGATTGTGAAAGATTGTACAAAAATTAAATGAAGATTTTTAAAGATTGTGGGAAGATTTCAGATAATCGTGGAAGATTGTAGATGATTGTGGAGGATTATGAAGGACTGTAGATGATTGTGGAAGAAGGAATTGTCAAGGATTGTAGAAGATTGTTGTATAGGTGTACAAAGATTGTCCAATAAATAAATCCCTCGGGTTCACATGACTGAAGATTTTACTCACACTGGCATCCGGTAGCGTCTCCATCTTTCTCTTTTTGGGAGGAATAACCTTATTATTTACATCATTTTGAGTTTCTTTTTTATTTGGCTTGCCATTTTCAATATGTCTTTTACTTTCTTTATCTAATCCATTTCCAACAACTTGATTCTGGCCTACAGCTATTAAACTATTTACAAATGTTTCAGTTGTTTGCACTTTATTTTTATCCAACAAAATGGTTTGAATTTTTGAATTAGATTTTTGCTTTTTTATGTCTTCATCAGCTATAATTACAACTGTCTTATTTTTATCTACAGAAACAGTTTTAATTTTATCAGATTTTTGATTTTTAGGAGTGGGTGTTTCTCTATATATTTCTTCTTTTAATGTTAAACCAGTGCAATGGGTATGATGTCTAGTATTTGGCGGCGAATTGGTGTTAGTTTTAGGGGTCGCGATTCCTTCAGGCTCTTTATGCTGTTGTCTGTTATTTGTTGAAATATGAGGTGCGTTTATAGAAGCTGGGATTTCTTCTTTTATAAATTGAGAGGCGGGTTGGGTGTCAAGATCTCTTTTTCTAGGTGTAAGTTTTTCAGCTTCAGCTAGTAATGTTTTAAGGTTAAGATCATCTTTTATAGCTTGATTAACATCTGTAATTACCTGATCTTTAACACCATTTTCCTTTGCTAAAAATGAAATTAAAATATAATTATTTGTTTTCACCAGTTAAAAGTAAGTAGTTTAATTTTGAAAACTGTGAAAAAATCACAATTATCTATTATATAAAACTCTAACTGACTCACTTCAGTAGAATACGCCCAGCCCAAGCCCCTGGACCTAGAAACTTGAAATTTGGATAGTTTGTTCCTTTTATCACGTAAGTCCAAACGAAAAGATTTTCGAAATTCAATCCTTAAGGGGTGATACAGGGGTTGAAAGGTTTTTTAAAAAGTGTGCGTATCTCAGAGACCTCTTAATCTATGGTCTGTTTTTTCAAGCAAGATAGTAAATTAAAAATCGCACAGTAAATATTTTTACAACAGGTTTGAATAGTATATGTTTGTATATAGAATATAGTTATGTTTTATAAAATAAACTACGCAGTATATTCGTACATCCAGTATTCGAATCTGTTTTGAAAATATTCACTGTGCGATTTTTAATTTACTATCTTGCTTGAAGAAACAGACCATAGAATCTTCATATTTCGCAAAAATGTTCTTTATCGAAATCGAAAAGATACGTGTTTCAGGATTTTTCGATATTCGACCCCTAAGGGGGTGAAACGGGGGTTGAAATGTTTTTTAAAAAGTGTGCGTATCTCAGAGACCTCTTAATTTATGGTCTGTTTTTTCAAGCAAGATAGTAAATTAAAAATCGCACATTAAATATTTTTACAACAGGTTTAAATAGTATATGTTTGTATATAGAATATAGTTATGTTTTATAAAATAAACTACGCAGTATATTCGCACATCCAGTATTAGAATCTGTCTTAAAAATATTCACTGTGCGATTTTTAATTTACTATCTTGCTTGAAGAAGCAGACCATAGAATCTTAATATTTCGCAAAAAATGTTCTTTATAGAAATCGAAAAGATACGTGTTCCAGGAATTTTCGATATTCGACCACCCTTAGTGGTCGAATATCAAAAATGAAACTGGGGTTTTCTTTATAGTCTGGGAGCCCACGCCCAGTAGAATTTTTTTTACTACCTCACTGTTGAGACTTTGCATATGTGTTCATTATGTCCAGTCAAACAACTTCTTACATAAGAAAATTCTCGGTAGCGTGGCGTTTTTTTTTTGGACCAACCCTTAACTTTAGGGCGTCCCACGGAATTGCCCGAAAATTTTTGTCGGACAAGGTTACCACTTGATTTTAAATATTTTTATTAAAAAGTCCTGAAAAAATCAGCTGTGAGGTACTAAATGTTATGACGTCGTAACTATGGTCTGTTTTATCAAGCAAGATAGTAAATTAAAAATCGCACAGTGAATATTTTCAAAACAGAATATTGGATGTGCGAATATACTGCGTAGTTTATTTTATAAAAAAACACACCATATGTTAGGTTAGTTATGACGTCATAACATTTAGCACCTAACAGCTGATTTTTTCAGGATCGTTTAATAAAAATATTTAAAAAGTGGGACGCCTAAAGTTAGGGGTTGTTCCCAAAAAAAAAACGCCCCGCTACCGAGAATTGTCTTATGTAAGAAGTTGTTTGACTGGAAATAAAGAACACATATACGAAGTCTCAACAGTAAGGTAATAAAAAAAATTCTAATGGGCGTGGGCTCTCGGACTATTGGGATTCTTATGTAAAAAACATTTCTACATAATAATCCGAAAGATTTTTTTTTTAATTTGACACATTAACCGGATTTATTCTTGCAAGGTCACATGTTATGTATTTAAAAAAAAATATCTTTGGAAAAGTCGTATTTTAAATACGCTAACATAGTTTTTACGTCGTTGGCTGACGAATTTTTTTAAAAATAATAAGTGTTCCGTTTTACTAAATATGAAATATAAAAACAAAATCAACAAAAGCACTTGTTAAAACAAACCGTCTTATGTGATGCCGCAAACATACAAACAACTAACAACAAACGCTGATAAAATACTAAAGCAATGAGTTGTAATAATAACCATCACTCCGATCGGAGTGCCCAGCATCAGTGAAGGGAACCAATGCACTCCGATGTGCAGTCAAACTGTTACGAAATTATTTTTAATTAGCAATAAAGACACCTAGTAGAAAATAATCTCGAAAATTGGTATTCTGTTTATATAAAAAAAATTGCCTACATACCTAAATCCATAGTTTTAGTAATTCCATGAGAATGTTGAATATTTACAGGATTTTTAAGTGCCAACATTCCTTCTATAACTTCCTGATCAGCTGGTAGCATTTTAATCTCTTTTTCCTCAATTTTTATATCTATGGTTTTACCTATTTGCATTTTAACCTCTTTATCCTCATTTTTTGGATCTTGGTATTTAGGACTTTTAAGATTTCTAGGAATTTTTATTCGCAATTTATTTTTACCCCTAATAGGGGATGTTGTTGCAGTCTTTTGGTTTGAATTGCTATTTTCAATATTTTTCGAGTTAATTTGCTGTGCTAAATTCTTTTGGCTTTCTAAGGGTGCATTAACATGATTTGTTTCAATGTTTTTTACATTATTTATTTGTGCAAGATTATTTTGATTTGAAAATGTTGGTGGTGGGGGTGGTGGTGGAGGTGCCACTGCCGAAAACATATCATCCTTATATTTAACAGAACTTAATCCTTTTATTTTCAACATTTCGCCAAGACTGAGAACACCTTCAATATCATATTCGTAAACTTTTATTTCACCTTTATAGATGAACTCTATTATGTAACGCATATAGTATTGATCAATTTGAGGGCAAAAAATAATGGGGTTCTGGTTTCCATGTTCCTTGAACATTCGCTAAAAAAATAATTTTTAGTATAAGGGCTCATACTTTAAATACATAACAAATTGTGCAAAATTCGAACACTTTAGATGCCAACTGTTGCCCTTGTAAGGGTGTTATAAATTGTTCCTGCTGGATACCTCTCTAACACCCCTCCTATTCTGCCCTGATAAAGTAAATGGCAGTAAGTGACATTGGTCAATAACACCGTTTTCAAAATATTACATCAGGGTTAACGTGAAAGCGCAGGGCAGTATTAGAAAGGTAGCCAATAGGAAATATCTGTACCACCCTTAAAAGAGCAACAATATGCAAATAAAGTGTATGAATTTTGCGCAATTTGCATTATGTATCCAAAGTATAAGCCCTAAGGCTGTCCATATATTACGTAACGCAATTTTTCAAAAAAATTGACCCCCTCCCCCCCATGTGTAACAAACTGTCACATTTACCAACACCCCCCCCCCCCCCTCCCCGTGTAACGCGTAATAATATAAAAATTTGTATTTTTTTTTTCTAAAATATCTTGATACAGAATTCCGCATAATGCAAGACGGTAAAAAGACAGTGTAAAAATGATAAATATTTATTATAATAGTACATATAGCACTTAATGTACTTAAACGAGAAAATCACTCAAACTTTAAAAAAATATTCATAATCAATATCACACAGAGAAAAAATACTAGGTACCTCTTTTTACACTGAGTGTCACAAATAACACGTATATTGTTCATGCACAGGTACACAAAATAGTACACACATTGGTGTTCTGTGAGTACACATTCCGCGCGAAAATGTATCATCGCCGATTATTCATCTGCAAGATCACGCAAGAACAGGGCCGTAAGATTTTTTTTTTAATGTCAATGTCAACAGTTTTTTTACTGATTACAATATTATTTAAATATGCATAGTTTCGTCAATTTTTGTGTGAAAAGGGGAATTATGGGCCACTAAATAGTAATTTATGTTGAAATAAAAATACATCTGCCAAGCTTAGGAAATAAACATTAAATTTATTAAATTCCGTTACGTAACGTTTAGCTAGACCCCCTCCCCCAGGTTACAAACTGTAATAATTTTTCTGACCCCCTCCCCCCCTAGGCGCGTTACGTAATATATGGACAGCCCCTAATCAGTAAAATAAGAAAAGTCCCAACTATATCACATGCTGGAAATTCTGCCATGTGCACAGCAAACTAAAATATTTACCTCAAAAATAGTACTGCTGGCTGATAAAATTATTTTATGAGCTTTGAAACAGGATTCTCCACAATATATTGAAACATCAGTGTAATCATTTTGAAACTGGTTTAGTCTAAATGATTCAAGTAGGTTATTTGAAAAGTCGTTCCATTTCAAATTATATTGATCACGTTGTACATTAGTCATATTTGCCGATTTCTAAAAATTAAAAAAGCTGCTGCCAACAAAACAATATAAATAAAACTATATAAAACACAAGTTTTTAATTTTAGATTTTAAGCTTTCACGGCCATTAAGATATAAAGAACTTTCACTTTCGGGTTCAGACCGTGTTAATGGATTTTCACTTTCCGACGTTTCGTCTCTTACTACTAGAGACATCTTCAGGGATTAATCTGAAACTAAGTTTCGAATCAACTTGTGTCACTATTTATGACGAGTTGTGGTTATTCACCCGTGACGAGGTTTTTCCTATCAAAGACTTCCATATTGCAGGTAAGTGGTAACCAGTGTCCCGATTGATATTGTTAGGATGCTTGATGATTTCTATCGATTCCCGTATCTTCCTTGGCATTTTTCTGTTTTCTGTTAATATTTGTTTTGTTTCAGACAAATTGATTTTATGACCTGTTTCATGTACATGTTCGGCTACTGCCGATAAGGAAATTTGTTTCTTTCTTATATTGCGCTCATGCTCTTGAAGTCTTGTAGAAATTTTTCTCTTAGTTTCACCTATGTAAACCGTACCACAGGAGCAGGGTATTTTATATACGCCTTCTGAACTCAGGGGTATTTTGTCTTTTGTTGAAGTCAAACATTGACCTAATTTTTGGTTGGACCGAAATATAGGCTTAATATTTGACTTCTTCAAAAGTTTACCTATTTTATCCGTGATACCGCTTACATAGGGAAGTAAAACTTGTGTCTGTCTGTCATTGTCACTATTGTCCTGTTGTTTGGGTCTGGGATTTCTGTATTTGTATATGGTCTTATTAATGTATTTTTTGGTATAACCGTTCATGGTCAAGGCTTTGGTTAGTTTAAGGAGTTCTGTGTCTAGGGAATTCTTGTCTGAAATCATGAAAGCCCTATGAACAAGTGAATTAACTACCGAGCGTTTTTGAGAGGGATGGTGATGTGAAAATGCGTTTAGGTATCTGTCAGTGTGGGTTTTCTTCCTGTATACCGAGTGTCCTATTGAGCCATTTTCCGTTTTGTAAACCAAAACGTCCAAAAAGGGAAGTGATCCGTTGTTCTCAATTTCCATCGTAAACCGTATAGATTTATGTTGGGAATTGAGGTGATTTAGAAAACCTTGAAGGCTTTCCATGCCATGGGGCCAAATAGCATAGACATCGTGTATCTGCGCCAAATTTTAGGTTTTAATGGAAATGACTCAATA
>OY294050.1:30476250-30560193 GCA_958510825.1 Brachypterus glaber
CCCCTCCTCTGTACCTTGCTTCTCCCGCCCAAGAAATTACATCACAGATACAACCAAATTTAATGTTTTAAAAATGGCTTTTTAACTATTTTGCTTGTTAGCTTTTCAAAAAAATTTAAACACGCCATAGCGGGATTTATAACTCCTGTATCAATCTTACTTTCGCTAAAACAACTTGACAGAAAAATCAACAGACCCAGATATGGGATGTTGTCTTAAGACACAGACTGCTAAAGGGATTTATAAATCCCGGAATTAGCGGCGTTTTTACGTGGTGATTAATTCTGTATTCTGTATTACTGATAACACAACTGCCACACTATTTACTAAATCAGATTTAGTAAGTGTATTGAACCCTCACATCATGAATTTTCACGCCTTTTTTTGATGTACTAGATTAAAAATTTACATTTTTAAAAAAACTATATAACCATTTACAGATAAAATAAGCATTTTATAAGTATATTAATTTCAAAATTAATAATAACGTACGTTACGCATTTTCTTTTGCCATGCTTTTTACATTCGGAAATAAAAAATAAACTTGTGTGGAATTTTAAACGTAGTTTAAAAGTAGCTCACCTGTTGACCAGATGTATTTGTTTATATTCCTACAGAAATTATCTTAATTTAATTAAGTAAAACTTTGGGAATCACAATTTTTATGCAATTTTTTCAACAATTTTTCAGACTTTAATTTTTTTCTTCTTCTTCTTCCGGATTTCTTGCTTTGATACTAGTGACATCTGACGGAGCGCTTCAAAACAAACTGTTTCAGTGTTGCAAATAGAGAAAACGTAAATCCAAGATTCGTTTTATGGCTTTATTAATAAATTCATGAATAATTTGTATTTAAATAACATTTTTATTTGTATTTGAGGTGCCCGCAATGAGTATAAATATAAATATTTATAAATAAATCTAAAATATGCTAATTTAGATAAAAAATTCGAAATTCGCGCAAAATATTTTAATTGGTAACTTCCTTCAAAAATAGACCAATCACGTTTCGCTTGGTGCCTATTTCCGGTCGGCTTTTTTCAATGGCTGACTCCCTTGTGTTGTGTCAAACAATTTTATAACGTTTTTCCTTTAAGTATTTGCAATTTAACTGCTTAGGTATTCGCGAGTTACTTTAAACCCTGTACGTTATACAGGGAGATTGTTGATTAGTGATTCGGTAGTAAAAAGACATTATTTAAAATGCCTTCTGCTGCTAATTCAGTGAAGGTTGACAAACAAATTGGAGAATCCGGATTAGGCGATAATTCAACTCCACTTCGGCAGGGAATAACCGTAATAGAGCATAAAATTAGGAATTTAGAAAAGAGGAAGGTATGTTGCGTGTATCAAAATTATTTCTACTTCTTGTGCTGTTAACCCAAATTCGCCATTTTATGTTCATTTTTTATGACGATTGATTTGCAGGTCTTTATTACATTAAACCACAAAATAACCGGTAATTTCCTACATGCCTCATGTATTTCATACATGTTAATAAAAAGTAATACATATATGTATAATTAGCCATATCAGTTAGGTTCCAATAAAACTTAGCATTGATACACTTGCAAATAATTACAGTTGGAGGTTGTTCTTACTAATTATTTTGCAATCAAGGACGTTTTATTGTTTATATATCTATTAGTTTTAATATTTATTTCATTATGAAGGTATTTGGTTCAAAACAATTATTTGAATTGATAAGTTCCAACTGTTTACTAGGGCATTGACAATGTCGCGCTGCCCTAGATATTTTCATCCATGTTTCTAGATTGTTTTTCTAGTTCCAGAGAGTTTTACAGATAGAATACTAGTCATTGGTGTCTAGAAAAATCTGCTGTGATTTATGGGACCCACATGGGTGGATAGGGTTGTTCTAGGGGGAGGGGCTAATGACCTCAGCATTCTAGGCTCAAATGTACTAAAAGGCCTTTCTCTACATATGAATAAGCAGGTGCAGGTGTTAGATTCAAGAAGGTCCATCCTTGTGGCTTGGGATTTCTAAGAATCATGACTAAGAATCATTTCCTGAAAATATGTATTTCTGTTTTGAGCTTTTTTTATATATTAAGTTCATAAACTTTGCAATGTGGTTAAATTTCTAATAAAAAAGATATTTATGATAAAAAATTTATATTTTTTAAAAAAAGTATAAATACATAATTTTATTTGGATTTTTTATATTTTAAATTATCTACTTATACTGCACTGCTAAGACAAGTTATCCTATCTTCAAATTATATATTTTGAGATATGGCCAGTTTTATTGTTTTTGTTTGCACTTTTTGAAAACATGTTTAAATAATTATGGCGTTGGGTTTCCTCTTTTTTTAAATCAAAAATACGTGATATCCTTTGAAAAAAAAATATTTTTTTTGTCAGAAAAATAAATTGTCACACTAAATGCATTTGTTCTATCTGAGAAAGGTCAAAATGATCTAAAAAGTCCAATCAAATTACTAATATCTGGAAAGTTAGTCCTAGTCCTGACTATTTGTCTAGTGAAGACCAGTTAGGACAATTTAATTTAGAAAACATTGAAAATTTTCCACATAGGACAAACATTTTAGGTAATTTTTAGGATTGGGGTTTTAGATAGGACTTTTTCTTTTTAGTAGGTACATGGGGCTAGTGTAAAGTAATACAATGGTGTGCTAATCTCAAAAAGTGAATTTTTGCAGACAGGACAACTTGTCTTAGCACTGCCATGCTAAGCTGAAAGGTCCTATCTACATAGGTTTAACATACACAGATAGGACTTTTCAGCTTAGCACGGCAGAGCAGGGCAGTATAATAATCACTGACTTTTAATCAGAGGCCAGATTTTTGGTATTATTTTACAGGGGGCTCCCTAAATTTACATTTTTTAAAAATACATATTCAGAGTGTCCCAGAACTCGCGTCCACATAATATATCAAAAACTATGATAAAAAGTCATATAAATATAGGGCTGCAAATCGGTCCTAATGGAGTTACGGACCTTAAATAGGACCCAAAAAAAGGGCTATAAAATAAATGGACACTGCAGAGCGATTTCGCATTAAAAACTAAGAAAACAAGTTTGTTACACCTTGGCCCAAAAATAAATATTGAGTTATGGACTCTTAAGTAGTAACACTTTTTAGGGGCATGTCTTGTATTTTTTTTTAATAGATTTTCCTCAAAAACAGTTGCTTTGTTGGTATTACAATAAAAGAATCTTTTTGTGTATTTTTACATAAAGAATCCATAATTTGTAAAAATAATGCAAAAATTTACATTGAAAAAAGTTTTGGGCAAAAATGTGCAAATGTGGTAAGCCACAGCCATTTCGCACGTCTAGGCACGCTTTCTGTAAAATTTACAAAAATAACTATAGTTAGTTAGTAATAATTGACCTAAATAATATTAAACCACATGCCTAAACAAAAGGCAGTTTCCAAAAGACTATTTAGTTTCTTTTAACACTTTATTTATTTCCAAAAGTACAAAATCATGAAAACACTCGGCGTACAATTTAACCTCAAAATTACAACTTGTTATTTTTTTAAAACAAGTATATCATATTGCCTAGCTACCAGGAGCGCCAACTACAAAACTCATTTAATTGATATTTTATCAGTGCCTAACCTTGTCCCTCTAGCTCAAAGGGTTCCAGAGATATTAAATTAAAAAAACCCATTTTTGGTATCCCCTTTAATAGGCGATAACACCCTTAGGCGCAATTTGCGGGTATTCATTTATATAAATGTATAGCCGCAAATCGCTCCTATAATTACACTTGAGAGCAAAACATCGATCCACCTAAAAAATTGCCATTTTTTAAATTCAAATATTTTGAAAACTACTTAATGGATTTGACTGATTCTTTTTTTGTTTTAAAGCTTAAACATTCTCTACTTTTGTTTTTATTTAGAATGATTAAGAAAAGTCTTTTGTATTAACAGCAATATAAAATGTACAACTATGTTTTTGGCAACATCTTCTAGGACTTGCATGGTACACCACTGCAACTGTTTATCAAATTCTTAATATCTGTCTTATTGCCGCAGTTTTAATGAACATTTTCTTTTTAATTTTTTTTATATTTTTACTTCTGGTTTAGGAGATATCAGGATTTTCCTGAAAATGGTCATTTTTTCAGTTAACTCAAAAAGTATCTACTACATGAATTTGATTGATGATTATATTTGAAGCCTAACCGAGTTAAGTTTTCTTCTAATCAAGTTTATCAAAAACATGAAATTGGGTTAATAAAGTTGAGTAAAAGAAAAAATAGGGTCACTCCATCCGGCGGCGGTTCTGCGAAATCACCGTTGAGCCACCGTCAGACGGCAATAGAAAGTGGCTCCGGAATGAAACTCTTGAAGAAGTAAAAAAATTTAGCTTCAAATAAAAAACAATAAGTCTACTGATTTAGTATTTTTTGAGTTAACTAAAAAAATGACAACTTTCAGAAAAATCCTGATATCTCCTAAACCAGAAGTAAAAATTTAAAAAAATAAAAAGGAAAATATTGATTAAAGCTGCGGCAATAAGAGAGACATAAACAATTTGATAAACAGTTGCAGTGGCATACCATGCAAGTCCTAGAAGATGGCGCAAAAACCATAGTTGTACATTTTTTGTTGCTGGTAATATAAAAATTCTTTGTTAATCATTCTAAGTAAAAACAAAAGTAGAGAATGTTTAAGATTTAAAACAAAAAAAAAAGAATTATTCAAATCCATCCAAGTATTTTTTTGAAGTATTTAAATTTGAAAAATGGCAATTTTTTAGGTGGGTCAATTTTTTTACTCTCAAGTGTATATAAACTTTTTTAAATATTTTTTGATGTAGTATGTGCACCTTTAGGGATGGACGGAAGTTTTGAGACACCCTGTATAATACGTATCTTAGGTTAATTAGGCTTATTAATCAGTACTCCAAACCATTTTTTACCAACTGGACCACCATTTTGATGCTTTGGTGTTACTGTACCTTCTTGGGGTACACCAATTTAAAATATCTGTTTATAAACATCTATAGATATTCCACTATAGTATATTCAATTTCAAGATTCTGTGGGTGTAAACAAACGCATGTGAATAGAACGGATTTAGTGACAGGGTAGGACTCAAAATAAGGAAACTTCTATATGATGGTCCATTGCAATGGTACGCTTCGTCGCAAGTGTTCCCGTACTGACCTGTTTAACTTTCTACATCCCTACTCTCGCAACATTCGAGTCTTAACCAATAAAGCCACGCGCCCGCCGCCGTGGTGCGCGATTCTTTTGTTTACCTCCACTGCATATTGAAGTTGAATTTACTATATATAATAATAGCATCAAACTTATGGTCTGTTAGTATTTTACTATTTTAGTTTAAAGTTCTGATTTAATTTAAAAATAGTCTATAATATAAAGACTTTTATAAGATTATATTAAATATATTTTTTTATTGTAAGATTATATTATAATTTATAACTTTCGCGAGTGCCAGGTAAATGAATACTAAAAGTCCGGCCTGGGCAACATTATTGCTTTTGCCTTAATTGTACTAATAATAAATTTCTTTATTACAGTCAAAATTAGAATCATACCAGGAACTGCAAAGGACTGGAAAGACTCTAAATGATGACCAAAAGACTGCTGTAGCTAAGTACAATGAAGTTATTCAAACTTTAGAATTTGCTCGTGACTTGTGCAAACAATTTGTGGGTATGTAGAAAATTCTCATAAAAAAAATTCCCTTGTTTTATTGATATTTTACTGATTTTCGCGAAGGATTTTGGACCGCGATAACGCCAGAACACTTTGAGATAACAAAAAATTTTGTCCCTCTCTCAGAGTTTAATGTTTTTGCCATTACTTTTTGTGATAGCTCGTTTGATTTAAAAAAAATTGAATTAAAAGTTTAAAAAAAAAAAATTTTTATTTTTTTTTTAATTTTTGAAAGTTTTGCGTTTTTTTTTGTTTTATTTATTTTTTTTTTAATTTTTGAAAGTTTTGCGTTTTTTTTTGTTTTTGTTATTTTTTTTTGTTTAACTAACTAGTGAAAAATTGTTTTATTTAACAGTGTTGGCAGGTGTATTTTTTTATCGATTTGACGGCCAAAAAGCATTGGTTTTGTTTAAAAACATGTAAAAAAAATCAAATTCCGGAAAAAACGCGCTTATTATTTTTTTCAAAAGGTTTATGAATTTCTTCAATTTTTCGCAGGGATTGTTGCCGTGACTGAAAAAGAGGCGAAAAAACAGGCGAAACGGGAAGCATCGCAAAAAGCGCACGCCGAACTCGCCAGGCTGCGCGAGATCCTGCTGGTCCAGGACGCCCTCACGCAAATGGGCATCGACACCGTGCGAGAGGACTTCCTCCATGGCCGAAACGGGGCTGCGCAATTGAGCGAGACCGATCTCAAACTTCTCGACGACCTTTACCCCGCGATCACGCCTAAACACGAGGCCGGCAACCCCACGGCGTTCACGAACGAGGTGCAAACCGCGGCCGAGCATTTATTGGCCGTGGTGGACGGAAAACAGAAGGACGTTTTCGGGGGAACTTATTGCCAGATCAAGGAAATCCTGGGGAAGATCCACGAGAGCGGATATTTTGATCAAGCACAGGTAGAGTAGAATCATATCCCCAAGTCCTTTTGGCCACACTAGATTTGAAATTAACGGTCGGACGCGGTGACCAGTTAAAAAAAAAAACAAATTACAGATTCTTTTGAATCACAAATACTACAAAGTTTTTCTTGTCCATAATGGAAAAACAAATTAAATATGTTTGTGTGAGTTAGACCCTGCTCCGATTGGTTAAAATGTAACTTTAGGCATTTGTAAGTTTTTTTTATCCGAAGATTCTCGGTTATTAAAAAGATATTGATATGGAGTTTTCACCATTGTTTAACCTCTTCAGAGACGAATTTTTTGTTTAAATTAATTTAGTAGCAAAAGTTAAAAATGTCGCTTGTGATTGGAAACAAAGCAAATGGCAACACCTATAGACACTGAGCAATAAGGAATTCTGTGAATTTAATTTTGCCGAATTTATATTTAAACGTACACATATGTGCCTATGTCCCTGAAGAGGTTAAAGAGTTGCTCGAGTGGCTAACGTCTAACGTCGCCCTTTTTTCGATTTTTTTTGTTTTAAATATATTTTACTTTGAAAATTACCAATTTTAAATTAGTAAATTTTATATAATTTCTATCATAAAAAACTCCTGAAAGCAAAAATTAAAAAAAGGACGACGTTAGCCACTCAAGTAAGTCTTGAACTGTACAATAAAAAAACCATCTTAATATCTTTAATAATAACTGATAATTTTCGGATCAAAATTTGGTTTGCAACAGCGAAAAATGTGACTCATAATATAACATATTTAATTTTTTTTTTAATTTGGAAGGACCCTTAATAGTGGCAACGTCGCAAACTGGTAAAACATGATGTTGCAAAATAGCGAAAGATATTTATTTAAAAAGGTCCATATTATGGATAAGTAGTCTTTGATGCCCTATTTTCCGAGAAGAAACTTAGATGAATCATGATGATTTTATGTTTATACAGGGGGGGTGGGGGCATGAGTCGTTTTACTATTTAAAAATTGAATAACTTTTTTGTTTGTTATTTTATTTATTTCTTTTACAATATAGAGTACAGGAAGTGGATTTTTAACTATTTATGAAAAATCATGTCTTTTAAATGACATCCATTTTCCGCTTTGCAAGCACGGGCTCTTTTTACGACATTTTCCATGACGACTCTAACATGTCCGGCTTAAGCTGTTGAATAGTCCTGGGCTTGTTGACATACACCCGATCTTTCAGGTAGCCCTAAAGAAAAAAGTCATGTGCTGTAAAATCGGGCGATCGTGAAGGAAAATGAAAATCCGAATTTCGCGAATTATTTGCTCTTCGAAAATCTACCTTTAAAGCTGCATTGTGGCATGGGTGGTTGCCCCGTCTTGCTGCCACCATGTCTATGGCATGTCCTCCACTGCATGGCGCACAAAATTTTCCAGCATTGCGCGATATCGGTCGTCGTTTACCGTAACTATATTACCATTTTCCCCGCAGAAGTAAGGCCCGATTACCATTTGGGTTGTTACACCGGACCAAACCGTGACCTTGAAGGGGTGCAATTCACGTTGATGCCCGACCCTAGCTGGAGCCATACATGCTAAGAGCCGTCATGGAAACTTTCGTGAAAAGATCCGTGCTTGCAAAGCGGAAAATGGGCGTCATTTAAAAGACATGATTTTTCATACATAGTTAAAAAAAAATAGTTTCCTGTATACTATATTGTAAAAGAAATAAAAAAATTGCCAAAGAAAAAAGTTATTTAATTTTTAAATGGTAAAGTGACCCCCAGGGTAATTGTTTGGAAGGATAGTAATATCTATTATTTAATAAAATATATTTTTAAATGTTTGGAATAAATAATTTAACGGTATAATGTGCAAAGCTTTCTGTGGAATGGAGAGAATTTAAAATTTGTTAGAAAACCTTGTCCTTTTAAAAGAGTCCAAACCAAAATAAAATGTGTTCCAGGTATTTGAAAGTTACATTGAACCCGAAATCACAGAACAGCCGGAACTAGCGCCCGAAGAACCCGCCGTTGTTGACCAGAATCTCGATCAACACCAACCCCAACAAATGCCCGTTTTGCCCCCACAAGAAGTGGCCCACCAAATGCCCCCCATGGAGGCTCTGAGTATCGAAAATATGCCACCAATCATTCAGCATCCGGCGGGGCCTATGCCTCCTGTTATGGAAGTCATTCCCTCATCCATGGTGCCACCTCACGTCCAGGAGCAGATGATCCCGCCTCCTGAGGCTATGTATTATCAGCAGGCGCCGCCAGTGCAGGTGCAACCGCAACCCCCAAGGCCCATCTCCGAAGTTTTGGGCACGGGAAGTTTCTTTTTCTTACAGGTTAGTTTTGATTTTTAACTGCAGGTCAAGGAATACGCAAAATAAACGTAATTCGTTATATTATTAAATTAAGCTTTGACGCGTAGCGCTAGAATTATTCTAGCGCTACTAGGTTTGATTTGTTTCCCGAAAATACCAGTTCTAAACTGGTTCAAAACCGGCGCAGTTACAACTGCACATTGCTCAATCTCAACTGCGCACGTTCAGAACTGCTATTTTCGGGAAACAAACCTATTATCACGGTGGGTTTTTAGGGTAATTTTTTTGGATCATCCTGCAACCACGATTTTCTTTTATTAATTGATAATATGGATCTTGTAGACAATTTCTGCAAAAAAATTAAAAAAATCTATCTGTTTGTTTGTTTTAACCTCGTACTATTCTGCTTAATTAAGCATCCCCTAAGTCCAGGACTTGTGTGGGCTAATAGTAGAGGGAACCACCAGCTTTAATTGACTTTCGAACCAATATATCTAGGGAGTACGCCTTCGCCAAATTTCAGTTATTAATTAACTGAAAAAGGCAATCGGCACCCCCCATACAAAATCTGTTGCTTCGTTTTTTTTTTTTTTTTAGAGAAAAATGTTAATTTAATTGGCATGATCACAACCATCTAAAAAAATTTAACTAAAATTTTCATTTCCAAAAAAAATTCGTATAAATTTACATTTAGTGTGATAAATTTTGAGTAAAACTAATCAAAAAAATACGAGTGTTTGTTATTATTAAGACTCTGGCGAAAGGAAGCATTTTTAGAAAAAAAAGTGTAAATAAGTTTTCATTTGGTTTTCAAATAATTTAAACGCTTTTTAAATAAAAGAGTTATATTTATTTAAATTTGAAAATTAATATTTTTTACAGTTTTCCCTCTTTTAGGTTAGGTAAATACCTACCCAAAAACAGGGAAGACTGGGGGCGTTTTCCACCAGTATCTCAATTTTAATCCACCACTGCTTATAGGTGTTAAAAAATTAAAAAGCGTATTTTATACTGCCTAAGAAGGGTAGTTAAACTGCACCGTAAAAAAATCCTCTTCAATTTTCCCGGACGTCTGTTTGGGAGTAATTCTTATGAATTTAACGTTTTGATTTACCAACCGATTTAGATGATTAATAAAACCATTGAAAGCTTATTCAAAATACAATATTTTTTTAATTTATTGTTTTTTTTTTCAAGAGGGCAGTTAAGCCAGGATAATACAAAACACAATTTTTTTTTTCAAAATAAACAAAATAAAAAAAATACTTTCAAGTATAAAGGCATATAACTTTTTTATTAATAAATTAATTTAACTGATTCGAAGAACAGTTCAAAGCTTCTTTTAAAAACAGCAACTCTTGTTAAAAAAACTTTTTAAAAAAATATCTCGAAAAATATAATATTTATGCTAGAATTAAAAAAAAACAAATGTTTTTTTACGAAAAACCAAAGAAAAATATAAACTTTCAAATTTAAATACATAACTTTTTATTTAAAAAGCGATTTAAATGATTCGAAAACCAAATGAAAGTTTATTTAAAATGGAACATCTTTGTTAATCATACTATTTTTTCGAAAAATGCTTCCTTATACCAGAATCTGAATAAAAGCAAACATTCGTTAAAAAAAAAACGAAAATCGATTTTCTTAAAAAGGCTTCACCACGATTTTTTTTTTGTTAGTTTTACTCAAAATTAATCGTTTAATGTAAATTTGTATGGATTTTAATTGGAAACGAAAATTTTAGTAAATTTTTTTTAGACTATAGTAAAAAAGCACTTTTCCTCTGAGTGAAACATACTATTTTCTCCAAGCGTCCTAAATATTTTTTATATTAATTTTTGCATTTTATTCAATAATAAAGCATGTTTTTTTTATTAAAATAGTTCAATAAAAAACTTTCGGAATAAAAATTTTTCGTAGGCTGAATCGTACTTTTCGAGATTTTGATGGTAACTTGTCTAATGTAGCATTTGCAATTTCGGAGAGATTTGTAGGTGTACAATCCATATATTCTTCAATCATTTTTAATCAATTTCACACAACGTTTTTGCATAGAATCTCGAGTCAATCACCTGTTTAGGGAACGTTCAAGTATTACGTAACGCAAATTTTGATCATTTTGGACCTCCACCGTCCCCCCTGTAACGTTATTTTCCTATACCATTAACATGGGCTTAACACTCAAAAATGACCCCCCCTAGGAGAGTTACGTAATAGTTGAACATTCCCTTACATAATAAACATTGTTACAAACAACTGTGAAGTATCGCTATCATCAAAATCAAAGAGTGCTGCCGCCAGTGGATGTTTTGCTAACTAACATTTTTATAGATCACTTCATCTAATGTGTTCAGTTATAAAATATGAACATTTTATTACAGGAATCAGAGATAGAACCTGGACTAGATCAAATTCCAACTCAAACATACACAAACCAACAGTTCGTCGCAGGAGTTCATCCACCTCCTCCCATTCCCCTCCCTCAACAATTCCACCCGCAAATTCCCGCTCAAATACCGAATAACCTCCCGCCGAACGTCAATGCTTTAAACGCAGTCAATATGAACGAAATTTCCCCCGCCCAGCTGCCTGTCCACCAAAATACTCCCCCAATGCAAGTTTCGCCCCCCAAAAACGGTAACACGTACATGGAAGACAGTATTAGAGAGACAAAGCCCAAGTATAATGAGCCCAAGTATAACGACGACAGTCGAAACAAGAAATACCCTCCGAGAAACTCTTACTACCAGAATAACGGCTATAAGGACAACTCCAGAGATAATTACAACAAGGAGTACAGAGAGCCTCCTCGCGACAACTTCACGAAAGAAAACAGAGACGGCTACAACAAAGACTACAAGGATAGGGAGTACCGCGATAATTCCAGGTAAGTGATGTAGTAAAGTTGAAGGAATCTAATTTTCTCCCGCACATATTTTTTTCCTGCAAATATTTCTTTTAACATTATTCAAGACTTATGATACTCTCTATAATTATTGGTATACTTTTTATATATTTTTTAATATTAGTTATTTATTGGCATTTTTCTATTGTAGGTCAAGGGACTACAATAAAGATGCTTCTCGTGATAATTATAACAAGGATTATAGGCCCAGGCAGAACAGGAACGGTAACCCTAGGCAACAAAATAGGCATTAAATTTTTACTGATTAAGAAACGAAAATAAGATACTATTGATTAAATTCCCATTTAAATTCTAACAACGGCAATTTTAATGGAAAATGGATTTATTTAAGTACAAGTTTTTAGGATATATCTAAAAGGTCATAAGCCTTTCCCAGTAATTGTATGACCTAAATATGCTGTTAGCACACAAAATAAATTATAGCACAAATATCAATTATGCATAATTGTCCACATTTTTACGATATTTTTTAGCTTTTGTGCAGTTTTTTACCTAACAGTACTGTTGATATAATATTTAATTCAATCTTTATTTCAACCAGGGGTGACTTTATTTTTAAAAATTAAATTATTTCAATATTTCTATTTAACTTTAAAAATGGCTGTTGTTGGATTTATGGATTTGATCGGCTTACCAATAATTGTAAATTATGTTGATTCCTTCTATTTAAGTTAGAACATTACGTGATTTGTAATATAATAAACATAAAGTATTCCAAATTTTATTATTAGAACTGGTGTTTTTCAAACTTTCAAAAAGATTTTATGGTTGCTATGGTTGTGTATTATGTTTAAATGCTAAGGGTCTTTTTGAATAAAAATATATATATATATATGTAATATGACATATATTTCGCCTTTGCAGATCATACTTTGATCCGAAAATTCTCAGTTATATATAAAGATAAGATGGGTTTTTATTGTACAGTTAAATAGTTGCTTGAGTGGCTAACGTAGTCCTTTTTTTTGCTTTAAGGAGTTAGTTTTTAATTATTGAAATTACGTAAAATTTACTAATTTTTAAAGTAAAATATATTTAAAACAAAAACATTCAAAAAAAGAGCGACGTTAGACACTCAAGCAACTCTTTAATTAAACAATAGTAAAAACTCCACGTCGATATCTTTATTAATAACCGAGAATTTTCGCATAAAAAAAAACTTACAAATGCCAAAAATTGTATTTTAACCAATCGGAACAAGGTCTAACTCACTAACACATACATATTTTATTTATTTTTTCATTATCGACAAGAAAAAGTTTATAAAGTTTTTTTATTTAAATGAAGCCCTAATTTTTAATAATTTTATAATAACCTTAAAACTTTTTGCATAAAATTTCTAGCATTAATTAGTGCATACTTTTTTAAATTAATTAAAATAGTTTTCTCTCTATAAAGCACAAGCACAATAATGCTTTTACACTGCCTGTTACTGGTACACAACTGTAACTAAAAGCAAACTAGTACTAAAATAATAAGTATGGTCCATACATACCAAGTTTTTTTTGCAAATTGTATGACCTAAACATAAAGTTAGGATATTTAGTTGGTGAAGTTCCTTATTAAGGGTCCTTTTTCTTGTCAATGTTGGACAAAATAATATATATGTGAGATGATGCCCTATTCCGATGTGTTAAAATGCAATTTTTGGCATTTGTAAAAATTTTTGAGGCGAAAATTATGTTATTAACCTTTTCGGGACGGGATACGACCGGCAGCATATTTACTTTGTGCAATCTGTGCTTTTTTAATGACGATTATGGTGTTAGCATGTATTGCAACTCGACTCGTTTCCCGTCTGACAAGAAATTAGTAGTTTTCCTAACGAGTAAGCGACTTTGACTTGAATGATTTTTTTGACTTCGCTTCGCGTCGGTAAAAAAACTTCATTCTCGTGCAATAAGGACTTGTCGCATACGAGTTGCGAACCACATTTTTCGTTCGATCTACAGTCTAGACTCTTTAAAAATGTATATTTTAAAGAATTACCTGTGTTTAGTTGTCAATTCATTCAAATATGCACTATGTACTCGTGCGATAGAAAAATATCCTAACGAGGATATATAGTGAACATGTATTTTTCTTTATATCGTGTACACTATGTAGTACGAAATAGTATATTGTGCACAGAGTACGCGAACCTAGTTTTTAGTGCACGAGGCGCAGCCGAGTAAAAAAGCACTTTATGTGCACTGAAATAGTTTGCGTCGAGGTGTGTATACTATTTTTTCTACGACCTAACACCTAAACATCACAAAAACCCAAACATTATTTTAAAATTAGTTTGTCAACTTGAGGTTATGCGTTTGACGTTTACTAATTTTCTGACAGCAATATGTAAAATCAGCTGATTGTCACTTCGCAACCGTTGCCATATGCAAGGGAGGGAAATAGGCACTAACTACTAACTAGGTTGTAGGAAAAATTTATGCAACTCCGGTCGTTTCCCGTCCCAAAAAGGATAATAGATATCGGATATACGGTTTTTTCCATTGTTTAATGAGTTCCTTGAGAAGCTAACGTCGTCCTATTTTTGATTTTTTTGTTTTTAATATATTTGACTGAATTGGGAACTTTTGGGTAATTTCAATCAGAAAAAATCAAGCAACTCTAACTTTACAATACGAAAACATATAGTCCAAACTCCATAACTCGAAATGTTCGAAGTTTACTAATGTTCCCCGCACATTTTATATTGTAACAATGTATTTTTACCTCTTTAATTCAAATTCTATAACTCGAAAATCTCGAAACCACAGTTACACAGTATTCTCCATAACTCGAAATTTCGGGTTGTCTGTCACAATATTATGCACTTTTTAAAAAATCGAGACGCCACTGGGGCTATCTTCGCGCGTGATCGCTCAGAATCGTCAAATTTCGTTGCGCCGTGCGTCGTTTACTGTGTGCTTTCTAAGGGAATCCCCAAAGCTTTGCGGGATGTTCTTTCTTTAACTCGAAATCTCTCTCGAACTAATTTCGCGGTTCCTTGAGTTTCGAGTTAGGGGCTGTCCATATATTACGTAACGCAAAGTGACCAAAATTCATACACTTCACACCCCGGTTCTCGCGTTATTAAAGGCTGTAGGGAGTTTATATTTTGGCTACCCCCCTATTTGAGGGGGGTAGCCAAAACATGAAATCTCTACAGCCTTTAATAACGCGAGAAACGGGGTATGAAATGTATGAATTTTGGCCAATTAGCGTTACGTAATATATGGACAGCCCCTTATGCAGTTTCCACTATCTTTTATAATAAGAAAGTTTCGCCTCAAAATTTAGTCTGCATAAGTGAAATGTATGGCTCAAATTTTTTAATTGATAGGACCCTTAACACTTTTCTTTGAACATTGTTTATAACCTCAGTAACCATATAACAAGTTTGAAATATTATACCGAATATGAATCTATAATTTTTAATTTTCAATACTAAAACTACGAATTAACTTTAGTTTTTTTTATTAAGATTTTTATATAACTAGAGTATGTACTATGAATCATAGTGTATGATGGACCTTCAGATATATTTTTTTTTTGGATTTTATTTATTAATGTTTAATAAACATGAAAACATATTTATTGCTAATCGAAATTTGCAAATAAAAAGTATTAAAAATTAAAGTAGACTTTATTTTAAACATTTTTCGCATTTTTTTATTTAGCGTTCCTAAAGCGTGAATAGTAGTAGTAGTAAGGGTGGGGAGACTATAAGCCAGGCAACTAGGCCATAATGGCCCTTTTTGCCAGCCCCGAGCTGTCCCAGCCACATATCTACCCTACTCCCTGCCTAAACCTACCGGACCTCCTTATAAAAGTCGCGATATCTGTCCAGGCAAGGGTACGCAACTCATCTCTTCGAATATGAATCTAGAACTTTTATTTTTCTATACTAAAACTACGAATTAACTTTAGATTTTTTTTATTAAGATTTTTAATTAACTAGAGTATTTACTATGAATCGTAGTATCACTGAAAGTTCACCTCTTTTACATATCTGCCGAAATTTTTTAAAAAGCATTAATACGTTTTATCAAGGTGGGCATTGAAATCGTACATTTTACAACATAGTTTGATTTAGTTTGACAGGTAAGAATTAATTTTAAAACTAAAGTTATTTATTTGTCAAATTCAAAACATATCAAAGCAAAAACACAGCATCCACTTTGATTTTTTTTTCCAAAAATTAAAATTAGTAGAATAAAATTTATCGAAAAAATAAATCAACCTAACTTGCATAATACATAATTATAAAGCATTATAAGAATAATCCTAATCCTAAATATTTTTCGATAAATAAGTTTACCTCTCAGAAAAACTTTATATTTAGTTAGTTAATATTTATTTATACATTCAAAATCTTAAAATATTTGTTCAATTCTAGTACAGCGTTGCCAGACTTACTATAATTTTGACTTTTGGGGGATAATATTTTTGGAAATAATAAATATAAAATTATATTGTAATTTAATATATATTTATAATAGACAAATATTTGATTGTTAGATATATTATATTCAAGAACGTTAGCGCATATATAATATTACTATCTATTTAATCAAGTGTTATAATTTTATTTTTTGAGAATTTGCAAACTTTTTACTATCAAACCTAGGCACATAGCTGTCTGAAATTTAAAAAACATTTAAAGTTAGATGAAGGTTGGAAAAAGGTTAGAATTTGGTTAGGAAACTAACGTTGGATTTATGTATTTTATAACGTTTTTGTCAAACGTTAGTTTTTAAGGTTAGATTTATATATATTTTATAACGTTTTTGTATAACGTATGAGACTAAACATACAAATGTCACTAATCTAATATTAAGTTAGATTTATGTACTTTTCTACCAGGGTGGCTTACAAGATACATGATGGCACATCAAGCCAATCACGGCATCGCATTCTTATGCATTACGCTTGTTATGCGAGCCTGTGGATGTGCCCTGAGTCACTGCAATGTACTTCAGACGCGGACTTTAAGAGTAGATATAACAGATTAGAGTTGTCAAAGAGTCTAAATGCCAAAGTGAAAAAAATAGAGACGTTGGACTGCGCTACAGATCATATGGCTCGCCCAGCGTGCGTTTTACTTATTCCAAATTTGAAAGGAGTTTGAATTGTAAAACATACTGTGTTTTTAAGAGTAAATTAAATCCCTGAATTACATTTGTTGGCAGTTTCGATAGAAAGACTAGTCACAAACCATATAGTCTGTGACTAAAGTATAAATACAAGATTTATAAAGCACACAATCTATGCTAGAATGCTATAAATTAGGGTCATTCCATCCAGCTTTGCTGCTGCCCTCAACCAGGGTTGTGAAAAAGTCCACTTTTTTGAAATTGTCCAGGCCAGTGGACAAAACCAAAATCTCTACAAAATAGTGAATCTATGGATTAGCAAAATTATAAAAAACACTCTGTAGATGGGGTTATTGGGACCAATGCAAGTTTATATTTTTGTATGTTAGTATCTAGGGTTTTGCATTACTACTGCAGTAGAAAAAAAATAAATTATATCTATCCTAGTATTTTGGTGCAAAAATAAGAAATCCCTATTTCCAAGAAATCATCAATACTTCACAACGAAACGAGATAGAAATAAAATTCAAAAAATAAATTGTTTAAACTGAACGTGGTAATTACTAGGGACACTAAAGAAGAAAAACTTTCGAAAATTCTCTAAAACATGTTAGGTACACATTTAAAGTTTAAGCAAAAAAAACATAGTCACATTTATTTTGTAACACCCTGTAGACTGTTAAGTTTTTGGCAACCCCAAGCAGACAGAATTATAGTAAAAAAATGTACCTTTCTGGTAAAAAAATAATTACTTAAATATGTTTATTAAACTTGGAGATATTTGACTTTGAATTTGATGAAAATTTTTAGGTGTTCCACTTCAAATTTTGATTAGTTTACTCTTTTACATCCATGTTCTTTTACTTCTATCCTCTGTTACTTCTCTATTAATTTATTTAATGTCTCTGTATATAAATTTACGTTTAGACGTTAAATAAACGAGTAGAGAAGTAAAAGAGGGAAAAGTAAAAGAGTAGAGATGGTAAAGAGTAGAGATGTGAGTGCGTCGCGCGCACCGGTTCTCATAAAACCGCCGCTGGATGGAGTGACCCTGGGTTTGAAGTATCGTCTACATATCAAACTAAAGCACTTTAAGCTATTTATATCTAACAATTTTAACATAAATTTAGTATCGACACCCCTATCAAACAAGGTTAAACTAATTTTGATATAAACTTGGGGCCATTCAAGTATTAAGCTACCTACAGAGAGCTTTGTAACGCAGCAGCTGATTTTAACCAGGCACAAATCCAACTGGGTGTGTTGGATTGAATGGTCGAAATTCAAGAAAGGGGAATTTTGCGCAGGCTACAGTGCTGCTGTCACAGTTGTGTCTTCTCCCATAACTCTGGTTTAACCAGACCCTAGTAGAAATTTAAGGTTAGAATAACGTTTTTCTAACGTTAGAAAACTGTATAAAAGTACGTTATAAAATATGTGCAAATGTCCCGCTTTTTAACGTTAGAATCTAACGTTAGTTACAAACGTTAATCTAACGTTAGATTTCAAGTTAGAAATACGTTATAAGTACGTTTAATTTCTAACTTTCGGAGGGGGCGTGGCCAACTAGGAAATTGCTACTTGCATCATAAAATGGCAACTGGAGACAAATTTATTCATATAAATAAATCTTAATATATTTTAGTAATCATAATATTTTAAAACATAATTTCGTTACATTTATTTATAAAATAGCCATCTTTTTAGGTGGCCCTAAATATTTTTCGTGTAATATGCTGTTATACTTCGATAAATACGTTTACCTCTCAGAAAAACTTTATATTTAGTTAGTTAATATTTATTTATACATTCATAATCTTAAAATATTTGTTCAATTCTAGTACAGCGTACTTACTTACTTACTATAATTTTGACTTTTGGGGGATATTTTTTTAAACTTATAGAAATAATAAATAATTATCAAACCTGGGCACATAGCTGTCTGAAATGAGTATTTTCAACTATAGCTTACGTATTAATAATGGAAATTTAAAAAATATTTAAAGTTAGAATAAGGTTAGAAAAAGGTTAGGAAACTAACGTTAGATTTATGTATTTTATAACGTTTTTGTCAAACGTTATTTTTTAAGGTTAGATTTATATATTTTATAACGTTTTTGTCAAACGTTAGTTTTTAAGGTTAGATTTATATATTTTATAACGTTTTTGTATAACGTTTGAGACTAAACATAAAAATGTCACAAATCTAATGTTATGTTAAGTTAGATTTGTGTACTTTTCTACCAGGGGACCCTAATAGGGTCTGAGTGTCGGATGGAGATCCAGCAGCAGCTTTGCTGTTAAATAACCGGTGCTGGATGGAGTGACCATAGATGCTGGTGTCTTAAAAATAGCATTTGATTCGCCCACGTTTCGGCTTATATAAAAGTCCAAATTTCGACAGTATTACTTTTTTCGTAGTCGGTTTTTTTGGCACCTATAGGCTTGATTGTAACACAACAGATTATATACATAACGTTCAAAATGAGTTACAACCTTGTCCATTAGGGGTGTTGATATGATAGAGTATAAATATATCTTTTCTAAATTTTAAAATATAAAGTAAATTAACAGATTAAATATATTTTTAATAGCCACAATAATTACTCAAAAATAGCATACTGTGTATTTCAGATAATACAAAACAGGGAAAACGAAGATAGAACGATCAGATTAAGGCTGAAGTGGGGAGACGGTCCGTGCGCGCTCTGTATTTTATTTAAAAAAAAACACACGTCAGCCTTGATCTTTGTTTCATACGTTTTGTTTACTTTCAAACAGGCGGTATTATTAATATAGCCTGAATTTAAAAAAGTGTTTAGGAAAAGGAAGTCAGAAATGGACTGCGGATTCCGCAGTGTGGAACTTGGTAGTTGGACTTTTAAACTTTATAAAACCGTTAACAACTGTTGCTTTCAAGGATCTGGCTCAATGTCAACAGCAAAATCAAGACAGGGATGGCGCCATGGGAGGGATCGCAATCTTGAGTAAAAAGTTGGGAAAATGGTAATAGTTCAGGCAAATAATAAACGTAAATTGCAATAAATGCTGATATTTTAAAGAGTAGTAGTGGATGGTAACAGAACACTCCCGTTAGTTTTTCACCGCTATCTTGAATTTTAGGTTATCTCGGTAAATATGCATCTTGCGATAAAAATACATATACCAGTTTTGTCAAGGAGGAAACTTCCAATAATTTTTGCTAAGATAATTTTTTTATTATATTAACAACAATCGATTTATATTGGGGAAATATTTTTTTTTTTTTGATTTTTTAGCCATATTGTTCATCGGAGAAAGTGGTTATGAGCAAACTTGTAGCTCTTGAAATTCTCTAAAAAATTTTCATATGTATTTTTGTATGGTTACAGAGGGCACAACTCGACTTTCAGCGCCCAATATCACCATACCAAAATACTTGAAAATTTATAATATATAAAACTTATAGAACATTTCAAGAGCTACATGTTTGCTCATATCCTCTGATGAATAATTTAGCTGAAAAATCGATAAAACCAATTTCACCCCCAACATTTTTGAATATAACTCGATTCTTATTATAAAAATTATACAAAAAAAATGTTAAAAATTTCCTCCTTAACAAAATTGGTAATATGCATTTTTATCGTAAGATGCATATTTAGCGAGATAACCACACTCACCCCTAAAATTCAAGATAGCAAATCACCGGGTGAAAAACTAACAGGAGTGTTCTGTTACCAACCATTACTACCCTTTAAACTACCAGCCAGTGTACTTTTATTGCAATTTCAACATAGGAGTTCCCTGGTATTTTCCATAAAAACCTAATAATTCAAGATATTGAAAAATTCGGTTCTGTAACGTTTAAACTTCCAACTCTCAGATCCGCAGTCCGTTTCAGCAGCCTGTTTTTAGAGAGCTGGGACTCACTTTTTATGTTTTATCCAATTTTTATGTAAAAAAATTACCTGATCCTGCCTAGCTTCAATGCTAAGTATAGTATACTTAAAAGATCTCAGATAATAATGAAAACCCAATTTTGAAAAAATAAATAAATATATATATATATAAATATATTTAAAAAAAATTAAAGTTAAAACCCAGATTTTCTGATTCAGATACAATTATATTTCTCTACGAACAATAATAATAATAATAGTAATTATATACCAAGGTAGAGAAGACATTTTTTATAGCCGGGCGTATTAAATCCCGAGCTGCGTAGTAGCAAGGGATTTAAGAGTGCGAGGCTATAATAGTCTTCTCTACCGTAGTTTATATATTAGTTTTTTCACTACTAACACTAGTTAACTATTTTTATTCAAATAATAAAATAAATTATTAACAGAAATGATATTTCATGAAATTTTCATAAAAATCAAGTCATCATGACATTTGCTCAAATAAATACTTTGAACTGGTGTTTAAAACTTTAGTTTTTTTTTTATTTTTTTCATAATATTTAGCTAATTATTGATTGTATTAATTGGTAATAATTATAATTAATTATATCGTCTTGTAAATTTCAGGACGTCGTATCTCAATTTTTTTCGATTTTGAGATTTTGGACCTAAACGCTTTATATTATCAATTTACATCTAAAAAATAAGTTCCACCTGCTATTTTTTTTAAATAGCAATAATATAAGCAAAATAGTAATGTCGTATCTTAAATGATCATAAATTAATAAATTTTTAAACCTCGTATCTCTTAATTCTAGTTAACTGACTATTTTGGAACGCACTTTTTGCATTTGGCGACGCTTTTTTGACATCTTATGCGCATGTTATAAAACTTTTTGAAGTTTAAATGTTTTAATAATTAATAATATTATTATAATAATTAATTATATTTTGTCAAAATATTAATATAATAATGTTTCAAAGCTCGTATCTTAAAATTTTTTTTTATTAATTTTGAGGATCAAAATGTCGTATCTATAAACATCAGGTTTTTATTTGTATTTATTTATTTTATACACAATAAAATGATTTAAGGTCAGTTTATCACTAAAAATGTATTAAGTTTATATTAAAAAATTACATTTTCAACTTATGAATAATGCGAGAAAGAGTAGTAAAAATTGCACAAAGAACTGAAACATAAAGTTACAGAAATCAATTGTTTATAAAATTTACTCCTACTAGGAGAGAAATAGTTATTTATGGTACTAGTGGGTAAAGTAAGATATTGCCCATGAGAAAATTAACCTAACGAGGCGTCAGCCAAGCAGGTTAATTTTCGAGAGGGCAATATCGGTTTACCCATGAGTGCCGTACAAGGTTTTATCCAATAAATAGCTTAGCAATTCATATTTTTATTAAAAATTTTAATGACCTTTACAAGAAAATAATTTGACAAGTGGCAGTTGAGTGGGTAAAATAAATAATTATCCACTCGATAAAGTAAAAGCCACGCGGGGGTTATTATTGAGTTTATCTATTTAAAATAAAGCTGGTAATTGTCTTATTATCTGTATGTATTGGATAGAAATTATTATTGCTATAGGTGAAGAAAATTGATTTCACGGTCTGAAAACATGATAAATAATGGTATGTTCTAAAGCTAGTAGTGGAATGTTACACCGCACCAAACCGTCATGGAAAATTTCGTGAAAAGAGCCCGTGTTTGCAAAGCGGAAAATGGACGTCATTTAAAAGACATGATTTTTCATACAACAAAAGAGTTATTCAATTTTTAAATGGTATAGTGACTTAGGGGTCACCCTGTAGCATTAATAAGGGCAATTAGTTAATGTTAATTAATTTTTTTGAATCTATCGAGAGGTGGACCTAGACGGAGAAAATTTGTGAGGCTTAACACATTCTTGCCCCAAACTTTTTTATTTGTATTTTTTTTTTTGGATTTTTTGTAAAAATATGGATTTCTTGAGTAAAACGTAGGAGAAACCGTAAAAAAAATGCAATATGTTCCTTGTTGGTTTGTATGTTTTGTGATGCACTTACCCAACAAAAAAAAAACGAAAAACGAAAAATTAAAAATACCTTGAAGATAATTTTTAAAATGTTTTTTCAAAAAAAAAAAAAAAAAAATTCTCCGAAAAACAAAAAAAAAATATATTTTGACGATTTTTTTACGTTTAACCCCCAATAACTTTTTAATTTTTGAGGGGAATATTTTTAAAAACAATAGGTACGTACATTTTCAAAGTTTCTTATTGTTTCATGGAACAGATTTGTATTTAAGAATTTTTTGTCTAGGGCGTTTTTTGGCGATTTTGTGAAATTCGAAACTACCCTATCATACTATTCCGGCGTTTACGTGCCGTGAATAGTATACTAATAATAAATGTCTTTATTAACCAGTACATCACATGGTATGAGGCGAAGTTCAAATGAGGCGCAAATGAAATCGAATACGTGCCTACATGAAACACGATTTAAATGTGCCACCCCAAGCTCTTCCAATTATGGATAAATAAGAGTATAAAGGAAATTTTAGGTTGATCGCAATAATTTCTTTTCAGAAGAAAGTAAAAATAAATTGGATAAAACATAAAAACATGTGCAAAACGTGTTACATGCACAGACAGCACATAATAACTATTAGATATCCAGGGGATATACTTTCTGGATATCCAGTGAATAGCCTAAATATCCAAATGTCTGCCTATGTCCAGGATATCCATCTATTTTTTAACCTCCCTAAAGTATATCCACTGGATATCTCGTGGATATCCTGGAAATAGGCGGACATTTGGATATCCATGGGATATCTATTGTCAATCGAGGCTATCCACTGGATATACTGGATATCCAGAAAGTATATCCCCTGGATATCTAATAGTTATTATGTGCTGTCTGGGTCCGAAATCAATCAAATTCAAATTTATCTAACCTCCATTAAAAACTAAAAGGACTGTTAATGAAACAACCAAGTTGCAAAATTATAAAGAATTCTTTAGAATTTTTGAAAATTGATTGACATTAACCTAAATTTCAACCTCATTGGAGGTTGGATAATTTCGAAAAATCTCTAAAACTGGATCAAATCACCGTTGAAATCCAAAGGCACTTGGAACACATCGATTGCCATGTCGAGCAGTTTTTCTATCGCCTCGTGCTTCGTGCCACCGGTACTCATCAGTATCATACCATCTCCCCGCTTTATTTTCAAGATAAAGTGTTTATCTATGCACTCTTCAGTTATGGTAAAGTCGACTTCATACTTTTTTAATTCAGTTCTTAGATCGTCGATCGTTAGAACCTGCTCCTATAAGACGAAATACTTAGTGATCACGGTGCACACATCCCCTGAAGACAAAATGGGTTTTAAAATTAAAGCACCTTTAACAAATTTGCATACAGTTATTTTAGGGCTACCTTAGTATATAACCACTTTTAGCAAAATTAATACTGTTAACCGCTGGGTGTTTTATCAAAGGCCTTTGTGACGTGAGGCAAAAGGGACTTACTTGTATTGTTCCAGGTCTTCTTGTACTTGGGCCCAAGATGATGTTTCCTCGGAGAAATGGCGTAAGCCCTATTTGCAACTCGTTCTACGCGAAATGTTATTTATTGGATGGCTTTTCCATAGCGTGATTCATTACGAATAACTATTGTTATTTTTGTTCTTTGAAAGCGATAGTGGCGTGAGTATCGCGCCCCTGACGAATTTAACGTATTGTGCCGACCGTGCTGTTTTATTAACTCTTTTCAACTACCGAAATGTCGCTTTAAGCCAGCTAGTACGTCATGCGCACGAAACCTTATATTTGTCCGCATAAGGGACTTAACTAAGAAACTGACAAGGTATTGATTTTGTTAAAAGTGGTTGTATACTAAGGTAGCCCTAAAATAACTGTATGCAAATTTACAAAGGTGCTTTAATTTTGAAACCCATTTTGCCTTCAGGGGATGTGTGGGTGATTCATTCTCTTACAAAGAGCTGCTCTACTCTCGGGTGAACTCAGGATTAATGGTCCTGTGTAGCAGTAGCTACTTGTAATTCGGTTGAGTAAAAGGTATATAGAGGTGTGCGGGAGATACGAATTTTACTTTCAATTTTATAATATATCAATGGATTATCTGTACAAGTGTATATATACCTTTTTTACTGGACATGCTTCAAACCCAATTTTGGATTGGTTTGACTTTCCCACTTCTGAAGTCGACAGTTCTTTGAATAACTGAATAAATTTTTCCGTTTCTTCTTTATTTACATTTAAAGGCTTGGCTTTTTCGTATGCGATTAGATCGGGAAGCGGCCCATTGTTCACACTAAAACAAATATTAAATTTTATTAAAAACAAATTTGATATCTCACGCGCCTTTTCGAATTTTAATGATTTTACGGATCTAAAAGTAAATTGAATCACCCTAAAATACCTATATCTCGTTGTAAATGCAACAAAAATAAGTTAAAGCCAAAAGGGCCCCACAAAACGCCGACCAAAGAACCTATAGATAGATAAATATAGATTTTTTATTTCCACAAAAAAAAAAACAGAATTATTGTAGTGGAAAGTAACAATAATAAAAATGTACAACTATGTTTTTTACCCCATCTTCTAGGACTTGCATGGTACGCCACTGCAACTGTTTATCAAATTATTAAAGTCTTTCTTATTGCCGCAGTTTTAATGAATATTTTCTTTTTTATTTTTTTACATTTTTACTTCTGGTTTAGGATATCAGGATTTTCCTGGAAGCTGTATTTTTTCAGTTAACTTAAAAAGTACTACATGAATTTTATTGACGCTGTACTTTAAATTTGAAGTTTAACAGAGTTACGTTTGTTTTCTAATCAAGTTAATCAAAAACATAATATGGGTTTGAAAAACTTGAGTAGAAGAATAAATAGGGTCACTCCGTCCGGCGGCAGTTCTTGAAATCACCGTTAAACCTCCGTCAGACGCCAATAAAGTTGTCCTGGGATAAAGAAACTGTAGAAGAAGAAGTAAAAGACATGAGCGTAAAAGAAGTAAAAGACATGCGCTGCAAATAAAAAAATCTGCTGATTTAGTACTTTTTGAGTTGACTGAAAAAATCAGGAAAATCCTGATATCTCCTAAACCAGAAGTAAAAAAGTAAAAAAATAAAAAAAAATATTCATTAAAACTGCGGCATAAAGAAAGACTTTAATAATTTGATAAAAAGTTGCAGTGGCGTACCATGCAAGTCCTAGAAGATGGGGTAAGAAACATAGTTGTACATTATTTGTTGCTGTTAATACGAAAAAAAAAATTTAATCATTCTTAAAACAAAACAAAAGTAGAGAATGTTTAAGCTTTAAAACTAAAAAAGAATTAGTCAAATCCATTAATTAGTTTTTGAAATATTTGAATTTAAAAAACGTCAATTTTTTAGGTGTCCGGAATTTAATGTGCGGCAGTGTACTTTGGAAGTACGCAAAGTACACAGTTTTTGAGGTTTCAAAACCAACATTTTTTCGGATTTTTTTTTATATATAGGTAAGTGATACGCTCGTTTTTTAATTCAATACATTTTTTTTGCATACTTTATACTGCTTTTAAAACATCATCCAGTGGCATTCTTAAATTAACTTAGTATTTTTTCGGTGGGTATGTAATGATTAACATACGTCCCTGGAATCCTGAAAATAGAATCAGTGATCAAAATATTATATGTATTTAATGCGAGGCATAGCGTAGTGGCTAGCGCGTATGCATAGTAAGTCTACTATCGTGAGTTCGATTCTCACTGGCGCCGATTTGCCTTTTTCAGTTAATTAATAATTGAAATTTGGCGAAGGCGATAAGTGAAACGGACACTCCCTAGAAACTGGTTCGAAAGTCAGTATAAGCCGGAGGTTCCCTCTACTACTAGCCCACACAAGTCCTGGACTTAGGGGATGCTTAATTAAGTAGAATAGTACGAGGTTAAACAAACATGTAATGTAAAACATGTAAACTTAATTCTTCTTTTTCTTTCCTGGTTGTCGCCTATTTTACTTAGTTATAATACAAAATCGTTTAACTATGAGCGAAAGTAGCCTTAGACGCATACAGTCTATTTTTTATGATGTAAAATGACTTTAGCCATATTTTCCAGACAAGTCTTGTTTAATAAAAGCCACACCTTGTTTATTTAAGCCTCGGCCAATAAATAGGTTTTGGTATGGCTAAATTAGTCAAAATTTTAGACAGTGACTATTGCAGTGTCATAAATACAGTGTCAAAAGTTCGCCCCCTTTAACTTCTGATAACCCAAATAATTTTTTGGTATATATTTGATATGTTTAGGGGACACAATGGAGGCAAGGGGGTGATTTTTTTAATGGAAATGGGGATCGTGTGATATATAATTTTAAAGATCATAAAATTCCCTATTTGACCGTATATGTTTAATTCTTTAAACATTTTTTGAGGGGTTAAAAGTGTTGAAAATGGGAATTTTCGTCAAAATTGAAATAAGAATTCTTAAAAAAAAACAAACTATTTTTGTTTAATAATTAATCTTAAACAAAAATTGAGAAGGCATTTGACAGCGTATGGCACAGGGGAATAATCTACAAAATGCACCAACTCGGATGCTCCGACTACCTGATTTTAATTATTAAAAGCTTTCTCGAAAACAGAACAATTCGTCAAAATTAACTCTGTCTACTCCGATATCTTTACTCCAGAACAAGGCGTCCCTCAAGGATCTCCCCTCTCCCCACTCCTTTACAACATATTCAGTTTTGATCTTTACAACCACCGATTCAACGACCCTAACCACTTAAACCAAAAATCCTATATCTTACAGTTTGCAAATGATGGGGCTTTAGTATCACACAACAACACGCTGAAAAAGACTATTACAAATCTTCAATCCCTAGCAAACCATACATACCGCTGGTTCAACAAGTGGAGACAAACCGTCAATGCATCCAAATCCCAACTAATCATCTTCAACCACATCCCTAAGAATACCTCTCCAACAATTTCCCTAAACAATGTAACAATCCGACCTTCTCCAACAGTAAAATATCTGGGAATCAACATCGACTACAAACTCAACTTCAACCAACACACGAAAACTATGAAAAAGAAAACTATTACAAGAGCTAGTCACTTCCGCAGCCTCACTTATAAAAATCAAGGAATTAACACCCAGACAGCAAGCAGAATATACAAAACCATTTGTAGACCCCTTCTCGAATATGGACACCCTCTCATTCTCAACTCAAGTAATCCAGCCAAAAAGAACCTACAAGTAGGGGAAACAACAGCACTAAGAAAGATTACCAAGATACGCCATCCTCGTGAACCTCTACACAATCCCTCCAATAACCTCCTATACGAAAAAACATCCATAATCCCAATTCTCACACGCACCACCAAACATTCCATTAAATTTGCCAACAATACCACCAATTATGACATTCTCAACCAGTTCTGCATTGAGAGAAACGAAGGCATCACAGCAAAGGCAAAATTTCCTGAGCATTCCCTTTGGCAACACCTTCAAACAATGAAAGACTGATATAAATATAGTTTTTTTTCTATTATTACAAATTTATTGTTATTTAATATTTAATTTTTTTTTTAAGTACAATTAATTATCATTATTATTACTTAAAATATTCTGTAAAGCTAATAATTTTTTGTAAGACTAGGCTGAAGGACCTCGGTCAATGGCCATTTGCCAAATTGACAATAAAGTACTTTTTATTATTAATTAATCTTACCATACAAAATTATACTTTTAAACTTATTTTAAATAATTTAAAGAAAATTTCAAAAATAAAAAATAGCATTTTTCAAGAAAAAATTGAAAATTCAACACCTTCAAAAAAATTAAAAATTATAACATAATTTTTAATCTTATTATGGTCCAAAAAAAATCGGGCCTATTCTCATGTACCATGTGAATAAGCCTAAAATGATGAAATATCCATTTTGCCCCCTACACATATACAGGATGATCAGTAACTGGCATGCCAAAATTTAAGAGGTGAATCTACATCCAAATATCAAAAAAAGTTCCTATAAAGGTTGGTCCAGAAATTAGCCCTAAGGCAGCTACGGACCTTTAAAATTGTATTAAACATAAGATTTTTAATAACTATGCTACCCTTTAAGCTAGAGCGACGAGTTTTTGCATGTTTACTAGTATTCATAAGGGCAAATAGCTTATGTTAATTTATTTTTTTTTTGAATTTATCCAGAGGCGTGCCTAGACGAACAAAATGTGTAAGGCTTAAAACAATTTTGCCCCAAACTTTATTATGTGTATCTTTTTTTTTTGATTTTTCGTTAAAAATATAGATTTCTTGAGTAAAAATACATAAAAATATATAGGAGTACGGTTTAAAAAAATGCAGTTAAGAGAAAGTAACATGTGCCACCAAAAATTTTACTTTTTAAAAGGCTATTGCTCCTTTAATATTAAACTTAGGTGTTTTAATGAAGAAAACTTAGTTTTAAATAAAGAATCAACCTGCAGTATTAAAATTTTATTGGTGTTTTTTTTTTGTCCCTTATTCAATATGTCCTTCTTCAAAGGGCCGTAGCTCCCTTGGGGCTCATTTTCGTACCAACCTTTATAAGAACTTTTTTTATATTTTTGGATATAGAATTACCTCTTAAATTTTGGCATGCCAGTTATTGATCAGTCTGTATACCAAAAAAGTATTTGGGTTATGTTATTTATGTCCCTAGTAACATTTTTTGTCAAGTCTTGAGCAAGTCTGACTCAAGAGTCTTGATCAAGTAACTGCATCCAGATTTTAACAATTCTGGCACAAGATACTGTCGACAGATTCTTGCTCAAGAATTGTCAAAGAATTGCTACAGATACTTCGTCAAGATTGCAAGAATGTAGCAAGAAAAATTAACAAGAGAGAGGTGCGCGCTCATGGACTCTAGCGTTTTTCGCGCAAGAGTAGGTCAAGATTCTTGAACAAGAATCTTGTCAAATTCTTTCTACAGACTTGACAAAGTATTGCTAAACGCTCTGCTTCCAGAATCTTGCTAAAGTCTTGCCCAAGTCTGGATACATAATCTTGATTAATTCTCTCGCTCAAGAATTGTCCAGTTCTTAACAAAGAACTTTGTCAAGTACTCTGGTCAAGAAACTTGTCCAAGATCAATGTTAGTAGGGGTGTTCTAAATTTTAAGTTAATATCTTAAACCGTTCAAAAGTTAAAGAGGAAGAAAGACTTTAGACATGCACAGTATATACTTACGTAGTCCACATTTTTTCGGCTGCTACCTGCCTGGCAGTTTTTTTGTTTCGGCCATCTCCTTGTGTCATATAGTTCATGAACTTGCAAGTCACTCTAAACTTGTCATCAAAAAGCTTTTCTTCATTGTATTCGGGGTACAATAGCCGACATTTTGAAGCGTACTCGTTCAAAAGTCCAATAAAGTTGTCTAAAAAGTGCAAAGTTTATTTTAGAATGTTTAATTTAATAAACCAATTGGAGACTGTATACCCTCCCACAGGGTGGCACGTAACAATACAAAAATTAGTATTTTTTCCTAATACAAATTATGATACAGAATTTCGGGTATAGTTTGACGCACGGATCTGCGCGGAGAACTATAAAAATTGCATAATGCAAGACGTTATAAAGTGTAAAAATAATACATTTTTATCGAGTCACTAAATTCAATACTAAAAAACAAAATATTATTCATTTGTCCACAGACAAGGCATGTGTTTTTTCGACAGACGGCGCACTATGTCGCAAACGGACCAAAAAAGTGTCCAAAACTATTTTATCCTTGTAATTTGTAATAAAAACACAAATATGTTTCTTTTCTTTAATTTTTAAGTGCATAAAGGGGCTATCAGACATTTTTTGAATGTAAAATGAGTGATCTATATAATTGCTTTTATTAATACATATTCGTATTTATCCTAAAAAGAATAATCAAAACAACAAATATTATTGGCAACTTTATGTAAAAACAGTTTAACCGCCAAATAAACAAGATAATTTTGAAAGAGCTACAATCCTTTTAAGGAGTGATTTCTATAAACATATGACCAAAACCGAGTCGTAAGAGATCTATCCCTTTCAAAAGGGGTTCCAAAAATTCAATTTTTATGGAATAACTCAAAAACTCTTTGTGTTGTAACAACGAGATTTGCATGTGATGCATCCTTAATAAGGCCTATCAGTCGATGGTATTTGCATGTGGTTATTTTCAATAGGGGCGTCCGATATAGGGAGGGGGGGGGCTTATGACTTTTTTGCCCCAAACTTTTCGATGGGTTAACTTTTTTGTGAATTTTTTATTAGAATAGTATTCCTAAGGTAAATACAATGAAAAATACATAAAACAGTACTCTTGAAATGACATAAGATTAACTATTTTTCAGAAAAATACAATTCAAGGCAAAATTGCAGGGTTTGAGAACAAAAAAAAAACAAACTTTGTAGGGTTAGTGTAAATTAAAAACAAACAAAAAATTATTTTATACATGTAGGTACTTCCAAAAATCGATTATAAGGGATCCCGGGAGTTACGGTCTCTCAAAATATACCGTATGTTGAGTTAAATTTCTAAAATATTGACTTCCTAAAACCTAGCTGCGCCATGGCGCGCTACTGGAATAGGTGGGTACTGAGAGAGACAGACAAAAAGACAGACCTACATTATTTAAAACTCCCCTTTTCTATATTATTTAAACGTTTCACGATAGTCTGAATCAAAAAATTAAATATTACATGTTATTTTGATTCATTTTAATTACGGGTGTAGCTACTGGGTAGCTACACCCGGTTCAGCACCCATAAATGTGTCTTAAAAGTAAGATTTTCATTTATTTTGTAAAAACTAGGGTTTTTTTCTTTTAATAACATTTAGTTTTGATAATTATCAACGATTTAACAATTTAAATCGTTCAAAAAATGGCTACTTTAAAAAATTTTAGAGGTTACTTTGATTTTCTGCAGATTGTTTTCGATATACCGCCAGCTCAAGCCAAAGAATCCATAATACCACAGATTCTATAGAGGTTTGGCTTTTTTTTGGTACACATAACTTTACTAAGCATTTCTAAGCAACTTTATGCAAATTTAAAGATTGAATGCCGTGATAAATAATATACTACAATTTCTCCTGCCATACGGATACTTGTGATATTTTTTTGGACAAGTTATTTATATGTACGTAAAAAGGCATATTTTAAAATATGTTTGCCCAAATTTTATTCATTTATCTAACGAAATGTAGATTTTAGAGGCATTTTGGCTAATAAGTACAAAATATAAAATTAACCAATTTGGAGCAAATTAAGGACCTTTTGGATGAAGACGTCGACGAGAATGAATAAGATGTGGATATTTTCTATTTTTCGGTTTTCTTTTGATTAAAATGAACTTTTAAATACAATTTTTTTTTCCTTAAATTAAAAAAAAAATAAATAAATAAATAAATTTTTAAGGATAGTTTCTATAAAATATAAATCTTTTGTGGGGATCTGCTATGCATTATATTTTTGAATTAAAATTACTTTACTTTGTTTTTAGTTATATGTTGATCAGGAGTTGTATATGAGTGCAAGTTTAGTACAAGAGGATGGCGTAGGGGAGAGTGAGATTGCAAATGATATTTTAAAAGCTGCAGAGAAGATAAAAAGTGAGAGATTACTCATTGTTTTACATCTTAATATAAGGTCAATAAATAAGAATTTTGATCGGTTTATGACATATCTCAATATACTACCAGTTCAAAATATTGATGCTATTATTTTATCTGAAACTTGGGAGGTGCTGGAGGTTAGTAACTTTAATATTCCTAACTTTAATATTTTTTATAATAACTCCAGATTTAATCAAAATGATGGATGTATTGTTTATATAAAGGATTCAATTAACGCAAATATCAAAATTTTAGAAACCAGTCAAATGAATTTTCTTAGATTTGAATTTGAAGTACACAATACAAATTTTGGGTTAACAACGTGCTATAGACCGTTTGGTTCTAACACTAAAATTTTTATTCAAGACTTAAAAATGTATATCAAAACTTACAAAAAAAAGATATCGAAATATTCACTGGCGATATTAATATTGATTTATTAAACCGAAGTGATAGTGATGTTAATGATTACCTAGATATTTTTTATCAAAATAGCATGTTCTCTTATATGACAGTACCAACAAGAAAACAAAAAACATTAATAGATCACTTTTTAGTAGGGCTTGGAAAAAATCAAATTAACAATCTAAGTATATCTTCCCACCTATTTCAAACCGATATGACTGATCATGATTTTATTTTTTTACACATAGACGATAAGAAAAACAAAACTAATTTAAATAATTATAATGTTAATGAATATAATAAAATTGATTATTTTGCTTTAAATAATATGTTAAGTAAAGAAGCCTGGTTGACTACATACCAAGACACAAGGGTTGAAAACTGTTTCAAGGAATTTATAGTAAAGCTACAAAATTATATAAATAAATGTAATAAAATAATTAAAAGAAAAAATAATAAAAATGTTAAGCTAAAACCATGGGTAACAATAGGGCTAGTTAGGGCAATTAGGCATAGGGATAATTTAAAAAAAGAACTAAATAAAAACTTTTCTGAAAATCTTCAATATGAGTATAAAAAATATAGAAATACGTTAAATAAATTAATTAAGAAAACAAAAAACGAATATTATGAAAATGAACTTAAAAATGCAAAAAATGATTTCAAAAAAACATGGGATGTAGTCAATCAGGCTACCAATAAGAATAAATGTAACAAAAAAGAGAATTACGATATTATTAATTTAGATGGTGATAAAATTAATAACGACAAACATAAAGCAGATTATTTCAATAATTTTTTCACAAACGTTTGTGAAAACATGGTAAAAAACATTGACGTCACTAACAACTCGGTTCATTGTCAAGAAAAAACAGCCTTAAATTCAATATTTTTAAATCCTGTCTCAGAAAATGAACTAATAAAGCACATATCTAAGTTGAACAATAAATCAGCCCCTGGTCCTGATGGTTTATCAGTAAACACTATCAAATCTATTCACAAATTTATAGTATCCCCTTTAAAACACATATTTAATTTAATTTTAGAGAAAGGTAAAATCCCCAAAGCCATGAAGGAGTCAACAATCACCCCAGTTTTCAAGTCCGGTGATAAAAAATTAACCACTAACTATCGCCCAATATCTGTAATCAGCAATTTAGCTAAACTTTTTGAACAGTGTTTAAAATCTCGCCTCATGAATTTCCTAGAAAATAACAAACTTCTCAATAAGAGACAATACGGATTCAGGAAGGGAATTAGTACAGAAAATGCTGTAATTGATTTTTATAAAATTATTATTGATAATTTAAATAAGAAAAAATGTCTCTCAATATTCCTAGATCTTGCCAAAGCCTTTGATACCGTTGATCACAAAATACTATTGAAAAGACTGAAAAAAATTGGCATAAGAGGTGTGGCTTTGGCAATATTTAGTAATTATTTATTGGATCGATTTCAGCGAGTTAAAATTAATGGTATATTAAGTGACCCATTACTTATAACGAGGGGTGTACCTCAGGATACTGTAATGGGTCCCATATTATTTCTCATATATATTAACAGCATATATACTATATTAAATTTTCATGGTGAGATTATATCTTACGCTGACGACACAGCATTAATATTTCTGGGGAATTCATGGGATGAGGTTTATAAAAACGCTGAAAACGGACTGAGGTTGATAAAATTATGGCTCGATACAAGCCTTCTCAGTCTTAACACAAGTAAAACCTTCTTTCTTACTTTTTCTGCTACATCTGTTGATCAACCTTTAACGGACTTTAAAATTGCACATATCAAACTGTAATTCTGATCAATGTAATTGCTCAAATATACAACGCACTACACAAGTTAAATATCTAGGTATATTTGTAGACCAACATTTAAAGTGGAAAGAGCACATTCATTATTTAAATAAAAGACTGAGAGGGCTTGTATACAAATTTTATCAACTTCGAGATATTTTATAGAATATAGAATATAGAATATAGAATATAGAACTGATTGTTAATTTTGGGGGTGGACATAAATAAAACTCACCCGGTATGGTACCCACCTGAACTTGAACCACTGAGTGGCAGGGATACGGAAAGTTTTATATCGGTTAGAGGTGAGTTATTATTTCTAGATATATCTTTGAAAGTCAGCTTTTCTATCGCCTGTGCAGCTGCCAAATTTTTGGCTTCCTTTTTGCTGGAAGCTTCTGTTTCGATCTTTTTATCACCATCAGCAGTTGAAAGCAGACATTTGAACCTGTAGTACAGACAAGTTGGTATAAAATCACCACGCCAGAAGTAGATTGTAGGTTAGGGTGCGTTCAAGTATTACGTAACGCGCTAGCGGGGGGGGGTGAGGGGGTCTCAAAAACGTTACGCCGCGTTACAGAGGGGGGGTGGGTGTCAGTAAAAATGTTACGTAACACTTAAAAAATTATAAACTTATAAAATGTTTATTGGATCAAGTTTTTAACAATGATCTAGGCTTAAAGAGACGGATTCCTTGCAAAATTTATTGCACACGGCGTGGTTAACAGTTAACTAAAGCCTCTAAACAAAAACAATTAGAGATGGAAAACCATAGCCAATAACCGGTTTTCGGAAATTACATCAGATCGGTTTTGGGTTAAAACACGGAAGCAATAACCGGTTGAAAACCGGTTTAAACCATAAAGCAAAATTTCCTTTCATTTTTTTAACTTTTTTTAAAATGTTACGTAACAAATAGAGGGGGGGGTGGGAGGTCTCGAAAATGTTACGCCGCGTTACATGGGGGGGTGGGGGTCAAAAATGGCCAAATTTTGCGTTACGTAATACTTGAACGCTCCCTTAGGGTGCCCAGTCAAAAGTAAAAATTAGATTTTTTTTAGGGTCCACCGCCTATAAATTTTCCTTTAGGACAAAAAGCAACCCTCAATTTTTTTTCAGATGTTTAAAAAAATATTTAGAGGTCGCGCCCGGCGGGATTTTGAGAGAGAAAACATGTTAAGCCTTTTTATTATTATTTAAATATAAAAACTTTGAAATCAGGCGATTTTTAGGGTGAGAAATTATTTTTGAATAATAAGGAAATATTCAAAAAAAAAAACTTTAAAAAATTCATTCATGAAAAAAGTTGAAAAAATAAACTTTTTTTCAAGAAAAATTCTTCGTTTTTTAAAAAGATTACCCAATTACCTTTTACTTTTATTTATAACAAATATAAACTCAGCTGAGAACTTTTTGGATAAGGATATAAAACAAATCTATAAACCGTCGAAAAAAAAAGCAATGTTTTAATTTTTTGCTAATGCAGGACTTTCCTAGGGGAAAGTAAAATCCTAAATGTAATATTACATATGGCTATAAAAATCCCCTTTTTAGCACAAATATAACGAATATTTTTGAGAATACTTAATACATACCCTGTTGAAAATGACGGGTCTGCGCGGGCATAAATGGTGCACAAACCGGACTTGACCGAGTGAATTTTATTTGCTCAAGTCTGGTCTGCCATTTATACCTGCGCAGAGCCGTCATTTTTAATAGGGTATTTAGAAGTTAGAAGTTTAGAAAGTTAAACTTGCTCTTTCGTTATGACTTTTTTTACTTGTTTTCTTTAAAATTGGTTGATGGATTGGTAGAACTTTTATTTATGATTCATCCACTTGTTTTAGTAATAACTTATTATGGAGACAGAGTCTTTTTAATTTCCCCGATTCTTTTACACTGGATCATATTCCCAGACATTTTCCTGATCTGTGGGCACCCTGTTAACGTGTACTAACCTTGGACAATGCACATCTCCGATGGAAAAAATTTCATAATGTGGTGGTGGTTTGTGCTGTTGAGCATAATGCTCTTGGAGGATACCAACTACGTTTCTGGCTGACATTGCTGAAAAAATGTTATTGTTATTGAATGTTTGTTAAAGTTTATAAGAATATATTTTTTCCTTAATTCTCTAATTAAATGTGCTCGATGTTTGACCCCTGATAACACACTTCATCCTAAGAAGGTTTTGTAATCTTTCCCTTGAAAAGGTTCTTAGCATAATGCTGTAAACATGCTAAGCATGTTCTTAGCAGTAGTAGCATAAGTGCTTCTACTCTAAACATTCTTTTGCTAAGAATATTCCCAATACATATTCTTAAAATATTCTAGTAGGAATACTTTTAGAATAATGCTATAGTGCACATGCTAAGCATAATTAGAGTATTTTGGGAATATTCTTCCATATACATATCCTTAAACTATTCTAATGGGAATGTTTTTAGAATAGTAATATGGCGTCTATATTATTTTAATTTTGTTAGGTTAGAATTACAAATATTCTTAAAATTGTTTTTAATAACATAAGTTTTACCCTAGTAGTAGAAATGGATGTATTTTTAGACAAAGTGATTTTATATAGTTTTAGACAAAAAATTAAAATTATTTTTTGAAATCATAATTATTTGCTATTTTTTTCTCTAAACATTGGATTTTTGTGTGGCGTATGATTTTTATGTCTGGTGGAAAGTTTGCTTTTACAGTAAAACTGCATATCGCATATGATTTTTACCTCACCTCACAAAGACGTAAAAATCTTCGCCATGTCCAAATTTATGATATCACTCCATTAGAAAAAGGATTAAGTATTATAAAATATATTTGAAAGAGAAAAACTACGTTAATGTAGAATTATGAAACGCCTACATACTTTGTTAATATTCTATATTATTACTTAAAAGAAGCATGCTAAGAATATTCTTAAAACTACAAGAAGCTACTTCTAAGAACATTCTTAACATGCTCCTTAAATCATTCTTATTTTATGCAGAGGCTTATAAGAAGCGTATTAGGAACTCCCAGCACGATTAAAACGGTATCCTTTGCATTTATTTAATCGTTCTTAGAATATCCTGAGCAAAATAGATAGGCTTCTAAGAAGCATGCTGTCCTTCCGGCTATTTATTTTAAGAATGTTCTTAGAAGGTTTTTTTGCTATCAGGGATAGAACGTTATTAACTAAAATGTTCCCTGTATTGATTGCATGTTGTTGAACCAGATTGCAACCAGATTCCGATTTTTCGAACTATAACGGCGTCTGGTCTTACATTAAATTATGTTAGCAGCAAGTCTGACTCTTTCTGACCCTTTAAAAAAATTCTGATGAAAACCGGTTCCAGTATATTTCATGTGTATACATATTAAAACAAAATCTCATGAATTTTCATATGGAAAATCTAAAACCGTATAATATCTCATTGAACTTGATAAGGAAGTCCATAGGAAACTTCATCAGGAATTTACTAATTTAAAAACAGTGTATTTATATAAGAAAACATGGTTTTCAGTATTTTCATGAGAATTTTTTTACAGGGGATTTACTCAGGCCTAAATATGATTCTTTATGATAAGAATTATTGCCACACAGTTTAAAAAGTGTTTTGGTATGGTGACAAGTTACCTTTTTACTTAGCGCATTCTTCTCGGCTTATCTAAGTAGGTATTGCGTCGGTTGAGCCAACCCCCTCCACTTTTCATTTAGGCCACGCTCCCTACTTTAATAGCCCCCTTTTAAATAGCCCACACAATAGAGCTGTTTTAACAGGGCTGTTTCTAAATCACTATTAACAGAGCTGTTTTAACAGGGCTGTTAATATAATTAACAGAGCTGTTTTAACAGGTCTGTTTCTAATTCAGTTTATATCAGATCTGATCTAAACTGATCTGATATAAAGTGATTTAGAAACAGCTCTGTTATGTGGGCTATTAAAAAGGGGGCTATTAAAGTAGGGGGCGTGGCCTAAATGAAAAGTGGAGGGGTCGGCTCATCCGACGCAATACCTACTTATCTATGGATATGTAGGTATAGTGGGATAATTTATACAGGGTGATCCATAACTGGCATGCCAAAATTTAAGAGGTGATTCTAGATCCAAAAATATAAAAAAAGTTCCTATAAAGGTTGGTCCGGAAATGAGCCCTAAGGGATCTAGGGCCCTTTAAAATTGTAATAAAAATAAGGTTTTTAATTAATAACTCGGGTACCGTTTAAGCTAGAGCGGCGAGCTTTTGCATGTATACTAGTATTAATAAGGGCAATAAGTTTATGTTAATTTATTTTTTTAATTTATCCAGAGGCGTGCCCAGACGGACAAAATATATGAGGCTTAAAACATTTTTGCCCCAAACTTTTCTATGTGTATGTTTTTTGGATTTGTTGTAAAAAATATAGATTTCTAGAGTAAAAATACATATAAAATATCATACAGTGTAACACTGTAGGAGCAACCGTTATCAAAAAAAAAATGCAATTAAGAGGAAGTAACATTTTGTGCCACCAAAAACGTTACTTTTTAAAAGGCTATTACTCCTTTAATATTAAATTTAGGTGTTTTGGTGTATAATACTTTTTTGCTCAGTTTTAAATGAAGAATCACCCTGCAGCATTAAAATTTTATTGGTGCTTTTTTTTGTTCCCCATTCAATACGTCATCTTCGAAGGGCCGTAGCTCCCTTAGGGCTCATTTCCGGACCAACCTTTATAGAAACTTTTTTTCATATTTTTGGATGTAGAATCACCTCTTAAATTTCGGTACGCGAGTTCTGGAACACCCTGTATTATTAATGAACACAAGAATATTAGTTAAATAATTTTTTATTATTATTAATGATCTGTGATTAAAATTTTAGAAGTTTCCGTCGGGGGCGTCATTTCAGATTTTGCCAGAAGGGGTAAAACTAAAATTTATGGCAACTAAAAAAGAATGGTATCAACGACAATTGGAAATTGTGCTAAAAAACTTATAATTATTAATTTAATTATCATTTTTACGCATTATAAGGTAACTAAAGACTTATAAGGCGTAAGAAGGCAGATATTTAATTTATTGCTTTAAACATTCTCAATTTTTAAGACCTAATGGCCTAATTCTAAAATGCCAGAACGGGCGCTTGCCCCCCCCTGTACGACGAAATGATGCCCTTGGTTTCCGTAAATTTATTAAAACCAAACAAAAGAGTGATACGTATCGGATGGTACCATCCGAGGGCCATTACATTCACCTAAAAGTAAAGTCTCAGTTAACGTACCGGCAGGATAAATGTGGAGCAAACATGCAAAAACCGATGTTATCCAATTTTGAGATATTAGCAGAAAACTTGTACAGCCTAATCCAATTTTTTTTTTAATTCCCAAACTGGCGAAAACTGTTCATGGGTGATATAATAATCGGCTTTTGCTTGTATATGATGCGCTATATCAAGAAAGCGCTACAAAATTAGTAAGAATCGATACTTAAAATATGCAAAAAGTGGATTTATCGGTTTTTGCATGTTTGCTCCACAAATGCCGATCGGCATTCGAATACTGCTTTGTCATTGGCGATTTTTATGCGACCAAAGTTCTCTAGCCAACAAATAACTTTACTTAAAGGTGAATATAATGGCCCTAAGAGGGAAAAAAGTAAAATTTTAGCGTAATCTGATAAGTTAACAGTTCGAAATATCTCTTTATAGCTTAAGTTTACAAAAAAAAAACAAGTTCAATTTATATAAAAGTATTTAAAATAGTCAACATTTTTTATATTAAAATTAAAGCATATATTAACATAAAGCTGCACTTTGAATACCCTTACTATGTTGCCAATTTTGCTTAAAATTATATTAGGAACATAAACTAAATATTAAGCAGATAATCAAGAAGTACAATCAAATAAAGTTCATATTTAAATATTGTGTTTCTGCTCTGTTACCATTTACTAATAGCTATTTCTTCATCTGTACATATATGTAAAGAAGAAAAAATCGCTAGCCAAATTTTAACGAAGAGGCTATATTATATAATTGAAAAGAGTATGGAAGGGGTGTTCAAATATTGAGCAAAACATCGAAAATAAAGTCTTAATTCTTCTAAGTCAAACAATGATCAAAATATAATTAAGCTGTTCCTAAACAAAGCCCCTAAACAAAGTACCTAAATTAAAGTTTCTTCAAACTTCGTTAAAAACTATTTACTACTTGTTTTTTGATGATTTTCCACTTTAAGGAATTTACTTTGTTTATGGGTCTGTAAAGCCCATTACATAGGACTCAAGCAAACTGCAATTTATTTAAATAAAATGTGGGTGAGCCAATTATTGCCAATTATTATCAGTTTTTTGTCCCAACATTTTTGTTGTGTAATTTTTTTGTAATTTTATTTTTGGTATATGGTTCCTCAGGTCAAAATACATAAAAAAAAGGTACTCTTGTTGTAACACTGTAGGACTAACCGTTTTCGATAAAAAATAATTTAAAGGTGAAATTTCACGGTTCGTGGACGAAAAATTAAATACTAAAATGTTGAAAACGGTTAGTTAGACAAAAAACTGATAAGGCCCCCCCGTTTCGCACTCCCCTGGTTAAAATAAGTACATGCAAATAACATACGAAGATGGGCCTTATTAAGATTGGTTTACGTGCAAAACCTCGTTGCTATATCTCAAAGGGTTCCCGAATTATTAAATAAAACCCGAATTTTTTAGTCACTTTCAAAGGGGCATCCATTACGACGCATTTTTAGACATATGTTTATAGGAACTTTTTTTTCTGATGTAGAATCACCTCTTAAAATTTCGGACCATATTTCAAATACACCGTGTATAAACATAAAAAAAACATAATTTTTGCATATATGCAAAAATTATGTTTTTTTTATTTCTAGCCAGTAAATTATTTACATTCACTACTAATCTCGTTTAACAAACAAAAACGTCAAATTTTTTTGGACTTTTTTTTTAGTAAAAATGACTTATTTGGACTAATAATAGCAATATGTGATAAATATTTTATATAATATTCAATAAATTCATGGGTCAGTTCTTAATGGGTTAACATGGCAATAACTGACTCACCCAACTTATTCTTTAAAAATCTCTTTCCAAGTTAAATAGTTATTTATAATACAAGGGCAAAAAGTTAATTTTCAATTTCGTAGGTTTATAACCCTCGAGCGGGCCCCATCGGCCGGCTCTCGGCCTCTAAAAACCTACTCAATTGAAAATTAACTTTTTGCCCGTGTATTATACAATATTTTCTATTCGACTGTTACTAATTATAATAAATTATTAAAATATACTTAATTTTAAATTGCAAACAATATTTCTTTTTACTGTCTTATTACTTATCTAGTTATCCATGACAAATTGCTATCCAATCAAATCGCTAAAAAAACAATTAAATCGTTTCTTTTGCGTGAGTTCATTATCAAAAAAAAGCTATAGCTTGGTAATTAATTTCTGTTAAAGTGTGTCTGTTGTAAAAATAACAATACTTCTGAAACCGTTCTATAAATATTATAAATATTGAAATGGATTTTACAATTGAAATTAAGTGTTTTTAATTTATTTTAGTGGATGAATACAGATTAATCAGTTAACATACATTTTGAGGTTATGTTATAGAAGAAATTTTAATTTTGCATGAAATGATTATAGTAACTTTATCTGGCCAAAAAGAACAGTTAGTTCAAGACCAAAAGTGACCAAAAGGTCTTATTTCTTTATAAATATTACAGTAAATGTAAAACATCTAACAAGTTTTAGTTAGCGGGTGAATAAAACTTTTTGGCCCTAGGGCTACAAAGTTCAACTTTTTAGCCCTAGGGCCACAAAGTTCAACTTTTCGCCCATAAAACATTAACAAAAAGTGTCGCTTTTAGAATTAATCGAATAAAAAAATATTTATATAAAATTTTACATCTGAATCTAAAGTATTAAGGGGTGATAAAGTGTTTTAAAATTCTTAGTTTGCTTACTGTGTACATTATAGCCTTAAACTATTTTATTACTTGTTAAAAAATAAATTAATATTATTAGTAACATTAAATCTAGGTATATAAAATATATTTAGCCTGTTTCATTTCTTTTTTTTTGTGTTTAAATTCTTAAACTTTTAGTTAACGTACTTTATGTAACGTATAAAAGATCCAATTGTTTTTAAAACAATCATTTATCGATTGATGTCAGTAAATTGGTTAACCAGGTTATTTGTGTATGCTTTTAATGTACAAATATTTATAAAAATATCATCTATGATACTGCAGTATGTGATATCCCAGTAAAAAAAATAATTAGGATTCGTATAGAATTCGTATACGTTTTTAGTACGGATTGAAACACATTTGTGCGATACGTATACGTTTTCTGAATGAATTTATACGAAATTTCATATACGTTTTTTATACGAATTTGTAAGAAATTTCATATCCCATTTAACATATACGTGGATAAATGGTTTTAATTAACACATTTTTGCTTGTAACTTAAAAACGCGTAAAGATATCAAAAAAATAACGAAAAAGAAACGACCCCCTAGAGAAGCACCCCCACATAACTCCAACAACTTGAGGACACCGGAAGTAAGGAAACCGGAAGTTAGGAAACCGGAATGTCTTGACTAGCAAGTTATAACGACAGTATTCCAAGAACGCGACTTTATCCATTTAAAAAGTTTTGTTATTGGTAGAAAATAACATGTAGCGCCACCTAGAGCATAGCAATTTTTGCCTTAAAACTGTAATTAAGTCAATATGAATCTGCTTTAACTTATATGAAAATTCGTACAAAAACATATAGAGATCATATATGAAGTTTCGTATAAAAACATACTATGTAATTTCGTAAAAAAAAGTATAAAAGACATTACGAATTTTCATAACAAAACGTATAAACATATAAAATTCGTATAGACATATAGAAATCAATTACATTTCGTATAGATTCATATAAGAATTTTATACAATCCTAATTATTTTTTTTACAGGGATCCGAAAAAAATGCGATTTACTATGTTTTAGAAATTTTGAGTACAAAAATGTAAAAAGTGTATTAAAATAAAATGCTAGACCATGGTAGCAGTATACAAGGGAATTCAGTCCGAGAAATTTAATATGAACAAATGTACCTATAAAGGTTGGTCCGAAAATGATCCCTAAGGGAGTTGAGGCCCTTCAAAGATGGACATATTGAATAGGGAACAAAAAAAGGCACCAATAAAATTTTAATGCTGCAGGGTCATTCTTCATTTAAAACTAAGCAAAAAAGTATTCTTCGCCAAAACACCTAAATTTAATATTAAAGGAGCAATACCTTTTAAAAAGTAACGTTTTTAGTGGCACAAAATATTACTTCCCTTAATTGCATTTTTTGAAAACGGTTACTCCTACAGTGTTACACTATGTGACATTTTTTATGTATTTTTACTGAAGGAATCTATATTTTTTACAAAAAATCCAAATAAATATACATAAAAAAGTTTGGGGCAAAAATGTGTTAAGCCTTACATATTTTGTCCGTCTAGGCACGCCTCTGGATAATTTCAAAAAAATAAATTACCATAAACTTATTGCCCTTATTAATACTAGTATACATGCAAAAGCTCGTCGCTCTAGCTTAAAGGGTACAAGAGTTATTAATTAAAAACCTTATTTTTATTACAATTTTTAAGGGTCGTAGCATTTCCGGACCAACCTTTACAGGAACTTTTTTTCATATTTTTTAACGTAGAATCACCTTAAATTTCTCGCTAGGTTTGGACTTTTTATTTCTGAATAACTCTGTATAATCATATTATCATAACATTATATAATACATTGTTATACTAGGAGGAAAAGTGTAACTTTAATGATATACGGGCCATCCGAACTTCTTTGACATTTCGAGTTCATATACCTTGTTGTGGTCAATTGTGTTTTTATGAATATTTCTCTTTGTTCTGTGCAAAATCCAAGTAACTGTAGTTAACTGGTTATATAAATTAATAAGTATTGAGACAAAATTTACAATATTTTTCCTCTTTTACTCACTCAGAGTGAAAGAGAGTCTCTTGTAAATTTCATGTTTTTCGCACATAGCACGTATTACAGTATCACCGACGATACATTTGTCCTAAAACAAATTTTAATCTCCAATTTCCACCATGTGCCCATGTACCGCAGCAGACTGATGGTACCGTTTCCTATTAGAAAAATCTTCGTTATCTTCATTTAACTGTGATGAAGTCACGTTCATACCAGGATGGACGGGTGTCACTACGATTTGTTCATACTCGTTTACTCTTCTTCCACAGCAACGAAGAAGCACGATTTTTAACCATCTGAGTAGCTTAAATTCGACGGCTAAACCAGGTTTAACTGCCGGGTTTGCTGTTCCAATGTATAGCCAAATAATCCAAACAACACTTATACATGCTATCGCATATCCCCAGTGAACCAGGAACATTATCAACAGTTTTAACACAGCTCCGAATAAAGATAACCATCGGTTACACAAGCAGGAATACCAGTTTTTTGGTTTTGAATGGATATGGGGTTTTGTAACTATGGGTGCTTTTTCGTTGCTGTCTTCTTGGCTACTGGGGGAATTTGAATTCGAAGTTTTATGAATAGTTCTTTCTGGAAACAGTCTATCCAAATCATTCACGTCCGAATCTGTGCTTTGTGATTGGTGTACCTTAGAACTATGATATCTTTGTTCCCTTTGGTGCTGAATGTCAAAAGTTTGTGCTAAGGCAAAATACGCGTAGTCTACACACGCGTAGGTTAGTAAATAAGGCATCGTTACGATTGGTGCTAATGTATTGATATCTCCTATGAATATAAATATAAAGGTGACTATAGCTACAACAGTCATGGCATATAAAGGTACTCTGTTTGGTCCTTTTCCCATTCCCAATTTTCCAATTCCAGGAATGACGTTTTCTAAGGCAACTGATTGCAAAACGCGTGGGGTTCCGTACATAGCTCCCAGACAACTAGACATGGAAGAAACGTATAAACCAGCTAATAATAATACCCGTATAATTGAAACTTTAGCTGCGATCATGAAGTCTTTAGCTAACACTTCTCTTGTGCAAGTTGCTCCTAAAAATATGATAAACGCTAGGTACAAAAATGTGCCGGTAGTTATAGCTGCCAGACTCCCATTTGGGATATTTGTAGAGGGTGATCTAAGATCTCCACTCATGTTAATACCAGCCAGTATACCAGTGATGGTAGGAAAAAATACACCAAACACTGTGAACCAGCTGTAATCCGTGTAATTTGAATACATGTTTTTCACAAAGTTCTCACTATCCCAGCCTTCAAACCCATGCTCCACATCGGTATGAACAAAACTTCCTACCATAAAATCTAGACCAGCTAGTAACAGGACTAAAAGCAAAATAAACTGAAGTTTAATCACCCATTTAACTCCAGCTACGTTTATAACGCTAAGCAGTACAACTGCAGTTATGGCAATTAATCTTATCGTCCAGGGGGATGTTCCTAGACCTATTAGTTGTGCTATGGTTTCTCCAAAACCCAGCACGTTTAAGGCACAACCTACGGCTTGTCCGAAGCAATATAAAATTCCTAGAGCTCCTCCGAATCTGGACCCTAGAGTATGGGCAATCACAAAATAAACTCCACCACTTTCTATTCTACATCTTTCGCATATGCCAACAGCTGACAGTACGGATATTAATGCGGTGAAAACTGTTGCTAAAACTATAAGAACTGCGTTGATAATTCCAGCTTCGCTGACGATCCATCCGGATCGGAGGAATACTATAACTCCAAAAATGTTTATCAAACAGGAGGTAAAGACTCCGTCCCAGGTGCCGAAAAGTATGGGCTGTGATATGAAGAAGTTTGATTTCCACCAGGGTACGTCACCTTGCTCTTCGGCAAAGAGTTCGTTTGCACCAGAGGCCTGGTGGCCCCCCGAGCCATAGTCATTCGACAGGTCTACGAAGCCCGAGGTATTTGCTCTTACGCGCTGAGATGTTTCTTTTCTGAGCCCAAAACGGGACCAGTCTATTTCGTTAGCATTGTTTTCCATCATCGTGTGTGGCTACACTACAAAAAAATAACGAGAAATGTAACTAGTTCATTTTTGTACTATAAATTGTTAGATTAGAAAGCTATGAAAGAAAAATTAGTTTAAAAAGCATAGTTTGACAAGATAAAACTAGATTTTTGTGAACTACAGAGCTCTAGAGGTCCTAAAATGTTTTATGAAGTTATTTTAATGGATAATGGTTTTAATTTATACATGAATTTAAAAGTACTAGTTCTCTAAAGACTTGTTTTATAAATTTTAGAACCATTTGCTTATGGGACATTAGATCTACCACAAGTTTGATTGGAGGATGGCAGCGTATGATACAAAATTTAAAAATCAGTTAAGAAAAAACTAACATTACGTAATAATGTATTCACATAAAAATTTACATACAGTACTAATTTATTTTTATATCTAAAATGTATAAACTGCAGCATTTGGTGTACCTTGACTCAAGGTCCTTGAGTGGAATTAAAAATACAAAAAAAAAAATGCATTTGCCGAGGGGTTTATTTATTAAAAAAAGAGTGTACAAGGATTGTGAGAATCAAACGATTGTGGAAGATTGTTAAAGAGTGTCAAAAATATCCTAAAGAATTTTCAAAATTTTAAAAGAAGATTTTTAAAGATTGTGGGAAGATTTCAGATGATTGTAGATGATTGTGGAGGCTTGTAGATGATTTTGGAAAAATGAATTATCAAGGATTGTAGAAGATTGTAGGATACAAGGATTTTCCAATTAATAAACCCCTCGCATTTTGCTGTTTAAGAAGAAATTTGCTGCTGCAAAGCGACTTTACTGAGATTCCAGGCCTCGCCTAGTCTTGGCATTTGTCCACATTTAAAATTTCAGAAAATAAACTGCATGTGATAAATTTTAATTTTTATGTGAATTTTGATGTTTTTTTTTATTTCAGACAACAATTTTCAGTGCAGTTATGACAAAAAAAAATAAAATTGCTACACACACATTTATCTACAAAAGCATTGCTCGATGCAAATAAAACAAAAATATGTACACTATTTACACCTAACAATTTTTTTTACAGTGTACCTACACCAAAAAAATGGAAAACACTACTAACACACGTTTAGAGTCTTCTTAAAAATACATAACCATAAAACTTACTTAATTAGATATGGAACTTAATTATTTTGTATTTAAAAAACATATGTGTGAATTTAATTTAAAAAAAAAGATAACAGGTATACAAAGGATAACAGCAGTGGCGTAGTTATAAATCTTTTAAGAGGGCCATTTTAAGGATACTAAATCTGTAAACTTTTAGGCAATTTTTCTATATTTGCGCTGTTTTTCGAGCTGTTTTTTTAACAAATTTGTTACAGATGGACAGAAACCGCCTTACAGCTTCTTTTCTATTAATAGAATTTTTTTTTAATTTTGTTGATTTACCTTTTTGAAAATTTTAATCTATTTTGTTATTTTGTACCTCTTTCGACAACTTTATTAAAACATTCCGCATTGGGGGAATGGATTCTTTCTTGCCATGTCCCCCTAAGTAACGCCCATGTTTAATAGCATAGGTGTTTAAAGGGTTAAAGGCTCAGATATTTTTAAAAGTTTCAAATTGTTTTATTAACCCATTTTTTCGTATTAGACACCCTTTATAAGCTTACCAAAAAGTGTATTTAGGAACTCTAGCCATTATGCAAATGAATACTAATTTACCAGTTTTTAATGTGAGTGGTCACGCGAAAAGGGGGCTTAAAGGGAAAATAGTATATTATGCACCTAGTATGCGAAAAGTCTTTAGTGTTCGAGACTGAAGTTTTTTTGCTGGGACGGAGTCGAGGGAAAAAAACAGTCAAGAACACTTAAGACAGTTCGCATACGTGATGCATATACTATTTTTTCTACTACCTAAAGCTAAATATCAGTTAAAAATAAAGTCTAAAAATTATTTTGACATAAGGTAAACAAGCCTTGGCAACGGTAGATAATATACAGAGCGGTCCAAAAGTCACCCCCCCTCCTCTTAACTTTTAAACCAGTTGAGATATCGACTTCAAATTTGAAACTTTTAAATAAGACAACTTAAACTATCTTTTAGCATATATTTAATACTTTCAGCTCTTAAAATGTGGGTAGGGGGGCATGAGGGCACATTTTTTTAAATGGAAAGGGGGGTCGTGTAATACATCATTTTAAAGCTTATACAATTCTCCATTTAACTCCATATTTTTAAATTAAAAAAAAAATGGATTTAAAATGGGGTTGAAAATGGGTATTAATGTCAAAATTCCTCTAAAAAAACAAATAATTTTTTAAAAATGCCTAATTTCATCATAAAAAAATGTTAATTATACTTTTAAACTAATTTTAGTTGACATAAATAAAAATTTATAAAAAAAACTTAAAAAATCGAATGTTTTAGCACAAAAAATTGAAAAATCAAAACCTTAAAAATCATTTTTAAAAAATTTAAAAATGTTAGTTTAAATAAAGAATTTTTGTAAGCTTTAAAATGATTCCATTTTCCATTTAAAAAAATGTCCCCCCATGCTCAAAAAATTGAAAAATCAAAACCTTAAAAATCATTTTTAAAAAATTTAAAAATGTTAGTTTAAATAAAGAATTTTTGTAAGCTTTAAAATGATTCCATTTTCCATTTAAAAAAATGTCCCCCCATGCCCCCCTGCCCACATTTTAAGAGCTGAAAACTTCAAATATATGCTAAAAGATAGTTTAAGTTGTCTTATTTAAGAGTTCCAAATTTGAAGTCGATATCTCAACTCGTTCAAAAGTTAAAAGGGGGGGTGACTTTTGGATCGCACTGTATAAGCTAGCACTTAATAAGGTAGTAGAAAAGTATTTTTTCATAATAATAATTAGAGCTCGGATTGAGGTATTGATTTACTGCGGGCTCGCAAAAGTTAAAAATTTAAAAACTAAATTTATAAATATTCACTTTTTTTACTAATTGCACTGTCATGTCGATGCTGTTTTACATAGTGAGTTACTTAAAATATAAAACTTTTTTTTTATTTCCTTGCAATAACAGCGTCGAAATAGCAAACCAGTTATTGAAATATGTTTTAAGTGTTTATTTACTTTAAAATTTAGTTTTTTAAAGTTCTAATTTTTGCGAACCCCACGTGATTGATTAGACCAGTGATAATACTACTATTATGAAAATACTTAACATTATACAGGGTGATCAGTAACTGGCATGCCAAAATTTAAAAGGTGATTCTACATCCAAAAATGTGAAAAAAAGTTCCTATAAAGGTTGGTCCTAAAATGAGCCATAAGGAAGCTACGGCCCTTTAAAATTGTAATAAAAATAAGGTTTTTAATTAATAACTCCGGTACCCCTTAAGCTAGAGCGACGAGCTTTTGCAAGTATTAATAAGGGCAATAAGTTTATTTTTTTGAATTTCTCCAGAGGCGTGGACAAAATGAGTGAGGCTTAACATATTTTTGCCCCACAATTTTTTTAGGTGCATTTTATTAAATTTTTTGTAAAAAATATAGAACAAATATAGATTCCTTGAGTAATACATCAAAAATTTCATATAGTGTAAACTTTAGGAGCAACCGTTTTCAAAAAAAAAATGCAATTAAGAGGACCCTAGGGACCCTATATATAATGACATTAAACGTCACACAAGTTTAATGTCACTTTATTTAGGGTCCCTAAACATTTTGTGCCACCAAAAATGTTACTTTTTAAAAGGCTATTAACAACTCCTATTAAATTTAGATGTTCTGGTGAAGAATACATTTTTACTTAGTTTTAAATGAAGAATCACCCTGAAGCATTAAAATTATTTTTTTTTAATTTTATTTGTTACCTATTCAATATGTCCATCTTCGAGGGCCGTAGCTCTAGGGACACTAGATCTAGGTCTTAAGTTAGCAAGGAGACAGACTGCCTGTCGCCTTGCTAACTTAAGACCTAGATCTAGTGTCCCCTAGCTCTCTTAGGGCTCATTTCCGGACCAATCTTTATAGGAACTTTTTTTATATTTTTGAATATAGAATCACCTCTTAAATTTTGGCATGCCAGTTACTGATCACCCTGTATAAGGGAAAAATTTCCCTCCTCACCATGCACTATGGGCCAGAATTTTTTTTTGCGGCCAAAATTCTGTATCCTCGTAAAAATTGGTATGTAGGGTTTTTCGAGGTAGCTAAAACCGAATTCAATATTAAAAATGAAAAATTCAAAATGGTGGCTCAAATATGGCGGAAGAAAATTGTAAATTTTAACGGGTTTTGATAAAAATTGGTATCTAAAGGTTTTTGAGGTCACCGAATTCGAATCCAACATTAAAAATTGAAAATTCCAAATGGCGGATTTTTTTTTTTAATTTTAACGGGTTTTGATAAAAATTGGTATCTAGGTGTTTTTAGAATCGCTGAATAAGAATCCAACAGTAAAAATTTGAAATGGCGGACCCAATATGGCGGAAAAATTTACCTCGAAAACACTAGTATTCCAATTTTCACAAAAAACGTAAAAAATATAGTAAATATTAAAATAGTATTGCCTCTTGCCCCGCGGGGGTGAAGTTAGACCATCCCCTTAGGGGGTGGAGTTAGATTTTTTTTTAATTTTAAGATTTAGTTTTAACGACTTTAAAAACCCCTATACCAATTTTCACGAAAATACGTTAAACATTTAAATATAACCACCCCCGGGGGTGGAGTCAGAATTTTATTATATTTAGTTTCGTCGAGCCCAAAAACCCTTATATACTAATTTTTACTAGAATGTTAAAAACATTTAAAAATATTTGCCTCCTCACCCTCGCAGGGCCCCTGCGGCAGGGGTGAAATTTTTATTATCAAATTCAATTTTAGCGACCTCATAAACCCCTATATAGCAATTTTCAGGTTTTTGTAAAAAAATATTGTTTTTTCCGATTTGTCCCCTTGCCACACTCCAATGTTCACCAAGAATAATCCCAAGCGAGACCTTTTGGTAACTTAGGAAACGTTCAAGTATCACGTAACGCAAATTGTACCAAAAATCATACACTTCATACCCCGTTTCTGGCGTTAATAAAGGCTGAAGAGATTTCATGTTTTGTCTACCCCCCCCTAATGGGGGGTGTGTTAGGGGGGGTAGCCAAAATATAAAAGCTCTAGAGTCTTTAATAACGCGAAAACAGGGGTATGAAGTGTATGAATTTTGGTACAATTTGTGTTATGTGATACTTGAACCTGTATACCAAATTTCAAGTCTTTAACTTAAAGCGTACTTTAGTTATGGTGCCCACAAGATTTCCCGGACAGGCCGACCGATCACATAATTATGTCTATGTGACAGACTTCACATATATTAAATAAGAAATATGCGCGCATGCGGTAAGGTAGAAAAAAATTGTTCTCCCAGAAATATCAATATGTGCAAAAATGTGCACCGCTACCATGATTGTCATAGAATAAGCTACAAAATTTAAGTTTAAAATGACTATTAATAAAAGTATGCACTTTTCTATAAATGTATAATTTTTTTGATAAAATATAATGGTAATCGGAAAAATCCTTAATTTTCAGATTAACTTCAACATAGTTGTATTGCTTCAACATTTATTAATCAACACGTTTCAAAATAGCAGTAAAAATTTAGTTTGATTTACACAAATTTTGAACGGCTGCCCACAAAAAAGTATTTTTTCACTACCAGCCTAAAAGCACATCTTTATTACTGTTCTTTTCATTGGTAGAAATATTATTTCTCTACCTATGACGTCAGAGGTTCTAAAAATAATGAAATTGCACCATGGTTAATAATGAATTTTTATTCAGCTGTTTTGGCATCTGACGTTTCATTTGATTATTAAATTATATGCTATTTACAAGTGTCTTTAGGCACCAAATTTATTTATGATAAATTAAAAAATATTAACTAAATTAGTACCTATAAAACACGTTTTACAAAAAACACTTCAAAAAGTGAAAATCATATTCAACCATAGATTATACAACCCATATATTACTGTTGTAGATTACTAGAGGTACAACAACCATATATTGATTTTTGAGGCAATAGATTATCCCTCGCAGTTTTCGCCTGTCCCCTTATTTCTGGGGAAGTACCAAAATCATCACTTTGCATTTCACTTTCCCTTTTTATATATTTTATTACACTTAACACGGAAACACTCTAACTTAATAATTTTAGCAGATCAACAGAAAATTTCAGCCAGAAATGTCAATTATTCATTTGTTTTATTAATGGCCGCGAACGGCCAGCGTGATATTTTAAATTTATAAGCCTTTTCATTAAATTTTAGTAAAATAAATAAATAAATAGCTAATTAATTGTACTGGTAGTGAAAAAAATACTATATTTTCCACGTGAGTGAAGATTTAACATTTTAGACCGCGTCTTGCGGGCTTCGTGCTAGCGCGCTCATCCCGCAATTTGACGCAGGTCAAAAATGTTAAACTTCTCTCACTTGGTAAATAATATACTATTGTTTCTTCTTCTTCCTTCTTTATGGCCTTTTCTCAGTGAGATAATTAGCCAAAGTATTTGTTTTATGGGCAAATAAATTTGGTAATAAATGCCTCAACTATCCCTAAATCAAGTGCTTTTATCCTTTTTTGGAAAATCAATTTTCGTTAATTTTGGCCGCGCAAGAAAAATTCTGGCCCATAGTGCTATGCAAACTTGATCTTTTCGTTTTTAGTCAATTAACTTTTTAAAATCAGACAAGAAATAAATACATACATTAAAAACTAAACCAACAGAAAAAATATATAAAATTAAGTTTAAATTATGCGCTCACTTGTTACGGCGCCTATGATTAATCAGCTGATAAGAGATAAAAACTAATTATCATATAAATATATTTAAAACAATGGTTGCTATTATGAAGAAATATATAGAAAATTATTTTTTCGTCAGGGATTCTCTACTACCGCGGTACCGAGATTCGAACGCTGGATGTTTTTTTCAGGAGCTGGATTGTATCAGGTTTATAGCTCAAAAGCGGATCTTACACAATAATACTATCAGTACTTGCACTATATTTATTAGGGCTCTAATTTTTTTAAATTTTTTTTTTCGCCTCCAAAAACAAAAAAGTTATGGGGGGTTTGGATCGAAAAAAGCTGAAAGAAAATCCCGATTAAAGTAACTTTTTTAGGAAAAATTACTTTTATTATAAGGATCAATTCTACCAATTTTGAAATCAATCCCCACAAAAACGAAAAAGTTATGGGGTTAAACTTAAAAAAAATATATATTTTCAAATTTTTTTCAACTCGGTTTCTTGTATTTAATGCGTTTTTTAATAAATAAATTTTTTGTTTCCCTGTAAAAGTAAAATGTGACGTGACACCCTGGGGGGAGTACCCATGTGACACTTTGTGAACAGGGGGAGGGGTCTAAAATCGCCAAAAAAATTGTGACATCACTTATGGCCCTAAAACATATTCTTCAATGTTATTCTTATAATTTTCGCTATCATCTTTTTAATCTGCCCTGATTTGTGCGAAAAAGGTTGTCTAAGACTAGACTAATAAAAATTACCACTCCGGCAATAAAATTTAGACAGGATGAATAGGAATAGTTTGTATAATGTAAGGTACAAGCCAATACCACGCCGGTCCCAGATTACTCCAAGCCGCGAGGTATTCACCTCAAAATCAAACAATATATGTAATAAAAAAGTGCCGGTCCAGGGGGACCCTAAAATTATTTCTATGCGGGGCTCAATGTGTTAATGTATTACTGTATAAAGGTATTTATTTAAAATATTTTTTCCATTTGTCATAAATTCTCTAAATTCATATGCCCTGGCTAAACATATGTCCAAAAATATGTCCAGACCTAATACCTACTGCATCACCATCAAAGCAATGCAATTTATTTATAATTTAAGAAATAATCCTTATAATATATCCTTGATCAATTAATTTTACCATCTAAGCTACATATAGATTTTCATGAAATTTGCATTATAAAGCAAAGGTTCTTGACTTGTAATTCATTAAAATGTGAATTATTAAAAACTTAAAAAAAAATTATAAGCAAAATTTGCAAAAATAAATCAACCTAGTTTACTTGATAACATTCATAGCTCTTGGGATATCCTATGAATATTATTATGGAAGGCATAGCGTAGTGGCTAGCGCATGCACATAGCAAGCCTACTAGCGTGAATTCGATTCTCACTGGAGCCGACTTGCCTTTTTCAGTTAATTAATAATTGAAATTTGGCAAAGGTGATAAGTGAAACGGACACTTCCTATAAACTGGTTCGAAAGTCAGTATAAGCCGGTGGTTCCCTCTACTACTAGCCCACACAAGTCCTGGACTAAGGGGATGCTTAATTAAGTGCTTAATAGTATGAGGTTAAACAAACATGTAATGAGTAATTGTGGCCAGTATAATTCTCTCTATTGCCTAAAAGACATAAATGATTTCCCTCTTTCCAAACGTAGAAATATTTTTAATACAAGTTAAAACACCTGTACCAATAGGTCCGAGAAAGACTTTAAACAATAAACTAAACTAAACTAATTTCATAATAAAAATTGAATCATATATGTCTCTGCAGGGCACACCTATAAATCCAGTCAGACAAAAATTAAAGTCCAAACCTTTATATACTTTAATCTTTTCTTTGGTCTTCGAGAAGAATGGTTAACATTTTTGACAAAAAAAAATGTTTCTTACTCACTATCTGCAACTTTCACAACTGTCACAAGACTGACGTGGTTTTCACTTTTTTCATGTAACAAGATCATGCAAGTTCGTGCAATAGGGTAAATCCCCGAGTTTTAATACAGGGTGTTACTTAAACTGAATGATTTTTAACGAAATACTTACACATAAGCAAGAAATTAATAAAATATAACTGGCTTACCTTTTAATTTATCACAGAAATGATCATTGATAAGGTTTTTTTACAAATTCATCGAAAAATATGTCTTTTTAGATGCAAAAAAATACGTGTTATTTACACATGGTTGCAAACTGTAGAAAACGCAACACTCGAAACATAACCAGTGTTGCTAACCTTATAAAGCAATAAAATCCGCAAAAATGTTTTAAAAAAGGGAACATATGACCATGTATATTGATTAAATTTTATTTATGCTTGTATGTAATATTAAACTTTTAAAATGGTGAATTTAGACTAAATTATTTAGTACATATTTTTTAACAAATTTATAAATATTGAAAATACGCCTCTGAAAAACAAGTCTGCGCATGCGTAAGCAAATTGTATTCCGAAAGTTGCCGAATTCCCGTTTATTAAAAATTCGTTAATCATCGTTTATTACATTTTTGCCGAGCATTCGCGTGATAGCGTCCGTCGGGCAGGTGCTTGTCAAAATATTGAGCGGTTTTCCGAGCATTTGGTCTATGTAGGAAAATCTCTAAATAAAATCCTGTTAAATCTTGTGAAATTCATGTGGTTTGCCCGAGTTAATCAAATCACCTGTGAAACAACTGACTGATTTGCCGAACTTTCTAAAAACAGCACCTTTCGCCGGGGCGCATAAAAGGACTTTTCTGTGATTCTTGAATGAAAAGTTTGTTTTTGTTCTAATTTTTCAGTGAAATTAGGTTCAATGCATTGAAATAGATGTAAAATTACTATTATTACAAGATAGTGTAGTTTTATAATTTAGTTTTTCGAAGAGATCTACAATTTTCCGTGGAGTTCATCTGTTTGTTTGGTGTGTGGGGGTGTAAGGTAATTTGATTCTTTATGTTGTGATTTTGTTTGTAGATGATAAAATGAAACTCTAGAGAAAAAATTTAATAATATTTCATGAACATTAATGAAAATTTATATAGGTACAAAATAGTTTCCAAATTACAAGACATTGAATTTCTAAATTTTATTGAATTCGACAACACAAAACGACACAAAACATAAAAAATAACACATTCCTCGACGTTTTAAAACTGTCTACAATAACAATCAACCGTCTCGAATGAGCGAGAATACTTTCTCATAAAAAAAGTTATGTTCAGAAACAGTTTATTACATTTTGGGGAGAGGGGGGCGGGTCAAGGAAAGAATGATGGTAAATTTTTTTGTGTAATTTTATTTTACCTTTTAGGGGTTTTTTAAATTTTTCTTCTATTGGAAATACTAAAAAAGTAATGTCCAGAAAGAATTTAATACCTTTTGGGAAGATGGGGGGTCAATAAAAAAATAATATTTTTTATGTATTTTTATTTTACCTTTTAGGTGGTTTTTAAATTTTTCGTCTGTTGTGAATAGTAAAGAAGTTATGTAGAAACATTTTTTTACATTTTGGAGGAGAGGGGGCGGCTGGAAAAAAGAATTATATTTTTTATGTAATTTTATAATAATAATAATAAACGTCATTTATTGTACTAGTACAAATGGCCATCGACCTAGGTCCTTCAGCCTGTGGTTATAAATTATATAAAGAAAAATAATTATTTTAATATAAAAAAAAAGAAACTTAATTAAGTTTCTTTTTATATATTAATATATAGTATGTAAAAAAAATAACATAAAAAAAATAAATAGTAGTAATAGTAAATAAAAATATATAATTTTATTTTACTTTTTATGTTTTTTTTTTTTAATTTTTCTTTCTTTCTTTGTGAATAATATTTGAAATTTTTTGCACAAATAAAAGGCTTTCCCGAAATTTTGAAAATTTTCAAAATGGGAAAGCAATAGATGTCCACTGGATATCTCGCGGATATTCAGTGAATATCCTGGACATAGGCGGACATTTGGATATCCATGGGACATCTAATAGTCCTCCCCTTGTTGAAAAAATCCTCAACATTTGATTCTTTATCCTCAACCAGTTGGGTGTAGTTTCGAAAACAGAGCCGAATTAACTATGGGCCGGGTGGGCGGGCGGCCCAGGGCCCACCACCAGAGGGGGCCCACCCAATACAGTTTGGGTAAAAATTTAAATTTACAAAAAATATTAATAATGCATAAAATCATCGACATTTAGACGCGCCCGCATGATTTTTTCTGAATGTCGATGATTTATGAAGCTGAAGTTTGCAACGTTTTTTTGCATCGAAAATTCAAATAGTATATTAAAGCACTTATTCCATAACACGTTTTTAGCGCACTAGTACTTTAGAAAATTTGCCGCAAGCGGCTTGTTTTCTAAACTTGTACTCGTGCGCTAAAAACGTATGTTATGAAACTAGTACTTTAATATACTATTTGAATTTTCGTTGCAAAAAAACGTTGCAAACTTCAGCTTCATGATGATTTTATGTATTATTAATATTTTTATGAAGCTCAAGTTTGCAACGAAAATTCAAATATTATATTAAAGTACTAGTTTCATAACATACGTTTTTAGCGCACGAGTACAAGTTTAGAAAATAAGCCGCTTGCGGAGAGTTTTCTAGTACTAGTGCGCTAAAAACGTGTTAATTTATCAAAAGATTCACCTGCTACATTTAAAGAAACCGTATTTATATCGATTAACACTACCAGTCGTCAGATAGCGTTGCTTATTTTGAAATATTGACCGGTATCCCGTTTTATCCGACTATCCCGTTTTAGCCAACTCTCCCCTACATTTATTGCAATTTACATTTATTTGACTGGATTACAATGTCTCGAGGAATATCCTAATGATTTTCTTTTTGGTTTCAGGTAACCAAAGACAAAAGCAAGTAAGATGCTGGGCAGTAACACAAAACATGCCCTACATGTGGTTCTCTTCATTACAGTGATTCTATTTTTTGAAATATACAGTGGCGGTATCAGACTTCGAGAAAGTGGAATTTTTGTGCCGGACTCGGACATAGACCCGTGGGTCGCGTACGGTTTTTTCGGGACTTGTTTGTTGTACGGGTTGCGGCTGGTGACGTTTTTGCCGTTGCCGCAGGTGTTGTTTAATTTTGTCGGGCTAGTGTTTTATAATGCGTTCCCGGATAAAGTTACATTGAAAGGTAAGAAGTTATAGCCTATATAATTATTGAAACTAAAGAAGTCAGGGCTGGCAAAAATCTGTTTTTTTTTTGGTAGTTGACTGAAAAAGAAAACGGTTAAAACCGGTTAAAACAAGAGTTTTTCCGGTTTGAACTGGTTAATACAAGGTTAGAACCGGTTAAGACCAGGTTAAAATAGGTTATAATTCGTCAAACCAAGGTTAAAATCGGTTAAATAATATCAAAACTGGTCAAAACAAGGTTAAAACTGGTATAAACTTTTGTTTTTTTGAGAGCTACTCAGCTGTTCTTTCCAGCACTATCTGCAGGGCTTAAAAGTAAATTAATAATTTAATTTAAAAAAAAAACACCATGAAGCTGAAGTTTGCAACGTTTTTTTGCATCGAAAATTCAAATAGTATTCTAAAGTACTAGTTTCATAACATACGTTTGGACGAGTACAAGTTTAGAAAACATGCCGCTTGCGGCGAATTTTCTAAAGTACTAGTGCGCTAAAAACGTGTTATGGAATAAGTGCTTTAATATACTATTTGAATTTTCGATGCAAAAAAACGTTGCAAACTTCAGCTTCATAAAACACCCTACTGATTAACTAAAAAGTATAAAACAATGAAAAGTAAAATTATAGTAACCGTCGCAGTCGGACGCCTTTTCTGCCTTCATATTATTAATACATCTGTATATTTGAATTGAATTTGAAGATTTCTATCATTATTATGATATTTAGGATTGGCCTCCGACTGCGACGGTTACTACGTATATAATTTTATTTTTCATTATGAATGTTTTATACTTTTTAGTTAGTCAGTCGGGTGTTTTTTTAATTGAATTATTTATTTTAAACTTTTTAAACGTTTTTTTTTTTTGCAAATAAACCGTTTATAAAAAGTTTTATTTTACGCTGATGAACACAGTTAATATAGTCAAAACATGTACGAATACAGCTATAACTTTAATAACTATTATTTATGTGACCAAGATGCATCTCTCGATAACTTTTTTATAAAAATTGAACGAGTTTTTTTATTTTTGCTCTTTATAAATCCCTGATAATAGCAGCCCAAATATGCGAAACATGGACTTTTATATAACCCATGTCACCCGCGGTATCAAGACAAATAGTTTGACACCGCAATTGTCAAATTCGGTTTACGCGTTTAGGCTGTAGAGCAAATTCCTTATTTTATGCTGATGATAAAACGAATAAGTCGAATATAGTCGAATACATCTATAACTAATTTATAATAACTACTTTTATTCATTTATTCAAAACGCATCTATTGATACCTCATTTATAAAAATCGGATGAGTTTTTCATTTTTGCTATTAATAAATCCCTGATGATAACAGGCCAAATAGGCGAAACATGGATTTTTATATTGCCCATTTCACCCGCATCATAAAGACTAATCGTTTGACACCTCAGTAGTCATATTTCTTATTTTATGCTGATGACAAAACGAATAAATCGAATATAGTCGAAACGTGGGCAAATAAATCTATAATTATAATAACTACTTTTATTCATGTTACCAAGACGCATCGTTTGATATCTCATTTAGAAAAATCGGATGAGTTTTTCATTTTTTCTCTTTATAAATCGCTGATGATGACAGGCCAAATAGGCGAAACATGGATTTTTATATAGACTATGTCACCCGCGGCATGAAGGTGAATCGTTTGACACCTTAATTATCAAATTTGGTCAAGGAGTTTAGGCTGTAGAGTGGTACCAACATACATACATACATACATGTATACATAGACTGTTAATCGCATTACCCTGCTATCTTGGTCAGTCGGGTAAAAAGTACAATCGCTTGGCAATTTTTTTCATGAAATTATGGAAAATACTTAGACCGACTTGGTTTAAATTTTTAATCTGTTTTAAACCTCCCTGAAATTTATTTGTAAAGACCCGAGGGATTCATTGCAATTGAGGGATTCATTGCAATTCCCGAATTCAGTGTCCAAATTTTCGAGAGAGGTTTACCCAAAGATGAAGTCTAGTCTTTGGTTTACCCATGTTACCATGACAAACGTTAACCATGTTTACACCATGGGTTTACTTACTCCTCGAAATTTTATTAGGTAGGCACTCGGCTAGGTAGTTTTTATTATGTTAAACACTTCCTACATGTAATGGCCTAATAAAAAAAATATATTTTATTATAAAACTACAAAAAAATAAACTATCCGCGAGGTCATAGTCGTTGAAAGTAAAATTAAACCAGGTATACGTTGTTTGAATTTGAAATTAGATTTTAACGAGGAATTTAATTGGTACGTAATATTTTACGATCATTTTACTCTCGATTTAACTCTAGTTTAATGGGGTTAGCAAAAACTACGAAAATTATTGCATAATTCATATTTTAATGCCACCCTTATAAAAATGTATTTGGAATGGTTACCCAAATAACAACAAAAATAAGCTGAAACGGATGTCATTCCTAGATGGCTGGAAATATTTTTAAAACGATTTCGATTTCGATCACCGTGCGACCCTGTTAAGTTTAGGTTTTTTGGAATGACCGCGCAAATTTTCTTTTAGTTGTTGGTAGTAGACTACCCCCTCAATAAATACCACTAGTCACCTAAATCCCAGCATTTGTTGGTTGAAAACTACCCCTCAGAACGATCCGAAAATTTTGAAAATAATAGGGAGTGGTATCCCGGTAGTTCTTTACATAACATACGTATGTTGTGTAATTTACATAATTTACTTTAAAAGTACTACCGCAAGAACTTTCCCTATTTTTTTTTTTTTCAAAATTTTGGGATCGTGCTGAGGGGTAGTTTTCAACCAAATATGCTCGATGTCGTCATTTCTCTGTATTGTTTGTTTAAAAATAAATATAAACAAATGATCTACCAAACATTTTTTACGCTGTTATGTAAAGTACTACCCAAAAGACCAATTCCTATTATTTTCAAAATTTTGGGATCGTGCTGGGGTAGTTTTCAACCAAAAATGCTCGATGATGGCATTTCTCTGTAAATATAAACGAATTGATGTACTAAATAATTTTTACGCTGTTATGTAAAGAAGTAGTACTTTACTTATTTTAAATTTTTTGGATCGTGCCGACGCGTCGCGACGGGGAGTTTTCGGCCAATAACGCTCGATAACGCACAGTGCGAGTTTAGGCTTTTTTGAATGACTTTAACTTCGGTACGGCACTAATAGCTAGTGCCAAAGTATTAATGATTTTTTTCTAATAATACCAAAAAAAAAGTTAAAAAACCGAAAATGTTAGAAATCTCCCGAGAAGGAACAGCTGCGATTTAGTGACTAGTGGTATGTAATGAGGGGGTAGTCTACTATCAACAACTAAAAGAAAATTTGTGCGGCCATTCCAAAAAAGCCAAACTTAACAGGGTCGCACTGTGTAGAAAAAATCAAGATCGTGTCATTTGGCCGAAAATATTCAAATCTTTTAACTTTTTAATATTTTTTTACACGTCTGCCGTCGCGGCCTATAATACCAAAAACCTTGTTGCCAGACCCGCCACAGTGGTCTACAGGATCGAGAATATAATTTATAATATGAATTCTGTGGCTTGGTTCTAAAAGGGCCAATGTCACTTTTTCACGTCAGCTCTGATGTAATATTTTGAAAACGGTGCCATTGACAAAGTGCCAATGTCTTCTTCTTCTTCTTCTTCTTCTTCTTCTTCTCTTTATTTTTGGCCTTTGCCTTTGTCAGTTGGCCAGAAGGGCCAATGTCAATTTGTCATTAGCAGCGTTTTCAAAATATTACACCAGAGTTGACGTGTAAACGTTACTATTGACCATTGATATTGGCCCATTTAGAACCAAGCCACAGTGGCGTATGTTATACACTGCGTGTATGAAGTACGCCTCCCCCTTGAATCTTTGAATTTTAAAATGACCTATGACACGACCCAACTTTCCTTTAAAGAAAATTCCTCTCTTGCCCTCCCGCCTTAATTGAAACCTGAAAAATATACAAAAAAATAATTTGGGTTATATTATTTAGGTGTTCCAAATTTCAAGTGGATATCTTGAGCCGCTTAGCAGCCAACGTGTTAACTGTAAAAGAAAGTATTATTCTGTTAGCAGCAGTATTTTTTATTGTTTCAGGGTCGCCACTGTTGGCTCCTTTCATCTGCATTCGGGTGGTCACCCGTGGTGACTACCCCCAGTTGGTGAAAAACAACCTAAACCGAAATTTAAACAAATGTTTGGACGTGGGGATGGAAAACTTCCTCATAGAGGTGGTGACTGACAAGGCGATAAATCTGGACCACCATCGAAGGATACGGGAAATTGTTGTACCTCCCGACTACAGAACCAAAACGGGTGCTCTTTTTAAAGCTAGAGCCCTGCAATATTGTTTAGAAGAAAAAGTAAATATATTGAGGTAATATTTGCATTTTTTTCCCTAATTTTAAGACTATACTACAGAACATAAAAGGGCAAAAGATCAAGAAAACATGAAGCTGAAGTTTGCAACGTTTTTTTTGCAACGAAAATTCAAATAGTATATTAAAGTACTAGTTTCATAACATACGTTTTTAGCGCACAAGTACAAGTTTAGAAAACAAGCCGATTGCGACGAGTTTCCTAAATTACTAGTGCGCTAAAAACGTGTTATGGAATAAGTGCTTTAATATACTATTTCAATTTTCGATGCAAAAAAACGTTGCAAACTTCAGCTTCATAAGAAAACGTCATAGTAATCTTTAGATTTTTTAATGAAAATTTATATCTGAGTATTTTAAGGTCGTTAACACTGAATATACTTTTAAAAATATAAAATTCTAAATCGGATCCAATATGGGTTCAAAACATTTAAAATTTTAAGATATTTTAATGGAAATTGGTATTTGGGAGTTTTTTAAGGTATTTGGGAGTTTTTTAAGGTATCTAAAAAGTCCAAACCAACGAACTAAAAACTATTCTTTCTAGAATAGGCATACCGTTAAAATTAAGTATCGCCAACATCTCGGTTTGTTTGTTAACAAATAGTAGGTATATTCAAGCCTGAACAATAACAATTACCAGCAACTGGAATTGTTTTCTCTGTTAGAACAAAGATGTGCGAGTAAGACAGACGAATGTTTATGTTGCCGAAGTTTTTGTCGGTTTTTACGAATCAAATGCCTATTCTAGAGAAAAGAGTTATTAGTTTGTTGCCTAAAACTGAATCTTACATTAAAAATATAACATTCAGAATAGCGTATCTAATATTCCGTCAAAACATATTAAAATATCTTGATGAAAATTGGTATCTGGGGATTTTTAAGGTCCCTAAAACTAAATCTGGCAATTTTAATTTTATATTTTTAATACCAGATTCAGTTTTAGTGACCCCCAGATAACATTAACCGAAATATCTTAAATTTTTAAATGCTTTGACGCCATATTGGATCCGCCCTTTTAAATGTTTTATTTTCAATAAAGAATTTAGTTTTAGCGACCTCAAAAACCTCTGAAAACCATTTTACACGAAAATAAAACCAAAATCCGACTTTGCGTTTGAAACGGTTTTTCTGGCCAATAGTGAACACTAAAATTATATATGAAAAGGATATACATATATAATATATATTGATATACATTGTATATCCTGTATAATGATATAATTTTGAACCCTGTCCAGAAATAATGCCAACTTTAATTTTTTCAACCTTACATAGGCGTAGGTGGCCTAAGCCTAAAAAGCCTAACCAAATCAAACTATAAAATTACGCATATATTTTTTACATATACATATATGTATGGGGCTCAAGCCCCCAAGATTTGGACCTGGTTACGCCCCTGAAACGGAACAACGTTTTTCTTTTTAAAGAAAAATTAAAATTTGTAAAAATCAGCTGATCTAGACAAAGTCTGATTTTTAGTTTTAGGTGATCAAGTAAATAAGTAACTTAATTATGCTTATCAATGAACATTCGAATGAATAGATAACTAGAATTATTACTAATACCATGAATGAATCATGGTTTTAAAAATATAATTAAACTCGATCTGGTTGAGTAGTCAAGAACTAGTGACCATTTTCCATTCATTATTTTCTCCCGGTTATATTTTATGTACATAGAGTATAATAATAATAATAGTTATTTAGAAATAACAATGATACAATATTGATATTTTTTCCTACGATCCCCTATGAAAATGACATTTAGCACACTCTTTTGTTCTTTAGAAAACGCCTCATATCGCACTAGTTTGATATTTTTATATCACACTCGTGTGATATTTATGTATAGAGGTTTGTTTAATTTTATTTAGATATTTACCTTGTAGATTCTACGAATTTTATTCGCCTTGTTTTATAAACCACCTTTCCCCACAGCCTTTTATATCTTTTAAGTGTTTTAATCCAAATATTTCTGTTTTCCATGTCAAAAATAGAAACTATAGTTATAAAGTTACTATTTTGACCATTACTATCTAGTCTAGACAGTCTAGATCTTATAAAAATTACTTAATTTTTAATTTAGTTACCTTACATTACATAAAAAACACCAAAATACACAGTATTTTTCTTATGAAATGTAAAACAGTACCAGAAATAGTAGTCTCTGACAGTACAATTTTACTGTATTATATGGCAGCATAACCACAGAAATCTAATTTAATAAGTGACTATTCACAGGCTCGCATAAGAACATAAAACATAACAATGCGATGCCGTGATTGGCTTGAAGTGCCGCCATGTATCTTGTAAGCCAATCAGGGCATCGCATTCCTTTATTTTATGTTCTTATGCAAGCTTCTGAATAGACCTTAAGTAAACTCAAGTTTGCATTTATTTAGGCAACCCATTAAACAGCTATGTATTGTATTAAATATAAAACCAAGAAAACCAAAGCTAAATGAAAATCATATTTCCTGTTTGACATACTTACATATATAAATTTGTATGCTCTTTATAATTATTTTGTGCTTTGCTTTTCTTAAAAATTAATAAAAATTAGAAAATTTTAAAATAAGAAACTTCATATTTTTTCGGAATCGTAGGAAAAATAGTGAACATAACTCGTTGGAGAGTGTATTTCATACACTCTTGGGGTTTAAAAGTATGTACGTTTAAATTAAATTACTTCCAAAATCACCAGGTTCTGGATCCGGTTCCTTTGGATGCTAGAAGCTCCAAAAGCTGTGAAAATGAGGACCCCAAAAATCAATTTTTAACTTGCCGTGTCATACAGAGCGGTCCAAAAGTCACCCCCCTCTTAACTTTTGAACGAGTTGAGATATCGAGTTTAAATTTAAAACTCTTAAATAAGACAACTTAAACTATCTTTTAGCACATATTTGATGCTTTCAGCTCTTAAAATAAGGGCAGTGGGCATGGGGGTGCATTTTTTTAAACGGAAAGGGGGGTCGTGTGGTACATCATTTTAAAGCAAATAAAATTATATGTTCACCTGTTTATTTTTTATTTTTTAAACTTTTTTTTTAAGTTTTACTTTTTCATTTTTTTGTGCGATTTTTTAAGTTTTTTGGTAAATTTTTATTTATGTCAATTAAAATTAGTTTAAAAGTATAATTTACGTTTTTTTCATCACGAAATTAGTAATTTTTAAAAAATTGTTTAATTTTTTTACAGAAATTTTGACAAAAATACCCATTTTCAACCCTATTTTAAACCCAAAAAAAATGTTTAAATTTTTTTAAAAATATGCAGTTGAACGGAGAATTTCATAAGCTTTAAAATGATTTATCACACGACCCACCTTTCCATTAAAAAAAATGTCCCCCATGCGCCCCTGCCCACATTTTAAAAAGTATCAAATATATGCTTAAAGATAGTTTAAGTTGTCTTATTTAAGATGGTTTTAAATTTGAAGTTGATATCTCCTCGTTCAAAAGCTAAGAGAGAGAGAGAGCGGTAACTTTTGGACCGCTCTGTATATTATATGGCACCTTAAAGGTCGGTGAGCCAATTATTGCCATGTTCCTAATATTGCCACCCCCTCTTAAACTTGTTAGTTCATCCCCCGTGTAAAAGATGGCACTGTCAGTATCTCTGTTATATCGAAAAGATGCCTGTAAATATGATGTATCTGTATCCAGTTGGTAATGGCGTACACAAAAACGCAGTTGGTGTTTCGTGCTCTTCCACTATACAAACTTGTAAAATTATGCTGACTGTCGCAAGGCAAAGCAAAAAAAAATACACTGCCCAGTAAAAAAAGCCTTCCCATTTTTCAGTTAGATTTTTTTTTATTATCAGATTCACTTTCGGCAACCTCAAAAACCCCCATATACCAATTTTCACTAAATATACCCCTACCCCTTAGGGGGTGGAGAATTTTTTCATTATCAGATTCACGTTCAGCAAAAACCCCTATATAGAAATTTTTAAATTTTTGTGTAAAAATTTTGTATTTTCCCCATTTACCCCCCTTGTCCCACCCAAATGTTTACCAAAAACAATCCCGAGCGAGAACTTTTGGTAACATACCTGTATGCCAAATTTCAAGTCTTAATAAAATTCTTTCGCGTGCCCCCCGGAAATGGATACTAAAAGTCCTCTAAACTGCAAAAAAAAGTTGTTGGTTTCATTTTTAAATGCCTTGTTTGGTTGGTTTTGAATCTTGAACTTAACTTTTCATTTTTACACAGCGAGTCAAAAGTGCGCCCCTCCTTTAACGTTTGTACGGCTTAAGATATCAACTTGAAATTTAAAACACTTAAATAACATAACCCAAATAAAATTCTCTATTTGACCATATAATTTTTTATTTCTATACATTTTACTTTCCCAAAGGAAAGTTTTGCATTAGTAAAAAAAAATTCGAAACATTTTTATTGCTTTTTTAGGTTTCTGAACGTTTTATATCCAAAAAAATATGATTTCCGTAAAAAAAAATTCTGTCTTTGTCCGGGAAATTTGTGACCACGATAACTCAAGAACTCTTCGGGATAAAAAATTCAAATTTGGACCACAGGTTGATTATCCAAAGTTTTAGGCTGGGATTGTTTTTCGTCAAAATAGAGGGGTAAGGGGTTTTTTTGAAAAAAAAATTATTTATTTTTTAATTTTTTTAATTTTTTATTTGTTTTTGATTTTAATGAACCTATAAGGAAAGTATTATTTTGTTGGCATCAGTATTTCTCAAGGTTTTTATTTTTTATTTTTTTTTTGATAAAAAAATACGATTTTATAAGATTTTTTTTGTAAAGTTTTATTTATATAATTCAAAATTAGTTTAAAAGAATAATCGATATATTTGCATTTGCATCATAAATCTAACCATTAAAATTGCTCCGGAAAAATAAAAAAGACACGCCCAGTAAAATCGCTTTCCCATTTTTTCCCTCGGCGCACTAAATGAATTTTTTTATTATCAGATTCATTTTCAGCAACCTCAAAAACCTCAATATACTAATTTTCACTAAAACTACCACCCACCCTTCAGGGGAATTAGAATTTTTTTTATTATCATATTCGATTTCAGCAACCTCAGAAACCCCTATATAGCAATTTTCAAATTTTTGTGAAAAATTATTGTATTTAGCCCATTTGCCCCCCTTACCCCACCCCAATGTTTACCAAAAACAATCCCGAGCGAGAACTTTTGGTAACATACCTGTATGCCAAATTTCAAGATTATAGGTTAAAGCGTTCTTAAGTTATCGTGGATACAAGATTTCCCGGACAGAACGACCGATCGACCGATATTTTTTTTTGCTTGAAATTAATTTATATCGACAGAAAACGTCATAAAACGCAAAAAAAATTGAAAATTTTCAAAATGGGAAAGCAATATGTGGGCAGATAGGGAATTTTATAGGCTTTAAAATGATGTATCACACGGCCCCCTTTACATTTAAAGCATGCTCCCCCCTTGTCCCCCTGTTTCCATTATGCCCCCTAAGGGTACCAAATATATACTGAAAAATTATTTAGGTTATGTTATTTACGTGTTTCAAATTTTGAAGTTAAAGGGAGGGGGCGGACTTTTGACACGCTCTGTATGTAGGACGATGAAGAGTCGCAGCGTGGTCTTTGTAAGAGACGGATGTGGCCGCTTAGTCGGATTTACTCCTGCATCAGCCTTGCTATCGTAGATATGCACAGGACTTTTTATTTTATGTTGTTTCGTGAAAATATTCATTTAATAGTAAAGTTTTAAGTGAATCGTGAATATTTAGGTTTTTTTAATATGTGATGTTAAATTTTAACATGGAACTGTTGAACATGTAGAGACAATTTTTTTATAAATTTATAAGATTATTTTTTATAAGTTGGCGCCTGCGCAAACATCACTACAGAGTGAGACGGTTTTGCGTAGGCCGATATTAGATTGAGCTGGCAAACTATCCTATGGAAAATGCCATTATGGGAATTGGAATTGGTAGGACGATGAAAAACTTTTAGTTTACTAAATTTCGTCTTTCTTTTGCAGTGACGTAGACTGGATAGTTCATTTAGATGAAGAGACGCTTTTGACGGAAAACTGTATAAAAGGAATTCTCAATTTCGTGGTGGATGGGAAACATCAGTTTGGACAAGGTAAAAAACATAGTGCGGTCCAAAAGTTTTTTTTACCCCCTCTTAACTTTTGAACAAGTTGAGATATCGACTTTAAATTTAAAATACGTAAATTACAAATTTGCGTTTTGCACATGGGCACAAAAAAGAACCCATTTTTTAATTACAAGCTTTTATTTAACTTGCAATGTTCGTTGTTATTAGTATGTATGTATTTTTGTTTAGGGCAAATCTGCCAAAGGCTTTTTCGACCACTTAGAATATACTAAAATTTGGTACACATGCTTAACTCGGCTGACAATACAATTTTATATAAAACTTACCCCCCAACCCCCACCCCTAAAATTTAAAAAATCAATTTTTTACCCACACAAGATAATTTTAAATTAAAATTAGGTTACATACTCATTTAGTGATAATAAAATTTTACAATAAGTTTTACATCAACCCACGTCTCCCCATCACCCCCCATATGCTTGTAAGGCTAACTTAACCCCTTCTCTGTTTCTAAGTATATACTTAGAAAGCTAAAATTTAGCTCACTTGCTTAAATCGGTTGACAAAACAATTTTATATAAAAATTTCCAAAAATCCCCCCACCCCTAAAAGTAAAAAAAAAACAATATGCTTATCTCTGATAACAATAAAAAAAATTATAAAATTTACCCCCAACCTTCCCACCCCTAAAATTTAAAGAATCCCTTATTGTACCCAAATTTTTTTAGATGTGACACTTTTTTTTTTAGTCATCAAAATTTCTGTCAGTCAATCATAGACAAATATACATGTAAGGATTACCATGCATTGAATAATACACAGGGCCGGCCTTTGCATTTCGGCGCCCTAAAGCAAGCTTCTGGTTCGGCGCCCCTATTTGAAAATAAATTAATAGTAAAAAAACATTTTCAAGAACAAGCTTTTATTTAAGTGCACTAAAAAGAAGAAAATAAACTTTCAAGTAAATCAAACCCATCATTTTGTTATATTATACAATTTTATATGATATAAAAGCTTGTCGCGAGATTTTCCTGTGTAAATTTCTTTTATAAAAAAAATTGTATAATGTAACAAATAATGGGTTTGTAAGGACAGAAATTTTTAATTTTAAACAAAATTATAAAAATATTAATTTATTATTCCATCAATCTATTTTCTAATCATCGTACAGAGTGATATTGGTAGACTGACAGTTTCGGGCTTCTGGCCCTCTTCAGTACCAAGAGTCAACTCTGCACGCTGATTAAGAAAACGTTTTTAGACTTTACTCGCAAAAGGAATATAGCCATTAGATTGATGTAGACTTGTGCGCCATCTATTTCTAGATGTAGACAACTACTCATACCTCTCCTAATCTGGAGACTTTGAATGGTAGCAAGTTGAAGACTTGTGTGTCTCAAGCACATAGTACCACTAACGGGTGGTTAGACGTAGAATTCGTAAGGACAGAAATTTTTAATTTTAAACAAAATTATAAAAATATTAATTTATTATTCCATCAATCTATTTTCTAATCATCGTACAGAGTGATATTGGTATACTGACAGTTTCGGGCTTCTGGCCCTCTTCAGTACCAAGAGTCAACTCTGCACGCTGATTAAGAAAACGTTTTTAGACTTTACTCGCAAAAGGAATATAGCCATTAGATTGATGTAGACTTGTGCGCCATCTATTTCTAGATGTAGACAACTACTCATACCTCTCCTAATCTGGAGACTTTGAATGGTAGCAAGTTGAAGACTTGTGTGTCTCAAGCACATAGTACCACTAACGGGTGGTTAGACGTAGAATTCGTAAGGACAGAAATTTTTAATTTTAAACAAAATTATAAAAATATTAATTTATTATTCCATCAATCTATTTTCTAATCATCGTACAGAGTGATATTGGTAGACTGACAGTTTCGGGCTTCTGGCCCTCTTAGGAGAGGTATGAGTAGTTGTCTACATCTAGAAATAGATGGCGCACAAGTCTACATCAATCTAATGGCTATATTCCTTTTGCGAGTAAAGTCTAAAAACGTTTTCTTAATCAGCGTGCAGAGTTGACTCTTGGTACTGAAGAGGGCCAGAAGCCCGAAACTGTCGTCTACCAATATCACTCTGTACGATGATTAGAAAATAGATTGATGGAATAATAAATGATGGGTTTGATTTACTTGAAAGTTTATTTTCTTCTTTTTAGTGCACTTAAATAAAAGCTTGTTCTTAACCCTTAATTTGGCAAACACTCTTTAGGGTGAAGTATATTTATATACTTTTTTTTATAAAAAATCTTTTAAAGGAAAATTTAGATACATAAATGTAAAACATTTATGAAAAAAAAAATAGTAAAAAAAAGTCGCGTGACTTAATACTGACTTGTATCATGACTGACAAATAATTTTTTTTTGCCAAATAATTTTTATCCAATATGGTCTGTTTCATCAATCAAGAGAGTAAATTAAAAATCGCATAGTAAATATTTTTACAACAGGTTTGAATAGTATGTTTGTGTATAGAATATAGTTATGGTTTATAAAATAAACTACGCAGTATATTTGCACATTCAATATTCGAATCTGCTTTGAAAATATTCACTGTGCGATTTTTAATTTACTGACCATAATCATCGAAAAGTGACATTACATTGAAATGTCAAGTAAATTAAGTGGAAATTTCATTTGTAAATTTGATTGAGAAGAGTTTTTAAGAGGTATTCGATAAAATGTTGTAAAGCACACGTGGTGTAAGTAACATTATTCACTCAAAAATTAACCCACTCGGCCCAGGAGCCTCATCAGTCAACTTTTTTTTCGTAAATAATATCCTACTTGCCTTGTAAATAAATATTTTTGTTATCTTAAAATTCATATATCATATACTACACATTACCAAATTAAGGGTTCAAAATTTATTTATTTAGACTCTTACAGGGACATTTAAGGTATTTTATACCAAAGAGTGAACTTAGTACTATAATTTCAGGTGCTTCAAAGCTTTTGCTTTTAAATAAGATTCATGATCAGTACCCGGCATATTTCCAGTTGTAGTCCAGTCAATAAAAGAGCCTTAACCTGGAAATAATTCAGGGAGTTTTAATTTTCGGTTTATTGGGTAGGGTTAATGGGCGCAAATAAAAAAAATAGTATATTAAAGTACTAGTTTCATAACATACGTTTGGACGAGTACAAGTTTAGAAAACGAGCCGCTTGCGGTGAGTTTTCTAAAGTACTAGTGTGCTAAAAACATGTTATAAAACGAGTGCTTTATACAATTTTTTCTATTTTGCTCTAAAATTAAAAAAAAACTTACATTTAAATTGATGACTGATTTAGGGATTTTTGTTTCGAATTGGCATTACAGTTTTCGCCATGTTTAAAATTCTAAGAACGAATATTATTTTGATATATTTTATAGTCATTTCTTCTCTTTTCCACTGCAAGTAACCAAGCCACAATTTTAACACGGTAAAACATAACCTAAACACAAAATTTTGTAGAAAATTAAACTTTAAACCGACGTTGACAACCAAACCTCTTATGGGCCTATAAGAACACGCAAAATACGTGTGATTATTAGCTTATAAGAGTCGCAAAATAGAAAAAAACAATTTTGCGACGTTGAACTCGATTTGGAACTGTTACTTTTTTAACGTGTTTTTCAGAAAAACGGATTTTTAAAATATCTCTTAAACGTTACACTATACGTTTCTAGTTTTTTTTTTACGAAAAACCAAAATTGTTCTTTATCGTCGGTAAGGCATGCCCCTTAGAACATTTTGGGTGAAAATTAAAAAAATCTATCTGGCACTTTCTTTTTAATTTACGTAAAATTCATTTTTTTTTTAATAATTCACACATTTGTGCCCCATTATCTCGAGTAAACCGATTTTCGATTGAATCACCATTGTATTAAGCATAAAAAACCTAACCTAACCAAGTTATAAAGCAAAATCTAAAACCCTACAGTTACGTTTAAGGCGGTGCCGTAAATTAGCTATAAGTCGTACAAAAAAATACATGACAAAAAAAATGTTGGAGATTTAGTCCTCTTTATTTTCATATCAATCGTTTTTTGTCCTAGGATGCACCGATCTTGAGATATTTTAAAAAGTCCGTTTTTTGTGAAAAATACGTTAAAAAAATGACCCTACCCAATAAACCAAAAATCTAAACTCCCTGAATTATTTCCAGGTAAAGCCTCTTATTAATTTGAAGACTGGACTATAACTAGAACTATAACACCGGGTACTGTTCATGATAAACAAAAAGTTTATGAAAAAAGAAATCAGAGTTTTTTTTTTTTTAGGTTTGATTACTTACGCTAACGAGGAAGTAGTGAACTGGATCACCACTCTGGCAGACTCGTTCCGAGTAACTGACGACATGGGCAAATTGAAGTTTCAATTTTTAATGTTTCATAAGCCCCTGTTTAGTTGGAAGGGTAGCTATGTAGTAACACAGGTGAGTTTTTAGTTTTACATTCCTCTAGGAAAGCCTTGCGTAGTAGTAGTAAGGGTGGGGAGGCTACAAGCCAGGCAACTAGGCCATTATGGCTCTTTTTGCCAGCCCCGAGCTGTCCCAGCCACATATCTACCCTACTCCCTGCCTAAACCTGCCGGACCTCTTTATAAAGGTCGAAATATCTGTCCAGGCAAGGGTACGCAACTCCTCTCTTCGGAGAGTTGCCACTCCGAAGATCTCCTGTCGTATTCTGCCGAACCGATCGCATTTTCCTAGGAAATGGAAGGACGATTCTTCGTCTATCCCGCAACCCGAACAGACGGGGTCGTTACCGACCTTCATCTTGAACAGGTGCCTTCCTAGTCCACAGTGACCCGTGAGGATCCCTGTGAGTTGGCTGATCGTGGCTCGGCTTCTTCCTAGTAGCCACGCGGTTTTTTACTTTCTTGGACCGGAAAGGACCTTTGCCTGTCTGCAGTTCGTGACCGTTGACCAGCTTTCTCTTAGTTTTTCTCCAGCCCACGTGTTGAGGGCCGATACCCGGTGTTCCATTTAAAAATTAAAAGTAGGGGTCGTTTCCGGTTAAACCGGAAGTGAAAAATAATTACGTCAGTTATCACTTAAAATATTGTCTTATAGACACCCTGTAAATTTAATTCTTTTATCTTTAGGAATAAAAAAGTTATAGGGGTGAGCCACTTATGAAAAACACCCGGTATACAGGGTTATTCTTTTAAATGGTACACCCACCGTAACCTTTGAACAGGATAAGATATAAACTTTATATTTAGAATATGCATATTACACAACAAAAACTATAATTTGTGTAGACAATATTTTAAATGGCACCCTAGGTCTTGTGATACGTCATTTTAAAGAGATTAAAATTCTCTATTTAATCATGTAACTATTTATTTTTGAACATTTTTTTTCTTCAAAATTGATGAAATTTTCAGTATTTTTGAAAATTGATTTTGGAAATTTTGGGCAAAAAGGTCCAAATAGTTAATACATGGTGTATTATCATATTAAGACTTTTTATTTATCATTTTCATGTAAAATTTTAATATTTATGCAAAAAATATAAAAAAATTAATTTATTTTGAAGAAAAAAAAATCTTCAAAAAAATTATTAAAAAATTAATAGTTACACAGTTAAATAGAAAATTTGAAGCTCTTTAAAATGACTTACCACAAGACCTAGGGTGCCATTTGAAATATTGTTTCCCATTGCCCCCTGGCGCCACCTTATCGAATAAAAAATTGAAAGATATGGCAAATGATAATTTTTATTGTGTGATTTACATATTTCAAATTTAAAGTTTATATCTCATTTCGTTTATAAGTTACGGTGGGTGTACCCTTTAGTTTAGTTTATTACTTTATAGTGGTTCTGGGACCTCTATAGGAGGTAGTTTATACCATATTACACTGTTAATAATACATAATAATTTAAATATAGTAGACTAATCTTGAAACTCAATCAGCTGCCAATCTTTACAATAGAAATTCAATTTTTCGTTATATAATTACTCTGCATTTTAAAGGGTCTTGTAGTGTTATTCATTCTATTTTCTCATCTCATCTTGACCAGAATATATTTGTTTTTCTTATTTTCATAATAATATAAATAGAATAACCCTGTATACCTTTAATAATGTGTCGGTTTTTCAACAGTAGCTATTTTAAACGAATTTAGTTTTTTTTAGCAGTTACAGCGTAACCTTTGAAAGGGACGGGTGTAGCCTTCTTGGCATCTTCCAGTGCAGCGAATTCGCCATCTTTTATGATGTGCCTTGTGTATTTTTGTTTGGACTTTTTTTCTATGATGTGCCTAGAGTATTTTTATATTAATGTATTATGTACAAGTTAAAGTGAACCATATATTTATGGTTATTAATCGTGTGAACTGTTGAATTTTAAGTTAATAATAATGGACGTTTGAAGATAATTTTTTTGTGTGTTTTTTATAATAACTTTTTATATTAGCGTGGAAATTACTACAGTAGTAATTTATTAGTGATAGTGCGCAAGTCAGGATATATATCCGATTAGTACTTGCGCAATGGAAACGTCATGATTATATAGAGAAACCCTGGTTAATTATTATAGAGAGAGAGAGAGAGAGAGAGAGAGGGAGAGAGAGAGGGAGAGAGAGAAAGAGAGAGAGAGAGAAAGAGAGAGAAAGAGAGAGAAAGAGAGAGAAAGAGAGAGAAAGAGAGAGAGAGAGAGAGAGAGAGAGAGAGAGAGAGAGAGAGAGATTTTCTTAGAAAATACAAGCTCTACCTGTATAGGTACAATTTGTACAAAATTTGTGCCGTACAAAATACCTATACATATCATATCCCATTTAATGCTCTACCGTGCCAAAACTATTTTTACATTTTTTATTATAAATTATAAATAATTTTAAATTGGGTCTTTGTCAAGTTTGTTTGATATTAGATAACATACGACTATAATTTTCAAACATTATTTCAAAATTCAATATAAACTCGTTTAAATAAAAATATAATCATATCATTTTTGTTATTGAATACATAGTGATAATTTAAAAAAGATCCACCCAAAATATCTCGCAAACTAAGCACGATATGAAAATACTAAAAAGGAGGTCAATTTGTTTTTTTAAGGGGAAAATTTAATTTTGAAGGTTGTAACTTTTGTCCACTTAAAGAGGATAAAACTAGATGAAACGTTGCAAGCACCCTGTCAAAACATCGGCACTATTGTACACTAGAGCCATCTAGTTTGCAAATTTCAAACTAGGTGTTTTGTTTGATTTTAAATTCTGTATCTTTAAAACATTATATTCTAGCAAAAAACTGTATATAACATTTTTTATAGGGCTTAAAAAGAGCTTTTATTTAAAATATAATTTTTTGAAATCGGGTTATAAATATGTGGGATATGCTAAAAAAACCTTTTACTGTTTTAAACGCCAATATCTCGAAAGCAATGCGTTTTAGGAAAACGTTGTTTATAACATTTTTTGACCAATTTAAAATTATCTTTTATAAATGCTAAATTAACCAAATACAATATTAATTGCCTTTATTATAAACAAAAATTGCTAAAAATAGGAGTTTTACCCCCAAAATCTAATCAGCTCTTCGGAATACGATAAGAAACAATATGCAAAAAACCGCAAGTCGATATCTCATGTAGAAATGGAGAGAGAGTTTACACCCAGACAGACAGACGGACGCAAACATTTTTTTTACTGATTTCGACTCAGAATGGTCTAAAACGTCGAGAAATGTGAAAAAAACGTGGTCAAAGATTTTGACTTTTCGGCGAAGTTTTCAATACATCGGCACTAAGTGCCGATGTAATTGAAGTCATATTTTTTTGGCAAATATCATTTGAATTTAAACTGTTTTTAATGATTTTTAATGAATTTTGTATTTGTTATAGCCCATAATTAATAGGTCAGACTTTGTTAACCTCTTAATCGAAATGAGTATTTCAACTATTTATTTAAATTATTATTTAGTAGCCACAACAACAATATAAACTTTGAAAATAAACAAATAAAAAAAATACGACCTTGTGAGATGCGGTTAGGTGTTTTCACTAGGAAAGTAATTTTATTTATGTTTAATGATCTATTAAATTTTATTTGTTTATTTAATTTTGATTTAACTACACTTTTACATAGCTTTAGACCAGACTATTAAAAAAATATTTTAGTTTTAAGGATAAATAATAATAATAATAATAATTAAGTAAGGACTCAAAGAAGGCTTTTTTATTTCCTTAAGCTTCTTATAAGAAGTTTTAAATTATGTATTAAATTTAAATTAAACAAGCCGTGAAGATATGTAATGCTACGCATTCCATTACATATTATTCACAGAAAATAGTATATTGCATTTTCTCGAATACTTAAAAAAAATAATAAAACAAAATACATTTTTTTAAAGGTTTTCATGAAAAACGAATACTTAAAAATAAATCATAATTTATCAAAAAAATTCATAATTTTTCAAAAAATTTTTGTTTAAATTATCTTTTTGCGAAAACGAAAAAAAAAAATATTTTCCTTTGGCGAAAAACCAAAAAATTTTGAAAAAAAAAATAAGTTTTTTTACTTTTTTAAAAAGTTTAACCCCCAAAACTTTTTTGTTTTTGGGGGGATTACTTTCAAAATTGGTAGAGTTGATCCTTATAATAAAAGTAATTTTTCCTAAAAAAGTTATATTAATCGCAATTTTCTTTCAGCTTTTTTCGATTTTTTTAAAAGCTTAACCCCCATAACTTTTTTGTTTTTGGGGGGATTACTTTCAAAAACAATAGGGGTCTTCCCTTCGTAGAACTTGATTTTTCCTGAAAATTTCACGTCGAACAGATTATTAGTTCTTGAGTTATCGTGTCTACAAAAATCGTGACATCAGACGGACGGACGGGCGGACAGATAAAAAATTTTTTTTTGCTTTTTTGAAAATTCGAAACTACCGTATAATATTATTCTAGCGCAGGCGCTGTGAATAATATAATAATCTTAAATGAATAAATAATTTGCTTTAGAAATTGTAAAAAAGATACTGCGGTATTATTATATTAACCACAGCGCCTGCGCTAGAATAATATTATACGGTAGTTTCGAATTTCTCAAAATCGTCAAAAAACGTCCTAGACAAAAAATTCTTCTATATAAATGTGTTTCATGAACAAATAAGTAACTTTGAAAATGTCCGTCTGTCCGTCCGTCCGTCTGTCCGATGTCAAGATTTTTGTAGACACGATAACTCGAGAACGAATTATCCGATCGACTCGAAATTTTCAGTAAAAATCAAGTTCTATGAGGGGAAGAGCCCTATTGTTTTTCAAAGTAATCCCCCCACAAAAAAAAACAAAATAAAGTTATGGGGGCTTAAACTTTTTTAATAAATAAATATCCAATACATACAGATAATAAGACAATTACCAGCTTTATTTAAATAGATAGACTCAATAATAACCCCCGCGTGGCTTTTACTTTTATTTTCTTGTAAATGTCATTAAAATTTTTAATAAAATTATTAATTTCTACGCTATTTATTGGATAAAATCTTGTATGGCACTCATGGGTAAACCGATATTGCCCTCTCGAAAATTAACCTGCTTGGCTGACGCCTCGCAGGGTTATTTTCTCATGGGCAATATCTTACTTTACCCACTAGTACCACAAATAACTATTTTTGCTCTTCGCTTTTTTTTTCGATTTTTTTTTAATTTTTTTTTTCAAGTGTTTTTTTTTTCAAGAAGATCTTTTTTTAATATTTTTTTTTTGTTAATATTTTTCTTTTAATATTTGGAAAAATGCAATATAGGTACCATTTACTGAGAATAATATACAAGGTTATTCAGAAATAGGTTCGAGAAATTTAAGAGGTGATTCTACGTTAAAAAATACAAAAAAAAGTTTCTATAAAGGTTGGTCCGGAAATGAGCCCTAAGGAAGCTACGATCCTCCTAAGGGTACATCTAAAAATTAGTTATTATTGATTAAAACAAAATTCCTATTTCCCTATATTTATTTATTGCTTTTCCAACCTAGGTTTCAATCTTTTCTAACTAAGATCATCATCAGGGTATAAGTTACAATAATAAATAAATCCTAGTTACCTCGTCAATCTTGCTAAGAAGCATTATACATTTAAAAATTAAAATTACAGTCAAAACTGATTCTACCGTAGTGGGTGGCGTTTTTTAAATGTTTATTTATATTTTTCTTTCTGTTCTTATCTGGTCTATATTTGACTATATGTTACCATTAAAAAAGTCTAAATTTAGTTTAAAAAAAAACACCTGTCTGTACAGGTGTTTTTTTTTATCTAAATGTTATAATTTTAATTAAAAACTGGTAACGACCTCAAATTTTTATAAATTGGTTGAGTTGTGGGATATAGGCCAAAAAGAAAACAACGCCAAAAACTTTGTTAACTAAACCGACAGTTTCGTTTATTCTTTGTAAACATCCTCAGCGTTGATTAAAGCGTAAAAGGCATTTTAGTCATAGACTTTTTTAATGGTAACATATAGTCAAATATAGACCAGATAAGAACAGAAAGAAAAATATAAATAAACATTTAAAAAACGCCACCCACTACGGTAGAATCAGTTTTGACTGTAATTTTAATTTTTAAATGTATATCAAAATTGACGAGGCAACTAGGATTTATTTATTATTGTAACTTATACCCTGATGATGATCTTAGTTAGAAAAGATTGAAACCTAGGTTGGAAAAGCAATAAATAAATACGTCCCTGGTTAAAATTACTAAATAAAAATTACATCGAAAATAACATGAAATGATAGTCTTTATCAATGCTAAGGCATGTGCAAAAACTTATTACTGTGGTTTATAGGGTTCCAAAAATATTAAATAAAAACTACTTTTTAGATGTACCCTTAAGAGGGTCGTAGCTTCCTTAGGACTCATTTCCGGACCAACCTTTATAGGAACTTTTTTTATATTTTTTAACGTAGAATCACTTAAGTTTCTCGAATTTATTTCTGAATAACCCTGTATAATGGAATGCGTAGCATTACATATCTTCACTACTTGTTTTATACATATCAATTTGGATTGGGAGATTTAGCTCAGCGGTCAATGGCATCGATATAGCCTGACACTGATCTAATGATCGTGAGTTCAAACCTCACTGGCGCCGATTGCCTTTTTCAGTTAATTAATAATTGAAATTTGGCGAAGCCGTACTCCCTAGATATATTGGTTCGAAAGTCAATTAAAGCCGGTGGTTCGCTCTACTACTAGCCCACACAAGTTCTGGACTTAGAGGATGTTTAATTAAGTAGAATAGTACGAGGTTAAAAACAAACATAAAACATAAAACATAAAATTAAAAAATATTGGAATTTGCCGTAGTTTCCCAATAATAATAATTGAAATTTGGCGAAGCCGTACTCCCTAGATATATTGGTTCGAAAGTCAATTAAAGCCGGTGGTTCGCTCTACTACTAGCCCACACAAGTTCTGGACTTAGAGGATGTTTAATTAAGTAGAATAGTACGAGGTTAAAAACAAACATAAAACATAAAACATAAAATTAAAAAATATTGGAATTTGCCGTAGTTTCCCAAGGTTAATAAATCATTGTTTAATCTGTTTAATGTAAATAAAATATTTATAACATTATTATTTTATTATATTCTAGCCTTATAAATCCCTATTCTACTAAGTTATGAAGGATATGGGAATAATTAATTACACAGCTCCACAGAAAAATAAAATTTGCTGCTGAATCCGAACCTGAACACAGAATTTCTTGATCATGTCAGGTTTTCAAGAAAAATGGTATGAAAAACACCAAAATTGGCAATTTTTCATTACTTACATTGTTTTTCTGGAAAACCAGACCTCATAGCTCTATTTTGCGGCAAGTATTGGATTCAGCGATCCAAAAATCTTTAAGAAGCAGATTAACTATAAATCAAAGTCCTGATATAAACACATGCAGGGCGTTTTTTAAGGCAAAGTGCTATAGCGCTAAGAGTGTCAAGAACTACATAACTCGTAAATTATTTAATATAAAAGAGAAAAAGTCGCTTGTAAAACAAGCTTACACTACGATATTTCAAAAACGCTTTGACCCAGTGACTTGAAATTTGAAACAAAGATTTTCTAAGTAGTAAACAAAATTTGTTCCGAATTTCAAGTCTCTAGAGACTGTCAAAGAATTCTTGAAATATCTTAGTCTAAAGTTGTTTTGCAAGTGACTTTTTTCTTTTTCTCTTTTTCTCTTCTATATCAAAAAGTTGGGTTTTGCAAACAATTATCTAGTTTAATAAGGTCACCTAATTTCTTTACTCTTATAGGAGTGACCAATTATTTATAAAATATTTGATCACGCGACCGTAAAAAATATGACAATGTTTGTTCTCTTTCGCCTTCTGAAAACATAAATATTGTATTTTTACCTGGTTTGGTTTTATTGTCAAGGTCGCCAAATATAATAATCGATTTAGCATAAAATAACAAAATTACTTCTTTAGGTATAAAATATTATTTTCCTAGGCATTTATTTTTCATAACTTTGTTTTACAAGAGTATTATATAATATATATTATATACCTTGCGATTATAAAGTGCCGAACACTTTTTAATGCAGAACTGGCATTAGCGATGAGTAAAATGCAAGAAAGCTGTGTGCGTTTTACTGGCCACCGAGCTGTTGTACGTAGCAATCACATGGGCTTGTCGCGCACAACTCTAACAGAGGCGTGGTGTCAAACGAAGAGTATTTTCTTTTCAAACTGTTCGACACTTTATAATCGCTCTGTATATATATATGCACAGGGTGACAATTTGTTTTTTAATGTTACTGTGAATTCGACCTATTGTTACAAGCACTTCCTGTATTTTTCAAGGGATATTACAACCTTACCTGTGGTTTAACTTAAAATTTACAAATAACATGAAAAATTAAGCATTATTACAGTTTTTTGTAAATTTGCTTATATGAGATAGTATATTTCAGTATTTCCTCACAAGGATAACTGCTTTAAATTTACTATCACTTTTTACAGTGTATGCTTCATCGAAAAAAACCTATCAGCAATTGCGTAAGGGAATAACATACGTAGCATACCAAGAAACAGATCGTTTCTTTGAGCGAAGTACAAGAATTTTTATGAGGATTTTTACTAAAATGAATTTGATTTGCTATAAGAACGAAAATGCAAGAGAAATCAAGATAAAATGGTCGGATAGAGTTACAAACGAGAGCGTATTGGTTTGGACTTTTTACGTAACGCAAATTGATCATTTTGGTCCCCCCCCTGTAACGCTATTTTCCTATACCATTAACATGGGCGTAATACTCCACAATGACCCCCCCCCTAGGAGCGTTACGTAATACTTGAACGTTCCCTTAGGTCTTATAAGTTAATGATGATGGTATACTGGTACTATAAAATCAGGGCTTGTTAAAAAAAATTATATTCGCTTTCAAAATCACGTAGTTATCAAACGCTTTGATTTTAAAAACCTTTAATCTCTAATGATGTCAATTAACTGTTTTACTCAAAGGGTGCTATTGAAACGTTTCTCGATGGAAGATTCAACATGTAGTGTTTCTAAGAGACAGCCTCTTTAATTAAAAACTTTGAACTAGTTGTTGTTTATATTGAAAAATAAATATTTGAAAATATTGAATGCCAAAATATCAAGCCCAATCACTGATTAGTACCTAATCAAGGAAATTGACCAACACGCGTGCACAATGTGTGTTGATGTGTTTAGGTCGTGTTTGCGTCGTGCCGATTGTTTTTTTTAAGGCAGTTTTATGAGCTTCGTATGTGTTCTTTTATTTGCCACACTCTACATTCATATATTTTTTTTTATATTTTGCGACTTATGAGCTCATAATCACACGCATTTTGCGTGTTCTTATAGGTATAAGAGGTTTGTACTTTTTTCTTTTGGGTTGGCAATACAGGACAAAAGACAATCGCTTGGCTAATGTCAAAACCGCTTCTAAGTTTTTTTTCTACGAAATTGTGTTTTAAGTTAATTTTTACCGTGTTAAAATTGTGGCTTGGTTACTTGCGGTGAAAAGGAGAAGAGCTGACTATAAAATATATCAAAATATCGTTTGTTCTATGAATTTCAAATATGCGAAAATTGTAATGCCAACCCAAAACAAAAATCCCTAAATCGGTCATCAATTTATGTAAGTTTTTTTAAATTTTAGAGCAAAATAGAAATAAAACACTCGTTTCATAACACGTTTTTAGAGGACTAGTACTTTAGAAAACTCGCCACAAGCGGCTCGTTTTCTAAACTTGTACTCGTGTTATGTAACTAGTACTTTAATATACTAATTCTTCATTTACATTTCGAATCTGTTTTGCAATATGTTAACCCTCATTGTGAAATGACAGTAGGTTGCTAAACATTTTACTTAACATTTTTTAAACTATTGAATTAAAGATGTCAAATTTTGTACATGAACAAGTGAAGCAAACGCTTAATTTTAAGTACTTTAGTCACAACGTTAAAAAAATCCAAGGGAAAATGTCAAATCATATAACCCAAGTTTTTTTTTATGATTTTATTATTTAGAGCCTTGGCCTAAATTCAACAAAGGGGTGTTGAAAATAATAGTTATTTATGGTACAGTTGGATCCGAAAAAAAAACAAGATTGAAAATTTAGTTGCGTAAATTCAATAGTTACAATACAAACAAGGCCATTGTCATGTTGACAATATTTGTCAAAATTACTTATAAAAATTATAAAGTAATTAGAAATGCGTTAAGAAATGTTAAGAAATCTCAAACTATTAGTATATTGGAAGCAGGATGTACGGAAGTGATTGTGGCTAGTGATCTCTATAAAGAAGTTTAATTGTTGCAAGTTTATTTAGTGTTTCGGAGAGTTGTGTTAAGATCATAGAAAAAAGAATAATGGTTAAGATAGAAGAAAAAATAGATGGAG
>OY294050.1:30560393-30639327 GCA_958510825.1 Brachypterus glaber
TACAATTAGGTAATTGAATTTAGGAATTGGGCCAATTACGAGTTTTATAAACGGTAAATTTCTTAGATGAATCGGTTTTTGCTAAAAGGGCGTAAGTCAATTTTTTTTTCAAAATTGAGTTAGATACAGTTTTATTATGTTAGAGAATAGACACATTGATTTTTGTTGAAAGGACGTTTTTTTTTTCTTTTTTTTTCCTGATCAGTAAAGTACAGTGACTTTAAACCTGAGTCAGACGGCGAAGAAAATTAGCTGTTGACGTTTTATAATGTTCTCATTTCCTTCGATTTTTGTTAAAAGGGCGTTTTTTTTTTTAAACTTAGGGATTTAATTTAAATATACTGGAAACATCTAGTCACAATAGTAACAAAAAAATAGAAGCAACTATTTAAGTATTCCGTTGTTTAGAAAAGCTGGTATACAAAGATCCTTGTTTTTTTTGTATGCACCGAAAGCTTATAATTTAATACCTGCTAATAATAGATAATAGAATTTATTCATGTCAAGAAACATACAATCGTCAGTTAATTAAATATACAATTACAAATCATTAAAATTGTCATCTTTAGCAATTGCTGAGTTATGCATTAAAAGATTAAATATCTGTTGCTTACGTTACAAGGCAATTCGTTGCTTACGTTACATTAAAAGTCCCTATATCTTTTGGTCGATCGGTCGGTCGATTTATTTTTGTCGGTCGTTCTGACCGAGAAATCTTGTAGGCACGATAACTTATGAACGCCTTAAGCTAGCTAATAATAATCTGTATTTTATTTAAAGCCAGTCATGTCACGATTTGCTGGAATAACCCCAGTGGTATAGTATATTCTATAACTAGTATGGAATAGAAATAGAATAGTGTTGTAGACTATACTTTTTCTTCGACTGCAAATATGAAACACTGTATAGCTTTAAACTGCGGACAAGGTTAAAAACAATGTTTTTTGTGACTCGACATTGTAAATGCAACAAAACACATATTTTTAAATAAAGCAATTAATGTTATTTAATAATTTCATCAAAACAGTACTTAAAAAAGATTTTTATTTAATTTTAGCACATATATACAAATTATAATGCAAAAATTGAAGGTTATGTCAGATTGTTGTGACAGATATCAGGTTTAAATATTTAACATTAGATGGAGCAGTTTTAGTTTTTTGATCTAAATTGATAAAAAACTAGTCAAATATTAAGAAAAACTAATAAACTTTATGTAATTTTAACGCAAAACTTTAAATTGCATTAAAATATTCAATATTTCATGGTAAAATATATATTAATTTTTGCTAATTTTGTTACAGTTTTTTTCACTTTTATAAACAAGAGATGTCACTACATGTGCTCATTCTAACACTTGATACGGAATATTCATACTGTATCTAGAACTAGAATGCATTTATTCTGTATTGGAAAAGTGTGTATATTTGCTTACATTCTAAAGCAGTCGTAGAATAAATGTATTTTTTTTTTCAGGTTGGAGCTGAAAAAGCCGTATCTTTCGACAATGGTTTAGACGGATCAGTCGCTGAAGATTGCTATTTTGCCATGAAAGCCTACAGTTTAGGTTACAGCTTTAATTTTATACATGGTGAGTTATAGCTATAGTAACTAGTTAATATAATATTATAATACTATAATATATTATAATATACAATATATTATGTATTATATTATTTATCTAGCACTCTAGAAAGCGGTTTTTGGGTAAAGGCGCAGTCGAAATCCATAAACGATTTCGAGAGTTACAATTACCCGGGGTGCATACACTATTTTTTTCACTGATTTTTTTTTAAATGAATTTTTTTAAATGTTTTTTTGCTAGTAACAGTTTATTTTCATGATTTTTATATATTAGATATTAACTAATTATTAAAAGATTATAAAAAAAATCTATATTAGATCGCTAAAAGGTTTGCCAGATTACCTTTGCCTTGTACTTTATCTTGTGTAATTAACAATATATTTAATATGTTTGTTTTTGTTGACCTAATTATAATTATTTGTAATCAAAAACCTTGTTACATAAAAATATTACATACATACCGGGTGTCCCACCAGGTTCTTGTCAAGCTATATCTCCGTAATTTGAAGCGATAGAAATGTTTGCAAAAGAGCAACCCCCCATTTTTATCAAAGAATATAAAAATACTTTTCATTCCTAATTCAACCATGTATTATAAGTGGTATCTTATTTCTTAAAGGGGCTCTAAATAACAACTATTATTTATTAATAATAGAAGGGCTATTTCTCCGTTATTTAAAAATATCCTTTCTTGGTCAGTCGGATAAAAAGATAAAAAAATTAAATAAACAAAATTAAATGCGAGTCAAAGTAGAATTTACTAACTTATGCAAAACTACCCCTTACCCACCCTCTTGGAACCACCCCCAACTTATGTTTTTTAAATAGCACTCCCCTATGTTTACTAAAGAATATAAAAGCACATTTCATACTAAATTCAACAATGTATTATAAGTAATATATTATTTTTTTAAGGGGCTCCAAAGTGCAACCCCATTAGATCACAAGCAATATTTTTCATAAAAAAAATCCAAAAACTTACGTTAGATTATACCTAAAAAATATTAATTAATGTATTCAAAAACCACCCTTAATAACCCACTCTCTTGGAACCACCTGCAACTTTGTTCTAAATACCACCCTATTATTATTAAATAATAATTGTTATTTGGAGACCCTTAAAACACTGGTCAGTAGAAGTAGAATTAAGTCAATATTTACTTAGATTAATTTTTAGTACTTAGTATTACGTATAAATTAAGATTATTTTTTGTACATATACATACAAGCATTATGTTGCTTAGGTTATTGTATGAAAAATTTTAAAAATTGTACATCTAAAATAAATTATTATTATTATTATTATTATAAGATACCACTTATAATAATATCCTTCTTAGCAGGAACGCCGTAAAAGGAGATAGCAATACAGTCGATATTTCTGTGACCGCTTACATAAAAATCGATTGTATTGCTATCTGCATTTACTGCGTTTCTGCTAAGGAGGATGTATTATACATGATTGAATTTAGAATGAAATGTACTTTCATATTCTTTGGTAAAATTGGGGGGGCTATTTGAAAAACAGAAGTTGGGGGTGTTTTCAAGGGGGTAGGTAAACAAGGGGTGGTTTTGGATACGTGAATAAAACTTCAATAGCTCCCATTTAACGCTATTTTTTGCAAAAAAAATATCTTTTCAAATAACGGAGATATAGCTTAATAATAATAATAATAATAATTTATTATTTCCATGGACCTACGCAAGGTAGGTATCGGAATTGTCAAAATATATAAGTAATTTACATAATATAAAATACAGTACAAATATATCACAGTAAAATAACTAAATATAGTATACATTAATAAATATTATATACAAGATTTTTCTAAATAATTGTTTTAATTAAAAATTCATCAACTGAATAAAATGCAAATTTCTTTAACATACATTTTATTGAGCTTTTAAATTGTTCAAGGCTGCCTGTTAATTTGTAATTTTGGGGTAAATGATTGTATAATTTTATTCCTAGTGCTTTAGGTCCTTTACTGACCTGAACTAGTCTATTATTAGGCTGATAAAGATTGTTTGAATTTCTGGTTTCATATTGGTTTATGTTCCCACATAGTTCCAATATTTTTTCTAACATACACAAGCAGACTTAAAATATATAGGCATGGAAGTGTAAGAATACCATGCTGTTTAAAGTAAGGCACACAAGACTGATTAAATGGTAAATTGAACATTGTCCGTATAATTCTTTTTTGCATTACAAAAATTTTGTCAATATGACTTGAATTACCCCAACAAATGATGCCATAATTGAGTAGCGAATTTACACATGCATAATAAAAAGTTAAAAGCGTATCCTTATTTACAAATCTTTTAAGTTGTAATACTGCAAAAATTTTACTTGTTAGTTGTTTTACTACACTATCAATATGGTCACTCCATGTAAGATGTGGATCCAAAATTACTCCTAAAAATTTCACACTACTACTTTGTTCAAGTGATTTATCAGCAGCTCTAACCAAAAGACTGTAGTTAAGATTTGTGCGGTTTAACAAGAACGTGGTGGGACACCCGGTATAGATAACAATGTAATAGAAAAACTAAATAAAAATAACCATTTATATTTTATATCATATCTATAGATCTATAGAGTATTAACGAAAATTAAAATCAAAATAAAATTGTAGGTATTTCTAATTTAAAGGAAATATTTTTACGAAAAACCTTTATTTATTTTTTTTTACTCCAGAATGTTTTATTAATTTTTGCCTCCTTGTCCTACCCCAACATTAACTATATTTCATTTGATGCAAACTACGATGGTCCTGAATCGTTTTATGAAATATTCCAGTCAAAAGTTACACCTGGTTCGCGGCGTTTTTTGACATTCTATTTATTTACGATGTATATAAACATAATATCGTCGGCTTACAAGTAAAGAGCACTAAGTCCAAAAACATGGTTTTGAGATATTGACAAATTTAACTTTCACTGTTGTTTTTTAATTTTTGTAATTATTGTTACAAAAATGCACGTTTCGCCAAACAAACACTAAGTCGCTTAGTGTAGAAACATTTGAAATAATCTACAAGTAAAACGCACTAAGTGCACTAAGTGACTTAGTGCCTATTGCCAGATAAAATTTTATTCAAAATCAAACTGGTGCGTTTTGTATAGTGGGTACTCTCTTGGCAGTCCACCTAGAAGTTAGTTCGGTTTACCTGTACATAGATCATCAAAAATTAATTACAGTACCATAAAAATCCCATTTTTGCAAAAAAGTGACTTAGTGCCTTTTACTTGTAAGCCGACGATATAACCTCAGTTAATTTTTTTTACTAAGGATAATATGTTTAAAATGTTTAAAAAGACGATTTTTTTTTGTTTTATTTGTTGTTTTTTTGACTTGGAAGATAATCTATTATTTTTATATATGGGTAAATATTTTTCTACGGGACAAAACCAAAATCAAAATTCGAAAAAAAAAAATGCATATGTGTTACAATTTATGAAGTAGTATGAAGACATATGTCTTGTTTAATAATCTGACCCTGGCATCGATGTTTTCACAGAAAAGTTTAATATTTACTCGTTTTTACAGATAAAAAAGTTTGGGGCAAAAAAGTGCAATGGCCCCCCATTTTACACGTCCCTGGTTAAAATCAAATAAAAATTACATAAAAGTATAACCTTTATCAATGTTAAGGCATGTGCAAAAAATCGTTATTGAGACGGCTCCAGAGATATTAAATAAAAACTACTTTTTAGGGGTACCCTTAGGAGGGTCGTACCTCCCTTAGGGCTCATAAGAACATTTTTTCATATTTTTTAATGTAGAATCACCCGTTAAAAGTCTCGAACTTATTTCTGAATTTTTTCCAATGTGTCACATAACTGACCGTCAAACAACTGACAAAAATAATGTGTAAATTCAATATCGTCTATGGTCTGTTTTTCAAGCAAGGTAGTAAGTTAAAAATCGCACAGTAAATATTTTTACAACAGGTTTGAATAGTATATGTTTGTGTATAGAATCTAGTTATGTTTTATGAAATAAACTACGCAGTATATTCGCACATCCAATATTGGAATCTGCTTTGAAAATAATCACTGCGATTTTTAGTTTATTATCTTGCTTGAAGAAACAGACCATAGTAATGGTTTTCTGAAGAAGCAAAGTGAGCTTATCTTCAAGCGGTCCGCAGTTCTGATATAAATATCAAAGAATAATATAATGTCACATAACTGACCATAATAAACATACGTACCTATTTCTTAGTATAAAATGCAACACTGCATTCGTAAGGCACTTTTTTAACTAAAATTACAACTTTATTTATAGTTCGTTAATTATTATGCGTTTATTAAAAGCTTTGCACATGCGCTAGATGCCTTTTGTAAATTTATATTGGAACTAGCGGTATCACATAACTAACTCAATTCTAAGGGTACAGTTTTTGATTTTTACGGTAGTAATTTTTTTTTAAGATACATTTGACAAAAATTATTTAGTTAGGTGTATCTTAATATAATTTTAATATAATACAGATTATATGTCTCATATATTAATTAAAATTACGAATAATATACGCCAATTTGAGGTAGGGACGCGTCACACAACTGACATTTGCTCTAGTTTTTTTATTCCCGCGTCAAAACAAAAGTACAAAACAAAGCATAAATGGTTCCTTTTATTAGAATAAAACGTTCTTTTTGATATAAAAGCAAAAAAAAATCGTATTTATTTAGCAGAAATATTTTTTTTAGCCAGGGACAGCTTTTATCCTCTAGAAATATATTAACCCATATGTTTGTGTATAGAATATATGTTTTATAAAATAAACTACGCAGTATATTCGCACATCCAATATTCGAATCTGTTTTAAAAATATTTACTGTACGATTTTTAATTTACCATTACCTATGGGCAGTAACTTGATTTGACTGATTCTTTTTTTGTTTTGAAGCTTAAACATTCTCTACTTTTGTTTGTTTTAAGAATTAAGAATGTTTCTTACCCCATCTTCTAGGACTTGCATGGTACGCCACTGGAACTGTTTATCAAATTATTAAAGTCATTCTTATTGCCGCAGTGAATATTTTCTTTTTTATTTTTTTACTTTTTTACTTCTTGTTTAGGAGATATCAGGATTTTCCTGAAAGTTGTCGTTTTTTCAGTCAACTCAAAAAGTACTAAATCAGCAAAGTTTTTTATTTGAAGCTCATGTCTTCTTCTTCTACAGTTTCTTCATCCCGGGGCAACTTTTTATTGCCGTCTGATGGAGGCTTAACGGTGATTTCGCAGAACTGCCTCCGGACGTAGTGACCCTATTTTTTCTTCTACTCGAGTTTTTCAAACCCAATTTATGTTTTTGATAGACTTGATTAGAAGAAAAACGTAACTCGGTTAAGCTTCAAATTTGAAGAACAGCAAGTCCTAGAAGATGGGGTAAAAAACTTAGTTGTACATTATTTGTTGCTGTTAATACGAAAAAAAAATTTAATAATTCTTAAAACAAACAAAAGTAGAGAATGTTTAAGCTTCAAAACAAAAAAAGAATCAGTCAAATCCATTAATTCGTTTTCGAAATATTTGAATTTAAAAAATGTCAATTTTTTAGGTGTCCGGAATATAATGCGCGGCAGTGTAGTGTCAACAAACGACGTGAACTCGACTTTTGACTTTTCCATCCGGGAGCGAACCGTGTATAAGGTTTTACATACGGACAGACAGCCGACGTTTTTTCTACACCCACTTTTTTCACGTATTTTAACGGAAAGGGTTTCCTTAAAAAGTATCCTTTTTGCGACCAGACAGAACAAAAATAAACAATATATTTTTTAATTATCGAAAACGGCTCTATATATTTTTTTACAGATTCGGATTCAGCTAATTGAAAATTCCACAGTAACTATGCTGGAAAAAAAATTGTAAATAATTTAGTGTTTGTCAATATTTTTTTTTTTCAGGTGAAATGTGGGAAAAATCACCATTTACCTTGTTCGACTTCATCCAACAACGCAAAAGATGGATCCAGGGTATTCTACTGGTGGTCCATTCCCAATCCATCCCTGTAAAACACAAACTGCTGTTGGCCTGCAGTTGCTACTCTTGGCTTACTCTCCCCCTGTCTGTTTCCAACCTGATTTTAGCCACAAAATTCCCAATCCCATGTAACCCCATCGTAGACTTTTTGTGCGCTTTTACAGCCGCTGTCAACATATACATGTACGTTTTCGGTGTGATAAAATCCTTTACAGTGTACAGGTTCGGCCTTGCCCGATTTGCATTGTGCCTGTTCAGTGCAGTTCTTGTGATACCTTTTAATCTTGTTATAGAAAATATAGCTGTGATCTGGGGCATTTTTGGTGTTAAACATAAGTTTTATATTGTAAATAAAAACGTGGGGCCCGCCATTACGGTTTAACCTATTTTGAAAGAAAGATTTGTGATTTTCCTCCTTTTGTCGGTTTTGTTTTGTGGTCGGGAAACACAATTTACTTCCAAACCGGAAGCTCCGGTTGGTTTGATACCAATTCCTGTGAAAATCACCAACAAATATGTCTGATAAATGTTTTATAAATTGCTTTGGTTAAGCTATCTTTTAGCCAGAAATATCTAAAGTAACTTTACTATGAAAATAACTATAGCAGAATTTTTTAGTTAAATTCACTCCCTTATTTTGCATCCCACCCATTTTACCATGGTAATTTGCTATTTTGGATGATCCTTAATTGCAAATTACCATGGTAAATGAATGCAAATGCAAAATACGAAGATATTTAGGTACTATTGATGACGTCAGTCCGAAAAGCTGTGAATTTGACTGTATGGGGTTTCATTTGATATCAACCATATAAATTCGTATATCGCGTATAAATACCATATACGGGGTGTTTTTTTTTAACCTGAAACTTTCAAATAACTCGAATACTACTATGCATTTTAGAAAAAAAAAATAGGACAAAAGTTGGTTATTTTAATGGGAGAAACATATCATATCATGTGTTACGTTTTACTGCATCATTCTGCAGTAGAAAAAGTTTGAACAGAATGAAACTAAGCACAAAAACGGATTATGTCAATTGTCAAAATAAGGCCAAGAAAAAGAAGAAGAATAGATATTTGTTTTAATAATCAAATATTTTGGCTAATTTCTGAAAATCTTATCTATGCTGAAAATATATGTCAGGACTGCAGTACATTGTCCCTATGGTGTAAACTAAGCCTATAGGTATATGTACTTACTTTGTTAAACCAATAAAGCTTTCCGTCCTTTCCATACCTAATATCAGCAAGTTCCCCAATATTTTTAATTATAATACAGAATACATACATGAAAACCGTTAGATTTTATTTAATGTTTGACATTTGACATCTGTCATTCTCTTCATTCGAACCTCTCCCGATGGTTTGGTCGGAATGGCGATAATGGCGAAATGTCGGCAGTAAAACGACGATTCCGTTCCAACCAGTGGCCAGAGAATGATGCAGTAAAACACACCAATTTGGATGATTTTAAGTTTTTTGAGGTTATGTTGAAAATGGGAGCTAACTTTTAAAATTCGACCTCAGATTCAGATTCAGCCGCTCAAAATACCATACGAATTAACTAGTCGAGTTGGTCGGAGATCCAACTTTTTTAATTTTCTGTGGCTGTGTTATCTCTACAACTAAAAGTCCGACCAAAAAAGGTTTTTTCCAAAACATTTTTATTTTTTTGACGATAATTAAATAACAGTAAAAAATATATGTTTCTATTAAAAAAAAAACAATGTTGACCTTGAAATTACCTTGAAAATGTAAATATCCGTAAAAAATAAATAGGTACGCCATTTTGTTTCCCCATTAAATAAACAACTTTTGTCCTACATTTTTTTTTCTAAAATGCATATTATTCTAGATATTTAAAAGTTTCAGATTAAAAAAAAAAACCCTGTATAGTATTAATGATACCAAGGCGTCCTTCAAAGTGATAATACTGTTGTCATTAGTATAGTATCGTACTATATAGGCCTTTCAATGTCATATTTCAATGGTAATCCAGATAATCCATCGATATAGTATACACTTGAAAGTATAATTATATGGAGCGTTCGGGTAGGACGACCTTTTAACTCTTTTGACTCCATTGCTAACTTCATGTCAATTTTCATCAACGACATTGACAATGACAGTTTGGACTTGAAGTTAGCAAAAGAGTTAAGAGATCGTCCTACCCGAACGCACTAATAATTAATGCACAACCCTGCCCTCATAGCACAAAACAGTTCCTAGAATATTCTTAAAATAAATATTAAGAATGGTGAATATGAATATGCGCTGTTTTACGTTGAACGTTCTTAGAAAGTTTTAAGACATTTAATAAATACCGTTTTAATCATACAAAAGGTATAATCATTCTAAAAAAAATCCTGCAGTATATGCTCAGCATCTTCTTATAACTTGCAAAACTATGTAACCTATTTTATGTGGTACAAAAAATATCTTTAAACTATTCAAGATATAATAGACAACATTTGAAATTCAGGAATATTAACATTTCAGTGCATTTTATTAACTTGTGTTTGTATACAGGTACATACCTTTCCATGCTTAGGCAAACACTAGACTATCAACATTCACTAGACTTTTTCTATAATTATAATATAGATGATTGCAATCACCAAAAGCAAAGTAAATATATAATTTTTGTATTGTATTGTATGGTAGAATTGCAACTCCAACATGTCAACAATACATTGCAGAACAGCAGCAAATTCAAATAAATCTTTTAACAGAACATTCTTAAAATATGTATTAGAAGAACGATTCGAGGAAATTTTAAGAGTTTGTCATGCTCATACATAGCATACTTTCTAAGAACATTCTTAACAGAAACTTGGAATATGCATTGAAAGAATGCTGCATAGTCTACGCACATGCATAGATTATGAATTATAATTATAGCATATGTAAAAGTTTATTCTAAGAATATTCCCAATGGAATAAGTTGAGAATATTTTTAGATCTTCGGTGCTATTGGGGTGCATAACTTATACTCAACTGAATTACAAGTTGCGACTAGCGTCCTAAACGCAGAACGGTTGATACCAAGTTTATTAGAGAGTAGTTAGAGAGTAGTGCAGCACGGCTATTAGGAACTACGAGAATACAAATTCTTCTTTAACTCTTTCGAGGCGTATTTTATTTTATGAGAACAGATTACTCTTTTTTTTTAAGTTTTTGGTATTTTTGGATACAATGAACACTTTTGAGTCTGCCTGCTTGAAAATTGAAAAAAAAACTCAGGATGGGGTGGGGGTAGTGGTATAAATATGTACCACCAGTCTCTTTATATGGTATGGTAATTTTATACCTGTAAATAATATCAGTTTTGCAACTAGGACTGCTGGTATATATATATAAATAATTTATATACCGGGTGCCACAAAATAGTGGTACCCCCTATAAGCTTTTTGTTTATTAACTTATCAAAATGAAATTTAGAGAATGTAAATAATTAAATAAAATACTTTTTTCTTACACTTTAAAACAAATTGTGTCACTTCCGGTTTTGCAGGAAATTACCTTAAGTTTTGATTTTTAAATGGAACACCCTGTATATTTTTACATATTTTGATTCAAAATTAAATTCTGAGTACAACCATGTATCATTTGTCCATTGTTGACAGTACATTTCATTTTCTAATTGCTGGTACGTATGCGTACCGTTAGTCTCGGAAGGGTTAAAGTGTATACTAAACGAATTGATAATCTGTATAACAGATAATTATTATTGGCAATAACTAATAGACAATATGCATGTCTTCAATACCAAAATAAACTGAAAATGGAACGGTTCCACCGCACTTACTTTCTCGCGAAAAGGTTCGGATCAGTTTTGTTTTGATTATTTTTTTGTTATTATACTATTCACAGCGCCTGCGCTAGAATAGTATTATACGGTAATTTCGAATTTTCAAAAAATTTCAAAAATCGACCCAGACAAAAAAATATTGGATATGAAAAAATAAGCAACTTTTTTTTTTCAAATGTCCGTCTGTCCATCCGATGTCACGTTTTTTGTGGACACGATAACTCAGGAACGAATAATCCTTTTGACTTGAAATTTAGATATTGTTTTTAAAAGTAATTCCCCCAAATATAAAAAAGTTATGGGGGGTTAAACTTTTTAAAAAATCGAAAAAAGCTGAAAGAAAATTCTGATTAAAGTAACCTTTTATTATAAGGATCAATTCTACCAATTTTGAAAGGAATCTCCCCTAAAAACAAAAAAGTTATGGGGTGTTTTTAAAAAAATTAAAATTTATAATTTTCAAAGAAAAAAATTAATATTTCGCTAAAGAAAATCCAAAAATATCAACAAAAGTTTCTAAAAGGTTGGTCCGGTAATGAGCCCTAAGAGAGCTACGGCCCTTCGAAGATAACACATTGAATGGGGAACAAAAAAAAGCATCAACAAATTTTTAATGCTGAGGGCGATTCTTCATTTAAAACTGAACAAAAAAGTATTCTTTACCAAAACACCTAAATTTAATATTAAAGGAGTAATAGCCTTTTAAATGACAAAAAATGTTACTTGCTCTTAATTGCATTTTTTTGAAAACGGTTGCTCATACAGTGTTACACTATATGACATTTTTTATGTATTTTTACTCAAGGAATCCATATTTTTTTACAAAAAAAAAACAAAGAAGTACACATAAAAAAGTTTGGGACAAAAACGTGTTAAGCCTATAGGCCTAATACATTTTTCCGTCTAGGGACGGCTCTGGATAAATTCAAAAAAAAATAATTTAACATAAACTTATTGCCATTATTAATACAAGTATACATGCAAAAGCTCGTCGGTTTAGCTTAAAGGGTACCAGAGTTATTAATTAAAAAGCTTATTTTTATTAGAATTTTAAAGGACCGTAGTTCCCTTAGAGCTCATTTGCGGATCAACCTTTATAGGAACTTTTTTTTGATATTTTTGGATGAATCCCCTCTTAAATTTTGGCAAGCCAGTTATTGATCATCCTGTATAATTGTATGTAAAATCTCAAGGTCTATCTGAAACAACCCAAAAATTATAGGGATGTAATTTAAAAAAATAAAGTTAGGGGTAAATTGGGGAGGAGGTTTGAGGGGTGGATTTTATATTTAGCTACTTTTTGTAGATAATATCTATATAGATAATATTATTTAAGATGGTTTTTGCAGAACTTTATTTCTTTTAGTTTTCGAGAAAATCTCTAGGTAAATAGAGCTGGGACACCCTGTATTTGGGACCGCCATTAGAAGATATTTTAATTAAGGTTAAATTTAACCCTAAGTGTGTTAAATTAAACATTAACATTAATTTAGGTGGAACCAAAATGCTTCTAAATTTCCTCGAAAATTTCAGTAGATAGATGTCTCTTTTCTTTCTGGCTGAGAAAAACGTCTTATCAAGTGAAATATTTTTGTATCTAATTTTATTTGTTTCAAAAAAAGTAAATCAGAATTTCCATACTTATTTGAAAACAAATCTAAACCATTTAAATATAAAGTAATTGTTTATCCACGTTAAATGTTTATTATTTTTCCTGTAAATATAGTATATTTTTATTACAAAATGGTTTTAAAAATAGTTTAGTTACAATATTACACAGGCCCACAAAAAAAGTGGAATGTACTTTACATGTGACTAGGCTACCCTTATGAATTTTGAGCCGCTGAATCCGAATCCGGCCTCAGAATTTCCCCTGGACCCCACAATTTTCCCCTAGCCTAGGGAAAAATTGCGAAATCTTGGAAATTTCAGGCTCGGTTCAAGTAATATTTATCCACGGTAACGTTAATGAAACGATGTGGTTTTTACGTATTTCGAGTCGCTAAGTTCGAATCCGATATTAGAATTTTTCTACAATACCTCAGAATTCCCCTAGCCTAGGGTAAAAGTGTATAACCAAGCAAAACATGAGGTTTGGACTTTATTTTTGTAAAGCTGATATCTTTCTGTATTTTGAGTTGCTGAGTTTATATCAGATATTAGAAATTTCCTACATTACCTCAGAATTCTCCTAGCCTAGGAGAAAAGGGTATAACCAAGCAAAACCTGAGGTTTCACGGAGGTTTTATTTTTGCACGGAAAAGCTGGCATCTTTCCGTATTTTGATTAGCTGAGTTCAAATCTGGCATCAGAATTTATATCTGATATAAGAAGTTTCCTACATTGCCTTCCCCTAGCCTAGGGGAAAGAGTGGAACATTAAGAAAAACTTGAGCATCTACGGAGGTTTTATTTTTGCTCGGAAAAGCTGGCACTTTCCGATTTGAACTCAGCTACTCAAAATACGGAAAGATGCCAGCTTTTCCGTGCAAAAATAAAACCACTGTGCCAGTTGCTTTTCATCCGTGAAACGAGTAATATGTAATTTCGGCAGGAATTAGTAATACGTTAAGCGCGTTTAATTTTTAGCATCAAGTGTTTTAGTATTAGTTATTTATTTATATATTTGCTATCTTAGATATGCCCCTGATTCGATTTTATATATTTTATAGTGATTGTATGGAAGATGTGCAGTAAAATGACGAACATGTGATTATATTGGAGTAAGAAGGGAATTTTATGTTTTTTAATCATTTATAATGCTGATAAATTTTAATTTGGAAGCAACTAACACGTGAAGAAGTTTTTATACGTACAATTTTTTTTTATATACTAGCGCATGCGCAAATATAATTACAAATTAGAAAAAACTGCGTTGGCAACAGCTAACGTTACCGTGTATAAATATTACTTTAACCGAGCCAAAAATTTCCAAGATTTCACACTTTTTCCCTAGGCTAGGGGAAAATTGTGGGGTCTAGGGGAAATTCTGAGGTCGGATTTGGATTCAGTGGCTTAAAATCCATACGGGTAGCCTAGTCACATGTAAAGTACATTCCAATTTTTTTGTGGGCCTATGCTATATTTCTTTTATTTTTATCTTACAAAAAGTGGTGTGATATCCTGGGTTAATAAGTATTTTTTGTAGTTCTTTCTTTCAAAATAGTTTTTTTTACAAACACTTAAATTTATAGGGCCGATTTTACAATGCACGGTTACTAACTATACAGGGTGATTCAGCAATAGATAACAAAATTGTTATGAGTTAAAATTTTGAAACCTATTTCTAAACCACCCTGTAAAAACACCAATGAAATTTTACGATTTAAAATAATTTTGTTGCCCTGTGAGATTGCGAAAGAAAGAAAAAATTTTGTTTTAGATTTTTACTCTCAGGGAATGTTCAAGTATTACGTAACGCAAATTGTACCAATATTCATACACTTCATACCCCGGTTCTTGCGTTATTATAGATTATAGATATTTCATATTTTGGCTACCCCCCTAATATGGGGTGTTAAGGGGGGTAGCCAAAATACAGCCTTGAATAACGCGAGAACCGAGGTTTGAAGTGTATGAATTTTGGTACATTTTGCGTTACGTAATAGTAAGTATTACTTGAACGTTCCCTTAATTTATTTGTCCATTATTAATTGCAACGCCATTATTATTTTAACTCAAGTTATTGTGATTTAAATTAATTTTTAAGTAGGCAAACTTCTTTAGTATTGTAAAACACGTATTTACATAGAATGGTTGCAGTTATTCTAATAACTGCACTGCAGTTACTGTGGCCCTCTCACATAGAATCAGCAAATTGAATTGGATAACTTTGTTGTATCGCAGTTTTTTTAACAAACATGCAAGAATCACATTTTTTACATAATACAAAAACTATGGTACAGTTACGATCTTTAAAAAGAACTACACCCAAAAATTGTACCATTTAAATTTAACTAACTAAAAAGTCATTTGAGGACTTAACTAAGTCAGAGATATATAAAACTAAGTATAATAGTCATCTTGTTTGAAACATAATTTTTCCAAATGTCAAATGTGTCAACAAGCTTCACTTAGTCAGCAACAAAAATCAATGTTAACAATATATTTGGGGCTAAGGTAAGAAAAATGGCCGAGAAATTAGAAAATTCTATACTCCAGAACTAAAATATATAAAAATGAAGATTTGGGGTACTTTAAAAGTTTTAACTGCTATTAAATAAGGTACCTTATTGTTTTCGCTATTTTAAGGCCTATTCAGAAGCTTGCATAAGAACATAAAACATAAGAATGCGATGCCGTGATTGGATTACAAGATACATAATAATAATAATTATTATTATTATTTATAGATATAAATATTTTTTTTATTTCGGTTATTATTTTTTAAGTTCTATATATTTCGAAATAATAGATCGATCTGTAATTTTTACAAATAGGAATATATTTTTTCGAGAAATGAATGTGTTTTTATACCGTTTTTAAATCCACAATGTACATAACCCTAAAAATTTCATTGTCAATAAAGCACATAAAACAGCTAAAATTTTAAAAATTTGGTGACCTCAAGGCCTTAAGGTTTGGTGGTGTAGTACTGTTTTTATTCCAACTGTATCCAAACCAATAAAATTATAATATTTCTTCACACACATGCCATAAAACCTAAGAATAAACCGTGTACCAGCGGTGCGCGTTGTTTTCTTTTAATATAGAAACTTTGGTACCTAATAAATATTTTTTTCTAGGACTGTATTATAATGTTAGTCAAATCGCATAGAAATCCCTTACGGTATATATCACATTCCGTAAGCGGATGAAACCTATTGCGGTATATGAAACCTATTACGTTTTATGACACATTCCGTGATAGGTTTCATGTACCATAGGGGGAGCTTGGGACCCTTCGTACAGTTTTTACAGATTTTGTTGTAAAATCTTTCAAATATTTTTAATTCTATTTTTTTTTTCATCAATCTAACATTGATTTAGCTATAGAAAAAATATATTAAAGAAAATTTAAATAAAATTCAAACGAAAAAATGTTTTTTTAAAACCTTATGCAAACTGTATGAATGTGCCCATATGTGGGGTACCTTCGTACAGTAGAAAAAAAATATGTGTTGCTAGTACGTTTATTATTATCCGAGTTATTATCACGTTAATGGAAAATAAACGTACAATTAACAAAAAACAACATTACAATTTTAAATTGAAATTAAATTCGAGTTGATTGCTGGTCGGAACTTTCCTCCTCTCCTTCCCTTTTAAAGCTACTTCCATCGAGTTTTCGTCTACCGCGCCCCTTCTTGTAAGTTTTTTCTTATATTTCTTTAACATGATTCTAAAAAAATTAACATATCAAATTTATATCACCTGCAACACATTACCGATGGGCCATCACTGGGCCATCATGGCCCAGTGATGGACCGTCGGTAACGTTTTGCTGAGTCTGAAGGAGACACATGTATACAGACCTGTATGAATGTTCCCCTTCGACACCGTATGAACCTGCCCCTTATGCAGTTATTTATATTTAGTAAAAATAATCATGTTCAAGTATAAAACTTTCTAATTTATTACTAAAACATAATTTTGAGTATTATATGTTTACTTACCATAAAAAAAATACCTAAAAAAAAATCACTTTATATCCGACATACACCAAATAAAATTGTAGGCGCTAAAGTAAAATTTTAAGAGCGTTAAAACAGTTTTTTTACTGCACTACTTCTCAGTGGTGGCTAAGAACGCCTGGCAGATCTGGCACGAAAAGAGCTATGTGCGGTCGCAAACGCGCGTAATAAAACCTTTTGTTTTTCACGTAAGATAAGATGTACGTATGGCCCCGTATACGAATGGTGCTAAACTTCCCCTAATAGGTTTAATATTTTTAGCAAAATCAACGAAAAACAAAATTTACTATAAAATATTAAATTATTAGATGAAAATTAAATTATTGGCTGTAAATTATTGTTTTTTATTAAAACTTTTTGATATTATGTAATTTATAAAAAAAAAAATAAATGTATAAAACTTCAGTAGAAAAAGTATAGTCTGCAACACGTGTAGAAGTAGATATTCCTGACTCGTGGACCGCCCCCCTCGCAGCTATCGCGGCTCGGGTGACAAACATCCACTCGTTCGGAATATGCATCATTCTACACTTGTTACAGAATATAGTAATATTCGAATTTTACCTGTCAAAAAACTGCAGATACAATTTTGTTATTCCAGTGCTAAAATATGTCTTTTAGTGTTGAAATGTCTATTTTAATTACAGTGAAGACTAAAAAAATATACCTTTAAGCGTGTTTTTTTTTTGGCAGACTAACATCTCTACTCTAAATTTCTCTACTCCCTAACATTCCTACTCCATAACATCCCTACTCCACAACAACTCTACTCCGTAACATCTCTACTCCATAACATCTCTACTCCGTAACAACTCTACTCCACACTACAGACACTCGATTAGCCACTTGTCTTAACTCAAAAGAATATTTGTTATGCTAAGTCACTGTCAAAAATGAATTCAGTTTATTAATTACTTACATATTAGTGCATGTTAAGAGTACGCGGTCATTGTTGCTTTTAGAATAATTCATTTATGATTGTTTTAGATTTACATTTAAAGATAAACGTTTTCTAGGAAAAAAATAAAATAATCTAGAAGAAGATTCTTTGTTCTTTGAACTGCTCATTTATTATTAAGTGGCTAATAAAGTGCATATAGTGTGGAGTAGAGTTGTTACGGAGTAGAGATGTTATGGAGTAGAGATGTTACGGAGTAGAGTTGTTGTGGAGTAGGGATGTTATGGAGTAGGGATGTTAGGGAGTAGAGAAATTTAGAGTAGAGATGTTAGTCTGCCTTTTTTTTAATCATTCACAAGTTCCTTGGTAGAAATGTTAATAGACATTTTAATAAAATAATAAAAAATTAAAATGACGCCCTAGAATATTGTGGTATATTTTTGCAGTCCAGTCTGTATTAAACCTTTGTTTTAGGATATTTTCATTTTGAAAAATAATTTTTATTTTTGATAAAATATGTATCTTTATCGTTTATTTAAGTTATAAATTATGTGTTCGTAATATAGATTATATTATGTTATGATTATAAAAAAAATCGATATTTGATAGAGGAGTATAAAAACCGTGAGTGTATTAGATAAGATATTAAAATATATAGCCAAAAATGCTAAAAACAAAATAAATTATGATGAAATATGAATTTTTTGATGTCACACTCCTCTTTCAAGGCTAACCTTATAGAAAATTTAGTTTTTAGTCCAAACCAGTGCTCTTCTAAGTGATGCGACAAAGGCGATGACCTTGTTTAAGAATATGAACAGGCGACAATCGACTCGGCGTTGCTAATTCAATCGCTACCCAAGTAACACAGTAGCTATAAAGTATCTCTTAGCGCTCTTTTGCAGCAAAATAACAGCTGATAGCTTGCTGTCACAGAATACCAATGCTGAAAATACCTACATGTGTGGGGGATATAGCCAGTTAAAAAACCATTTAGAAAAACACTATGGTAAAAACTACTGAGAATCAATTGAGAATCTTTGATCAAAGAGATTTTTCTAAATTAACCAAATATTTCATTCCAAATTTTAGTATATATATATATATATATTATTTTTTTTTTAAATTACCTAATTACTAACATCAGAAAGTTTACACAGATTAGAGAAAACCTAGAATTTAGCTACATAATAGGACAGGTATCGTTTGTTTTTTGACTGGTTTGTTTTTTTTTAATGAGGGGCTTAGCCCTCCATTTTACTTAATTCCGAACAAGTAGAATGCACTTTTAACGAAAAATATACCTTAAAAATGAATGGATAGGATAAACTAAAATTTTTCAAAAATCAGACATTTTTGCCTTCGTGTTTTATTACTTTTTTAATAAGGTTTTTGTATACTATACAGGGTTATTCTTTTAAATGGTACACCCACCGTAACTTTTGAACGGGATAAGATATAATTAAAATTTAAAACAGTTATATTACACAAAATTACGTCATTTTAAAGAGCTTAAAATGCTCTATTTAAACATGTAACTATTTATTTTTTAATATTTTTTTTTGAAGATTGTTTTTTCTTCAGAATTGTTGAAATTTTCAATATGTTGAAAAAATTAATTTTGGAATTTTTGCGCTAAAAGGTCAAAATAGTTAATACATGGTGTATTATCGTGTTGAGACTAATTAAGTTAAGACCACACAAGAAGAAAAAAACGAGACACATGTATTTCTATGTGTTTTTGGGTCGCTGAATCCGAATCTGAGATAACCTCAAAAAACTTAATTTTTAAGTATGAAAATATCGTTTTTTGAGGTTATCTCCAAAACTAATTGGATAAAGTGCTGTTTGTGTCTCGTCAAAAGTACCAGACTTTTTTTCCTTTTGTGTGGCTGTGCTCTTTATTTTCGTGTAAAATTTTCAATATTTATTCACAAAATATTAAAAATTTGATTAATTTTGAAGAAAAAAAAAGTCCAAACGAAAATATTACATAATAAATAGTTACACAGTTAAATAGATAATTTTAAGCTCTTTAAAATGACGTATCACAAGACTTAGGGTGCCATTTAAAATATTGTCCCCATTGCCCCCCTAGCGCCGCCTTAACAAATAAAAAATGTGGCAAATGATAGTTTTTATTGTGTGATATACATACTCCAAATTTGATGTTTTTGTCTTATTCCGTTCAAAAGTTACGGGGGGTGTACCATTTAAAAGAATAACCCTGTATATCCTTGCGTAATACCTCTGACTAAAGTCATTAAATATAAATACAAATGTTGAGTGTATGTTTTTATTCGATTGATTCTAAAAGCGACACTTTTTGTTCATGTTTTACGGGCGAAAAGTTAAACTTTGTGGCCCGCTAACTAAAACTTGTTATTTTTAAGCTTTTTAAAAGTACAAAATAAAAATTTCTTCAATAACATAGGTTTTGAGCTCAAAATATCCACTAAAATAAATTCAAAAAATACAAAATTTCAATTGTAAAATCAATTTCAGTATTTATAATCATAGAACTGTTTCAGAAGTATTATTGTTTTTATAATAGACACATTTTAACAGAAATTAATCACCAAGCTACAGCTTTTTTAATTTGAAAATGAAACCGCACCAAAAGAAACGATGCAATTGTTTTTTTAGCAATTTGTCATGGATAACTAGATAAATAATAATAAGTAAAAATAAATATTTTTTGCAATTTAAAATTAAAAATTAATCAGTTAAAGTATATTTTAATAATTTATTATAATTAGTAACAATCGAATAAAAAATATTGTATAATACACGAGCTTTTTACAAGTTAAATTTCGATTTCGTAGGTTTATTACCCTCGGGCCGGCCCCATCGGCCGGCCCTCGGCTTCTAAGAACCTACCTAAAACAACTTTTCGCCCTTGTATTATAAATAACTATTAATAGGAAAAAAATGTTTATATTTTTCACGTTTGATTCAGGGAGTTTTATGATTTTGGTCGGGGAAAACTTGGAAAAGTCAAGGAATTTAAAAATTTAATATTTGTGGGAACCCAGTATTATTTTGGGCCATTTTACCACAATAAATATCGCAATAAAATCTTAAACAGAAAGTAAAAAAGTTTTTATCAAGCAAAGAATATTTCTGATAAACTGATAATGTATTGCGGCTATAATACTTCTTATCTTTCAAAAGTTGCGGTTTTATTAAAACCACAAAACCATATATGTATATTGTACATTTAGAAGAACTGATAAGAACGTTTTAATTTCTATATCAAACGGCTCCGCTTGATCATATGGAATTATTATTATATTATTCACAGCGCAGGCGCTGGACTAATATACGGTAGTTTCGATTTTAAAAAAAAAATCAAAAATCGTCCTAGACAAAAAATTCTTGGATATAAATTCTGTGGATTGGTTCTAAAAGGGCCAATGTCACTTTGTCAATAGCAGCGTTTTCAAAATATTACATTAGAGTTTACGTGAAAACGTTGCTATTGACAAATTTACATTGGCCCGTCTACAACCAAGCCACTTAATTCGTTTCATGAAAAAATAGGCAACTTCTTTTTTTTTTAAATGTCCGTCCATCTGATGTCACGATGTTTGTGAACACGATCAAGAACGAATAATCCGATTGACTTGAAATTTTCAGGAAAAATCAAGTTCTACGAGGAGAAGATCCCTATTGTCTTTTAAAGTAATCCCCCAAAACATAAAAGTTATGGGGGGTTAAAGTTTTAAAAAAATCGAAACCATTTACGAAGTAAATGGTATATAGTTAACATTATTACTATAGCCTATTAGTTAGTTATTAAAGATATCACACTGTTGCCGTTGTTTCGTATTTACGAGAAATCTTACTTACCCATAAAAAGTTCATTCATAATAATTTCTTGATGTTTCATTCATAAATTTGCGAATTTGATGTAATGCGCATGCATAAGCGGGCGACTTCGTTTGGACTTGGTAAAATACAAGGAATAAACAATTTTTAGGGTCTCTTCCATGAATTATGTTACTCTGCTGGAAATTTTTAATTATTTGATGCATAATATTTATAGAATATTATGTTATCTTCTTATCTATACAAAATAAACATGACAACAAAGCGGAAAAAAGATCAGGGCTACCAAGTTTTTTTAGTTGGATAATGAATGAAACAGAAGATATTATGAATGATGTATGTTGGTATAACTGGTAAACTGAAATACTACATAATAGGCTATAGTAATAATATTAACTATATTTTAGTAAATTTTACTGTGAATAATATATAATGGAATGCGTAGCATTACATACCTTCACGGCCTGTTTATAGAAATAATATTCTTATAAATTAATAACATTCAACAATAAAATCGTGGTTAACTATATTGTTGAATTTTACGACCAGTGGATAAACGTCGGTACCGTGCGCCTCCACCATTTTGTCTAATTTTAAACTCGGCGCTTGGCGCCTCCATCTGTTTGCCTGATGTTAAAGTTTATTAAATTAAAGCCACGTGACTTTCTTAAAACTTTGGGCTTACTATAGTTGCGCTATTTTCTGATGTTACTGATTTTGTTGGTTTGTTGTCGTAGATATTTATTTTACTAGATAGTAAAAATAATGAAGAAAGGTCTATTAATATACTAATTTATAGACGATTATTTTATTATCAGGTTTTTACACACATAGTGATTTCTAGATATTATCCTTTGCCATTGATGGGCAGTCTAGTTATAGTAAATGTGATTACTAGAGATTCTGCGTCATACTGTGTTTTTCTTCTGTGATGTAAAAAAACAGCACGCGAGAAAATCCGAGTGGCCTAGATGTCTTTATTAAACACGTACAGTATAATATTTATTTTAATTTATTTTTCTTGCTGGCAAAGTCACAAAACATAAAGGGGGGTTTATGGTTCCTGAATTTTGTTTTGTCGTTTCCGATCTGTAATGTGACTTTTGCCACTTGGAAGAAAAGCAAATATTTTATTTTTTCCCGGAGATCAAAAATATTTGTATGTTTTTGCTCATTTTGATTGTGCTAGTCAGATTTATATCAGATTATTTTAAATTGTAAGTGCTATATAATATATTAAATTATGAATACAAGGGCACAATTTACTATAAATTAATTATTGTTTATCTTACGCTGGAAAATGACTGCTAGTTTACTAAATATGTAAATAACCTATTTTGCTTACTAATTATAAAATACATTTATGAGTAATTTTGTTAATCTCTGAGATTTTACGAGGTTAACCTACGCTTAGTGAAATGGTGGTTGATAAACATCAAAATTAAAATTATTAAACCCTAAAAAGATAAAAAAAATATGAAATTATTTTTTTAATGAATTTCTTTAAAACCGTGTTAGGAGTAAAACTGAGACTTTATTAGTCGGGTCTTAGTTTTACCGCTAAATGGCCCAAAATTTAATTAAATAAACAAATAGCTACTAATTATTTTAACATTTTATCCACGCCCATAAGTTACGAAGCTCTTAACACGCAAAATCCGTGGGTTAAAAGCTTCTCAACTTACGGGCGTAAGATAAAATATTGTACAATACACGTGAGTTAACCCCATTAATATACTTGTGTATACTTCCACACGCGTATCTTAATGATGATGTAAACTCACGTGTATCATAAATATCTATTAAATTCTTTTTTTTTTAACTTTTGGGGGAAAAATTGCATTTTTTAAGAAAAAGTTACTTCCTCTTCTGACGATCTCTTATTTTATTCCCAGTAAAAGTGAATTATGAAACATTTTTCAGTAAACTAGTAGTGTTTTCCTGGAACGGCCGATGTACATATTAATAAACATTACATTGTAATATTATATTACAATATATTACAATGTAACGTTTATTCGCTATGTGGCTAGGGAATCATAAGGTTCTATATAAAATTTTACTAGTAAATGATAGAGGCAATAATGCCTAATATGTCCATCTATTGTGTATTAAAGGGTCTTTCTACCTTTAAATTTAAAAAATATTTTTTTTAAACATTTTTTTTACATAGAAAGAGGAAAGATATAATTGTGAAATTTTGCGTATCGGAAAACAAAACTTTCAATAATTTTGATTTTTTATATTTTCAATAAAGAGCAACGTTCTAAGACCGTAAAAATTAATAATTATAATAATAATAATAAATAAATTTTAACAAAGCAGTTCGTAATTTACGCAATTCCAATTTTTTTTTATTTTTATCAGTTTTTTCCTTCCTGTATATGAAATGTTTATATACAGCGAGGTCTCTGCCTCTAGCACTTTTCATTATTTCGATCGATATCACGATTCGTACTGAACTGATTATTAATCAGCGATTTATACAAATCAATCAATATTAATTAAAAAAAAACAAACAAACATAAAAAACCCAAACACAGATATATGGGTACATTTAAACCTTCCACTTCATCAATAAATATACAAACCAAAACTAACCAAACCAAACTGACATCAATCCCAGAGAACAACCCTTACATAAAATAAAATTAATGTTAAAAATGGCGCGGTAAACGATTTTCGCTGTAAAAGTCATACGCCGTAAACAACGTCCGCGGTAAAGGACGTGCGCGGTAATGGCCTGTCGCGGTAATGGACTGCGCGGTAATGGTCTTCGCAGTATTTTTTTCGCTGTAAAGTCCGGCGCCCTAAAAAAATTATCCAAACAAAAATTTCCTTAACAAAATTGGTCATATGCATTTTTATCGCATATTAAGCGAGATATCCGCACTCACCCCTAAAATTCAAGATAGCGGACACCCCTTACACAAATCACCCGGTGAAAAACTAACAGGAGTGTTCTGTTACCATCCACTATTATCATTTAAAATATCAGCCCGTGGACATTTATTGCAATTTAAAATGGGAATTTCGTTATTTGACTGGACTATAAGTTAAAGCACCACCATTTTAGGTGTATACTTTTTTAATTTTTTTTATAGCGATAACTTAATTCAGAAAATAAGAGCTTAAAAATGGCACTTTAAAAATCCATTTTTTTGTATTTTTTCAATATATATGTATATGAACATACCTATAAAAAGTCACAATGATATCTTTTATTTCTATATAAAAATACTATAAAATATTTTTAAAATTTGAAAGTAGAAAGGCCCCTTAAATTTAAGGGGTCTTTATAAACAACATAGAAGATAAACTAAAAATGTTACGGTTCCACCCCACTTTCTCGAGAAAATGTGCAGATAAATAATTATTTTGTTTTTATTTTTATGTTCAGTTTGCATTTATTTTTTGTGATTATGTAAAAGAAACACCCAAATTTTGGTTTCGATCTGTTTGAGGCCTACACTCTAGACCGACATCAAAAAAGCGTTTTTTCGGAATGTATTATACATAATAGACTATAAAACAACAAAATTGGGCAACTTTTTTTCGACTTGACTTCCGAGGTCGCTCGAAAGTAAAAAATCTAAATGCATAAATTGCTAATACGAGATTTTTTATTATTAAAATTGTTATATAAAACCTTATAATTCTCACCCAGCGACTTGGCAAACTTTATTTGTTGGCATTACAGTCTAAATTTGTTTTGCAATATTATATTTATGTACTTAAGTAATTTTATATTGTTTCAAGCCATAATTTATATGTACCAATGTTAGACTGATTTTTTTAAGTAAATGCACAATTTTTAATTGTTTTGTTTGATTTTACCCAGCATAGGTATACCGGGTGGGTTTTATTTATGTCCACCCACATAATTTACCTTGTTTTTACTTACGATAAAAACGAAAACGAAAAAAAAGTAAAAAAAAATCATAGAATTTTCGGCTGAATTCAAAAATTAAAAAAAATACAGGGAATTCCATTAAAATAAAAAACATGTTATGCCACTTCCGGCGAAACGAAAGTTTTGTTTTTATCGAATGAAGATTAATCTTAATTTTAGGGGTGGATATAAATGAAACTCACCCAGTATAATATTACCTAGTTCCGAATTGAATGGCTAGAGGAGATTGGGCTAAGACTAGCGGCAGAAAAGACAGAAGCTGTCCTCCTGACTCCCAGGAGAAAGATGACGCCCATCCACTTTAACGTAAATGGGACATCTATCAGTCCACAAAAGGCAATAAAATACCTAGGAGTATGGCTAGACAAAAACCTGACCTTTGCGGAACACATAAACAGGGTAACCCAAAGGGCAGGCAAGACAACAGCAGCTTTAAGCAGACTTATGCCAAACATCGGCGGTCCTAAGTCGAGTAAAAGGAGAATACTTATATCAGTGGCACAATGCATAATCCTCTACGCCGCCCCAGTGTGGAGACCGGCAATAGACAAAAAGACAATAAGGACAAAACTTGAGTCGGTAGATAGAAAACTGGCAATCCGAGTCTGCAGTGCATACCGTACCGTATCAGCTGCAGCGGTAGCGGTGATAGCCGGTATACCACCTGTTGACCTGCTGGCACTAGAAAGGGAGGAAACCTGCAATGGAATGCCAAAAAAGGAGGCTAGGGAGTTGTTGCTCGGTAGATGGCAAAACCGGTGGGATGAGTCAGACAAAGGTAGATGGACAAGGACACTTATAGGAGACATCAGGGAATGGACAAACAGGAAGCATGGCGAAGTGAACTACCATCTAACGCAAGTGCTTTCAGGGCATGGATGCTTCATGAAGTACCTAGAAAAATTTAAAAGAAAAGAAGACCCTAATTGTACGTACTGCATGTATACAATTGACGATGCTCACCACACCTTTTTTGTCTGCCCGAGATGGGACGCACCTAGGTCAACCTGCAAAGGGATAGTGGGACCAACTTTGACTGCGGACCAACTCATACCATTGATGCTTGCATCAGAGAAAAACTGGAATGCTATCTCAAATCTAGCACAGACGATCATGGAAGCGAAAAGAAATGAAATAAACTAGCCCAAATGAAAGGTCAGCCACGCCCTCTGAAGAAATGCGAAAGCGGTACCAGGGGACGGAGCGGTGATGCGGGAGGGGGGTTTTTAGCCGGTACGAGTCCGGCACTACCTGAAACCCAGGTGTCCATGAGGATTTTCCCCTCTCCCGGAAGAGAAAAAAAAAAAAAAAAAAAAAGTTCCGAATCTAGTTATACTTCTTAGTCCACTTTTGTATTGGGACAAATTTTGTTCATATATGTATATATTTAATAATGAGATAATACCACTCTGCAGATCTGACATCACAGCACGGAAACTAAATAGCACTGTTACCATATATGGTAACTGGGATTTATTTCTTAAGACTTAATAAATTATTTTTTAGATATACATGTTCTATATAAAAATTATATATTAAGTTTTAAGAAATAAATGCCAATTACCGTTACAGAGTATTTAGTTAGGCGCTGTGACGTCAGAGTCGTATTCTCTCATTAAATGGAGTATAAATTAAAAGGGGTCAAAGTGTTTTCCACTCGGGCGATGATTTGACATATCACCCCTTTTAAGCATTTGTGAACAAAATTTGTTCCAACACAAAAGTGAACAGGGTAGTGTATGACTATGTCATACTTACGAAGTACACACATCGCCAAAATTCTTGGCCCCCCAGTTAATTTGAAACGTAAAAAATAATGTTCTAAAAAATATGTGGGTTCAGTTCTGCATTTTACTGAAATGCTTTTTTTATCACATTGAATGAGTACACATCTAGTAAATAAATTTAAAAATTGTATCAATTAATTTTTATTGAAAAAAATCAAAATCGTCACAAAATACGATAAGAGAAACAAAGATGTCAGTAACCAGTATGTTCTCCTCTGTTCTCAGGTAAAATATTTACGCCCAAAATATTATTTAACCCATCGTCTTTCATTGCGAAATGAATTTGGAGATAATTTTATTTTTATGGACGATAACGCTGCTCCCAACCGCACAAGAAGGGTTACCAATTTGCTACAGCAAGGGAATGTTTAAAGAATGAACTGGCCAGCAAACTCACCTGACATGGATCCTTGTGAGAACGTGTGGGGCCATTTTGAATAAAGATAACCCGCCGTTCACCCTCCATGATCTAATTGTTGCTGCTCAAGAAGAATGGAACAACATATCGCAGGAAGCTATTAACAACCTTTTTATTCGCATGCACGTGTTAATGTTTTGCTTGAGAACAGAACAGAACAGGACATACTGGTTACTGACATCTTTGTTTCTCACATTTTGTAATGACTTTGATTTTTTCCAATAAAATTCTATTGATAGGATTTTTTAAATTAAATTCCTGGAAGTGTACTCATTCCATTAAAATAACCTTACATGTGATTTCAAGCATTTCAATAAAATGTAGAATTGAACCAACGAACTAATAACTCTTCTCTCTAGAATAGGCATTTCATTTGTAAAAACTGACAAAAACGTCAACGCCAACATACATTTGTCTGTCTTACTCGAACAGCTTTGTTTTAACAGAGACAACAGTTACTGGTAACTGTTATTGTTCAGGCCTGAATATGCCTAATATTTGTTTACAAACAAACCGAGATGTTGGCGATACTTTATATTAACGGTATGCGTATTCTAGAGAGAAGAGTTATTAGTTCGTTGAATTGAACCAGGAGCGCCTATGTGCAGCTCTTTATGCAACGTTTTGATAAACTGCGCATGCGCTGACCGTTTTCAATATATTATTTTAAATAAAAAACATTTTTTTACAAAAAAAGAAACACCAAACAGACGCCAAACCAACGTTAACGTAAACCAAGGCCCCCTCATTAAAAAAAAAGGACCAAACCAAGAAAAAACCAAAACAAACTCCTGAACAGAGAGCTGCATTTAGGCGCTTGTATTGAACCCACATATTTGTTAGAATAATTTTTGCTTACGTTTCAAATCAGGGAGGGCAAGAATTTTTGCGAAGTGTGTAATTTGCTCCCCCATGAACGACCACTTTACTGTAGAGTGACTCTAGGAATAAATACTGGGGCTGTTCAACAATTATGCCACCGACTTGGGGGCTCTTGTCTTAAGTGACGGCGCAAATAAAACTATACTATGGTCTGTTTCCTCAAGCAAGATAGTAAATTAAAAATCGCACAGTGAATATTTTCAAAACAGATTCGAATATTGGATGTGCGAATATACTGGGTAGTTTATTTTATAAAACATAACTATATTCTATACACAAACATATACTATTCAAACCTGTTGTAAAAATATTTACAGTGCTATTTTTAATTTACTATCTTGCCTGAAAAAAACAGACCATATAAATAAATAATATGTGGCAAGTTGGTAATAATGAGGGTAAGTATAAAAAGAGTACAAATTCGGTGAAATAAGTCAAAAACCGATAGTTAATAATGAGCTAAGTGCAAAAAATTAGGAATTTAAGTAAATACTTGTTTTGTGTTTAGTAACTGTTACTGCGCACTAAACACGTGTTTACTCAAATTCCTATTTTTTTGCACATTATTAAATATTGGTTTTTGACTTAGGGTGTTTTAGCAATAACTGATTCAATTGTTGAACTGAACTGAAGTAAAAAAAATCTTAACTGATATGAATATATTCATATATTTCTTAAGGCTATTATTGCAAGTTTAGAATAATTTACTACTTAAAATAAATAATTATAATTACTCTTAATAAATAACAACTATTTAGCTAAAATATCAATAATAACTATTAAAAAATTATACATTGTTAAAGTTGGAAAGCAATATCTATATTAGGTACTCTGTGGACCATTGAAGTAGTTTCTTTAAAACAAATTGATTGGAACAAAAATTTATTCTTATGTAGTCTAAAATGGCTTATAAAAATACAATTATAAACTTTCATATTAGTCAATATATTATAATTAATAAATTTAGTTGAAGTAATCTAATTCTAAGCTACACTTATTGGACTTATAATAGTTAAATGAACAAGCCAATTGAATTTTTCATTTTTTATTTATTATGCAATTCACAATACTAGTGGAAAATATATTTCCAAACGACAGCAAAAAAAATTCTGCCATCGGACCAACTTTTTTAACTGATTTTGGGTCGTAGATTTTGAATCTGTAATCAGATTTTTCGGGTCACGTCAGGATTTTTTTCTATATGCACTTAGTTGTCAATTTACTCTAGTTTACAAGTTTTTTTTGTTTTCTGTGGTAATTTGATACGGAAAATAATTCGGAGCCGCTTTAAGCTAAAACTTTTTATGTATGAAAACGTGGCAGGTCAGTAAATCCGCTAGTTTAAACTATTTTTTTGTTAAATGGAGTAAAGAAAAAAGTTTTTGGCATCGGACCAACTTTTCGTCATTTTTGGGTTGTAGATTGTGAATTTGTAATCAGATTTTTCTTGTCACATCAGGATTTTTTCTATATGCACTTAAAGTCGCTAATTTACACTATTTTATAATTAATTGGACCAAGCATTTGTGGCATTAACCAAGGTTTTTAAGTCAATTTATAAGTTATACAAACAAAAGACAAGAACGCATATGCTGGCAGAATATTGCTGGGCTCTTAAACATGACACAGACGTAACCCAGTACAATAGGCAAATAAAAAGAGCTAACAAATAAAATTGATGTACAAATATTGTATATAAACCTTCTTGACTTTCGTTTTTATTATACCTATACTTTGTATATAAACATTCTTGACTTTTGTTTTTATTATACCTATACTTTTGTATTAAAAAATAGATAAAAGGGTTTGCGAAAACAATTTTTTTTGTTAGAACTATAGTAGTACTACTTTGCATAAGTGAAAAATTTTTTACTTAATTAACTAATTATCGCAAAAAATACTAATTTTCCCCCATTTCACCCCATTTAACACAAAAATAGCTTGAACTAGCTGTTATACTGTCCTGCCTCGTTTTCATACCAAGTTTTAGCTTAAAGCGGTTCCGAATTATTTTGCAAATACTATAATATGTTTTTAAAACCTGTTTAATTTTTTTTCATTCTGAATTTTTTCCGTATCAAATTACCCCAGAAAACAAACAAAAAAACTTTAAACTAGAGTAAATTGACAACTTTAAGTGCATACAGAAAAAAATCCTGACTTGACCAGAAAAATCTGATTACAGATTCGAAATCTATGGCCCAAAATTAGTTAAAAAAAGTTGGTCTGATGCCAGAATGTTTTTTGCTGTTGTACCGTGTTATTATTCACAATTCACAGTACTAGTGGAAAATATATTTATTTTCCGAAAAATTAAATGTTTAGAAATTATTCATTATTTATGCATGCTAGTGCATTACAGTGGTCCATAAAAAATAGATTTTTCTTTGTTCCAAATTGTCTAAAAATGATGTGTACAAAGTTTCAGCACTAAAAAAGGTGCACCTAGGGGAATAAAAGCTATTTTTAAGACTGTACAAGCCAAACAGTATGTCCCATCAATGCAAAAAACAAAAAAAGTTTAAACTAAAAAAATATACCTATAGTAAAATTATTTTTTTCAACAAACATTTGGTACATAACGTTTATGGACAATTTAGAACAAATTTTAGGGGAAATCTGACCACAGCTCACATGGCGCAGTAGGTATGTAGCATTTACCACGTTTAAATATAGCGCGAACTACCGAGATTTATAACTCCTATATTAATCTCACTTTCTCTAAAACAACTTTATAGAAAAATACAGACAGGTGTCTGGATTTATAAATCACGGGAGTTAGCGCTATGTGTAAACGTGGTAATTGTTAAAGGTGAACGTCAACTAATCTTTTATTACTTTTCTCACAGATACAGAAAGCCCTTGAAAATAGATGGCAACTTGATGTTATCTACATTGATTTTTTTAAGGCTTTTGATCAGGTGATACATATAATGTTAATATATAAACTTAGGAAGTTAGGATTTAATGAAAGTTTATTAAATTGGCTTTTAAGCTTTTTGACAGGTCGTAAACAATCGGTAAGGATTGGGACTTTTTTCTCTTTTGAAATATTGGTGCTTTCTGGTGTACCCCAGGGTTCCCATTTGGCACCGCTTCTTTTTTGCCTGTTTATTAACGACATTATTTCGTACCTGATTTGGTCGGGAGCCTTGATATTTGCAGATGACATGAAGTTTTTTAGATTTATTAGATCTATGGAGGATGTAAGATTGCTACAATTAGACCTTACTTCTATACACAATTGGTCTGTGAGAAATGGCCTTTTATTAAATGTAAAAAAATGTAATTTTATTAGCTTTTATAGAACTAGGGTCAGAATTCCTTCTTTATATGTTTTGGATGGTCAGCCTTTAAGTTATTGTCAGTCTGTTAAAGATCTTGGTATTACGTTAGTTGAAAATTTTACGTTCGCTAAGCATATTCAATTAATTCAAGGTAAAGCTAATAAGCTATTAGGATTTATTTTTAGGAGTTGTAAGGAACTTTCTACAAATTCGCTGATTATTCTATATAAATCAATTGTCCGGTCAAATTTAGAATACGCTACAATAATATGGTCTCCTCACTATAACATATATATTGATAGTGTAGAAAGAACCCAAAACAAATTTTTAAGGTATATTGCTTTTAGATTAAATATATTTAGGGCTGATCATCAATATGAAGAAATACGTGAAGTGACTGGTCTGATGACTTTAGAATCTCGCAGAACCTTTTTAAATGTCTGTCTTATACAAAACATTGCGGTTGGCAAAGTGAACTGTTCTGAATTGTTGGGTGGTTTACAATTCAATGTTCCTTTTGTTAATACGCGTAACACAGTAAATATATTTTATATAAATATATTTCATAGGAATTATCTATTTAATTCCCCATGGAATTGTGCTTTACATTTTATTAATGACCATACTTTTTTGGATGTGTTTGCAGATTCATCTAATAGATTTAGGAATATAGTTAGGAATCATTTAAAAAGACTTGCTTGACTGAAACCTGTGATCTTAATAAGGTAATACTAATAAATTAAAATTTATTATTGTTTTATTGTGATATACTATTATTATATTATAGTATTATATTATTTGTTAATTTTCTTTTAATATATTCTTTTTTTGTTATTTTTCTTTTCAAAGATTAAATTAAATTATTATTATTTAATTATTAAAATATTTGTTAGGTTAATTTTATACATATTTTGTAAATTATTACTGTAATGGGGGTTTCCCGTATGGATAAATAAATAAATAAATAAATAAATAAATAAATTATAATAATGAAAAATAGGAATATTGGAGATATATCCAAAGCGAATATAAACATATATAAATATTAATCTCTTTTAAAATACTTTACACAATTTAATATTATTATTAAACTAGCAATTATCATACAAACCCAAATTAATCGTCAATGACTTGGCCATTGTTTTGTCCTGTCTGTCAATGGTACATAGATCACTCCCATTAATGTTTTTCTGTCAATACTTCCATCTGGAAGTTTGTCTATTTGTTCCAATTTTTGATCACCACCTGCAGGTCCTACGGGAATTATTATTCTTCCACCCACCTAAAAAAACAGGCAAATATATATGTTTTGGTATGGTCAAAAGGTGATGAAAAGTGACATCACCTTTAAAAAAAGGTATATTTTGAAAAAAAAAATTGTGAATAGAATTTTTATAAAAACAACTACAATATAAAAGACTACTACAGTAAATTTTACTTTAGGTGTAGCTCAAAAAATTGTATCGTATATTTTTCCCTTTTACTTATAATTTGATATTTTTTAACAGCTTTAATGATTTAATTGTCAGAGGTTCTGGGCCTAAATGGTCTGTTCAAAGCTTAGTTGGTTACAGACCATGTAACCAACTGAGATTTTGCTTGAATTATTTTAAAAGTTTTGAATGTTATGTTGTAAGCAGTTTTTTAACTATTCTACCTTTAATTGATCTACAAGAGCTTGTGGTAAATGGGGAGCAGCTGCACCAACATGAATAGCATCATAAGGGCCCATTGCTTCATGCCCTTTCCTACCATCTCCAACAAACAATTGAACTCTACCATTTTCTAGTAGTTCTGGGTTACTAGATTTTATATTATCTACTGACATTTTTACTAGTTCTGGAATGTGGTCAACTCCTATAGCAACTCTGGAATATAAATATAAAAAACTAATAAGCAATACTTGTATATATTATTCAAACTTCAAAATAATTAAATTAAATATATAACACTAGATAAAAGATTTTTGCCACTTTAACACAGTTTAAATCATAAACCTTACCCCTTATTTCCTAGAAGCATGGCCATACAAGCTGTCAAATAACCACTTCCAGAACCCACATCCAGGGCTCTAGTTCCATGAACTAGGTTATCCTTTAATAATTCTAAGGCATGAGCATGCATGTGAGGAGCTGAAATGGTTACCCCAAAACCTATCCCTTGGGGACTGTCCATGTATGGGTTATTTCGTGCAAATAAACCTCGATCAACTGCCAGCATTGCCCTTTCTACCTCATTACTACTGACTATATGGTGTGCTAAAAATAAACCAACTAATTGTTATTATAAATAATATAGGTCTCATCTTGAGTTGGTACTTTTCGTAATTAATGTAATTTAACCTAGACCATCCACAAATTTAAATTTATGGGGGCTGCGCCTAGCTAGATTGTTCTTTGTATTTTTTTGCCCAAACCCCCTTAATACTGAGCTGTTTTTAATAAACAAATAATATTTACCATTACATAACCTCAAAAAATTACCTTTTAAATTTCGCACTAATTCAGCGTTTGATTTGCCATGAGAACGCCAAGCCATCGTATATGTAATATATAAGATAAGTATGATAATAATAAAACACTTGTACATGAAAAAATCAAGAAAAAATTACATTTTACGCGATGAAAAAAATTACAAGAATTTGACAGATGTCAATAAACTCGTGCTTTTATTTTTATGATATTGGTAGTACTGTATCAGCTACTAATCAGTGTTGCCATTAGAGAAAACTCAAATACAGCAGCAATTGGTTTGATAGCCGCAGTAGCTAAGACCATACAAACGAACACGAAGAAGAAGACAGTCTAACACCGTCAATTTTAGCGCCAAAATATAAAGAATTTAGTGTCGAGTTTAAACCGGTTTGGTTCAAGAGCGGTGTTTTCAGGATTTAGCCTGTTCTTCTAGTGAGTTTTTGGTGAATTTGTGTTGGACTTGTAGTTAAATTGCTGCTGAACTTTGGTGAGTAATAAAAATACAATTTTATTTATATTTTTTTGATTTATTATCACATTTTATAGGTTCTACACTTATTGAGTTAAAAAAGTTTTCCCTATCCTCTTTATATCTAGCTTTTAATAAATAATTTCTAGCTAATTCATTACAATTAAAACTATAATTTATAGCCCCTATCTGACATTTTTCCAAAAATTCTCTAGTTTCATCCAAACATTTGAATCTGTTATCTTCAGCTATATTTAAAGGTTTATAATAATCACAAAGGGCCTTAAATTTCACAGATTTTCCAGATAGAGACTTATTTCTACGTTTACGCGACCTCTTTACGTTTTTTACACCTGTTACTTGATTTGTATCAAGTTTTGATGAAGCTTGATCAAAAATTCTGATGGACTGAATGAATTTTGATAAAAAATTTGGTTTGGAGTCTAAAGATTTTGATCTTTGGCTTCTTTCTGAACTATAAGATGAGTAAACAGTGGTACAACTTCTTGAATTCCTGGTAATTGGTTGAATTTGGTATTCTGGTATTTTGTCCAAAAGTTTCACCAGGATGTCTCCAAAACTAGGAAGATATGGTGGATTTTGAGACTTTAGATAAAATAATTTTTGGTATTTCGGGAGCCTTGGATCTCTGTATAATCTACAGAGATATTCAAATATTCTAAAAATTATTAAAAACATAAATTTATTAATTAAATTAATTATAATTAAATAATTAACAGTTTTATCAGGGATTCAAAATTAGATCATATATACATAGATATGACATTAATGTTGATTTGGACTTTTTTATAGCGGGAAGGTGAAATCTACCTGGATATAGCAATGAAAACATTTCGGTTTTACGTGGACTCAAAGCGCATCTAGGAGGGGATATATGATCTAATGATTCAAAGCACAAAATTACGCCCAGATATACCATAAAGCTGAAGTTTGCGACGTTTTTTTGCATCGAAAATTCAAATAGTATATTAAAGCACTTGTACTTTAGAAAACTCGCCGCTAGCCTTGTTTTCTAAACTTGTACTCGTGCGCTAAAAACTTGATATGGAAGAAGTGCTTTAATATGAAGCTGAAGTTTCCATGAAGTCAAATAGTATATTCAAGTACTTATTCCATAACACGTTTCTAGCGCACTAGTACTTTATGTTATGAAACTAGTACTAATATCCCAATAAACAATGGTTCGGCGGCCGACCGTAGGCATACCGACGGTGCGACGGCGGTCCGCCGTCGGCAATTGATGGGCGGCCCGCCGTCAATAGGAGACAGTTGCCTACGGTCAAACGATGATCATTTGCCGCTCTTTTGCCGACCATATTGCCAACCATTTACCGACCATTTTAAGATCATCAAAGAATGATAATTTGCCGCTCTTTTGCCGATCATATTGCCAACCATTTACCGACCATTTTAAGATCATCAAAGGATGATCATTTGTCGATCATATTGCCCAACCATTTACCGACTATTTTAGGATCAGATTTTGCAAATTGCAACTTGCAATCTATAGATTGCAACATAGACATTTTGTACTGCCCTAGTACAAAATTTTCCATAATGACTTATGCATTGATCGTTAAAAGGAATTGATCCTTATTTAAGGATATATTAAATTAAAAATAAAGTGTAGTGAAAGCGTACAGATGGTGGCGCCATCTAATGTTGCACAAAAGTATTTTATATTTGTATTTTATATTGGCTGTATTTCCGGAAAATTTGTGACCACGATCACTCTAGAACGCTTTTAGCTAAAGACTTAAATTTTGGACTCCGGTTAATTATCCAAAGTTTTTTAAATGCAATACGAGTTTTTAGCATTATTATTATTATATTTGTATACAGTTTCCCCAATTATAGGGCCAAAAACAAAAAAAAAATCAAAAAAATTCAAAAAAAATAAAAAAAATATTTTTTTTATTTTTAACTGATTTTTTTTTTCAATTGTTTTTAACCCTATGGGGTAAATTTTACCCCACCCTGAATATTTTTGATACTTGACGGAAATAAAAATATATTTTGGATACAAAACGCCAAAAAACTTAAAAAAAAGCAATAACAATTTTTCAATTTTTTTTACTAACGCAAAACTTTCCTTGGGAAACGTAAAAATGCAAAAAGCAAAAGCATAATTATTATAATTAATGTTTTAAAAAACAAAACTGAAAAAAAATATTTATGTGTAAAAAATATATAATCGGTTAATCGGCGGTATTTTCGTGATCAATGATCCGAAGTGCGATGGTATGCCGCTGTTAGGTTGTTTAGTCAGATGCCGACGGCGGACCGACGTTGAGCCGATGTAGTATTTCGATTATCATTTGCCGACGGCGGCCCGACGTTGAGCCGACGTAGTATTTCGATTATCGTTTGCCATCATTTTGCCGACCGGCGATCAGACGTCGTTCCTACGTCGGCCTGACGTCAAATAGCGATGATCATTTGCCATCACTTTACCGACCGTCGGCCGCCGAACCATTGTTTGCAAAAAAACGTTGCAAACTTCAGCTTCATAGTACATAGGAAACTGGCCGCAAGCCAAACAATTGTTTTCTAAACTCGTGCGCTAAAAACGTATGTTATGAAACTAGTACTTTAATATAGGTACTATTTGGATTTTCGTTGCAAAAAAACGTTGCAAACTTTAGCTTCATAACTTTGCAACGTTTTTTGCAACGAAAATTCAAATATATATTAAAATATATTAAAGTACTAGTTTCATATTATAAGTTTAGCGCACGAGTACAAGTTTAGAAAACAAGCCGGTTGCGGCGAGTTTTCTAAAGTACTAGTGCGCTAAAAACGTGTTATGGAATAAGTACTTTAATATACTATTTGAATTTTCTATGCAAAAAAACGTTGCAAACTTCAGCTTCATGATATAACTAATTTACAGTACCTATACTGGAAATTCAATAAAACCTGCAGTGACTCTTACCTCTGCTGCTTTCGTATAAGAGGTCCTCCTTTGCGAAGCTTCGACGAAATTACGCGAGTCGCACCCGAACTAGTATGATCTTCGCCTTTTACCACACATTCGCAACTGAGTCACTGCAGGTTTTATTGAATTTCCAGTATAATAAAAATGATTTTGAATCGGTAGGTACCGGGTGAGTTTTATTTATGTCCACCCCTAAAATTAAGATTTATCATGAAGCTGAAGTTTGCAACGTTTTTTTGCAACGAAAATTCAAATAGTATATTAAAGTACTAGTTTCATAACATACGTTTTTAGCGCACGAGTACAAGTTTAGAAAACAAGCCGCTTGCGGCAAATTTTCTAAAGTACTAGTGCGCTAAAAACGTGTTATGGAATAAGTGCTTTAATATACTATTTGAATTTTCGATGCAAAAAAACGTTGCAAACTTCAGCTTCATGATTTATCTTCATTTGATAAAAACTAAACTTTGGTGATTTACATAATTTTACATTGGCTATAAAATGGCGGTTTTATTTTTTTTTGTTTCACTTCCGGTTTCGCCGGAAATGGCATAAATATATTTTTTTAATGGAACACCCTGTAACTTTTTACATTTTTGAATTCACCCGAAAATTCTATGTATAAAAAACTGATTGTTTTTTTTACTTTTTTTTCCGTTTTCGTTTTTATCGTATAAAAACGAGATACACATAATTTACCTTGTTTTTACTTAATTAACCCTGGTAGAAAAGTACATAAATCTAACTTAACATAACATTAGATTAGTGACATTTTTATGTTTAGTCTCAAACGTTATACAAAAACGTTATAAAATATATAAATCTAACGTTAGTTTCCTAACTAAATTCTAACCTTTTTCTAACCTTATTCTAACTTTAAATATTTTTTTAATTTCCATTATTAATACGTAAGCTATAGTAGAAAATACTCATTTCAGGTTTAATAATTATTTATTATTTGTATAATAAGTTTAAAAAAACATCCACCAAAAGTCAAAATTATAGTAAGTCTGGCAACGCTGTACTATAATTGAAAAAATATTTTAAGATTCTGAATGTAAAGTTTTTCTGAGAGGTAAACGTATTTATCGAAGTATAACAGGATATTACACGAAAAATATTTAGGGCCACCTAAAAAGATGGCTATTTTATAAATAAATGTAACGAAATTATGTTCCAAAATATTATAATTGTTAAAATATATTAAGATTTATTTATATGAATAAATTTGTCTCCAGCTGCCATTTTATGATGCAGGTAGAAATTTCCTAGTTGGCCACGCTCCCTCCGAAAGTTATAACGTATTTATAACGTATTTCTAATTTAAAAATCTAACGTTAGATTAACGTTTGTGACTAACGTTTGATTCTAACGTTAAAAAGCGGGACATTTGCACATATTTTATAACGTACTTTTATACAGTTTTCTAACATTAGAAAAACGTTATTCTAACGTTAAATTTCTACTAGGGAAGCTTAAAAAAATATAAAACTAATATTAAAATAAAATTTTAACAGTGACAGGAAATTAGAGCTAATAAAAACGGGTTTTTGTCCTGAACTCCTATTTTTTAATGTCCATGTAAACTTTACTTATATTTTCCGCTATTCTTCTTATGCCAAATGTATGTTTTGCTTTGAAGTAAGTAAAAATAAGGTAAATTATGCGTATCTCGTTTTTATACGATAAAAAAGAAAACGAAAAAAAAAGTAAAAAAAACATTAGTTTTTTATACAGAATTTTCGGCTGAATAAAAAAACGTAAAAAATTACAGGGTGTTCCATTAGAAAAAGACATATTTATACCACTTCCGGCGAAACCGGAAGTGAAACAAAATAATTAAATCCGCCAATGTAAAATTAAACATGTATAAATCTGCCTTGCTAAGCTGAAAGCTCCTATCTGTGTATGCTAAACCTATGTAGATAGGACCTTTCAGCTAAGCACGGTAGAAATCACCAAAGCTTAGTTTTTTTTCGAATGAAGATTAATCTTAATTTTAGGGGTGGACATAAATAAAACTCACCCAGTTTACTAGGTACCGTCAAATGGGGTGACTTCGGACGGTATACCTATTCGCGTAAAAGACAAATGGCGATTTCTCCCGTTAGGTTAGACAAGGACAAAAGTTCTACCCAAAAAGGATAGAAGACATACATACACTCCCACTTCCACCCAACCAAACAAATTCTGTATTTGTTCTTTGTTGAACAAATACAATATTTACTTGGCCGGGCGAAAAGTGTAACTATATTATTTTTATTAAAGAAATTACTGGCGCCATCTAAATTTTAGTAGAATTATCTTATTCTACAGATTCACATTAGCTATGTTCGTTCGTGCCGCTCAGTGCTACACTTTCCGGCCAACCAAATAAATACTGTATTTGTTGTATGAAAAACAAATACAGTATTTAGGTTGGCTGGAAAGTCTAGCACGAATGAGATAGAGGTAGACGACTTTTGTTTCATAATTCTAGTTGTAGAGAGCTCCATTGCGTTTGAGCGAGAATGGTGCAGTCGTAACCCTTTTTATTGTTACTAACAAATTTATCCGGACAGACCAACAGAAAGCTTTTTTTTTCGCGGATATTAACTTTTTTACATAATTTATAATAAAACGAAAAACGTAAAAAATCAAATCAATCAATCAAATGTATTTATTATTTTACTTTCTTTTCTTCTGCTTACTGATATTTTGTTGCATGCTTTTTCCTTACATACGCCCAAGTAAGATGCAATCTGTAAATCGACGGATTCTGTAAACCACTTAGTATTGTTCTACATGTGTGAAAGTTCGACATTTTATGGCATTTATCTGCCACATTTATAAATCTTGCCATTAGTCTTGCACGAATCTGAAAAAAACAAAGTTTTTCTAACGACTAAAAAGTACGAGGAGCACTTTCTAGGAAAAATATAAAGTTATATAGAAGAGAGTTCGTTGTTCCGCCAACCACTCATTTATTTTTAAGTACATATTAGGGAGTAGGGATGTTATGGAGTAGGGTTGTTATAGAGTAGGGATGTTATAGAGTAGGATGTTATGGAGTAGGGAGGTTGGGGAGTAGGGAAATTGAGAGTAGGGATATTACTCTGCAATATAAATAAATATGATTTTTTTTTTTCATAAAAAAGTCCAAACACACCCAAAGAAGTAATTTAGGCAAATATAAAAAAATCGTAGAGCCGATTTTTTACGTTTTTTCTAATTTATTATAATATGTATCATATATGATACATAATACGCGTAGGTACTTGAACTTTAGTACATATTTTAGATATAATTATAAAATCATTATCTAAAACGCGAAAGGGCGTATCTTTTTTTTCTAGCGCGTTATTGTTTTATAGGCGAAGTGGACCGAAAAATCATTTTTTTTTGCATATTCGGTCAGATATAAAAAATCCGTTTGTCTATCACTGCTGCGTATCTTTTTTTCTAGCGCGTTATTGTTTTATGGGCGAACTGGACCGATAAATAATTTTGTTTTTGCATATTCGGTCAGATTTAAAAAATCCGTTTGTCTATCACTGCTGCGTATCTTTTTTTCTAGCGCGTTATTGTTTTATGGGCGAACTGGACCGAAAAATAATGTTGTTTTTGCATATTCGGTCAGATTTAAAAAATCCGTTTGTCTATCACTGCTGCGTTCGATGTACAAAATTGTCTGCACTAATAATGCAGACCCTTGCAGTACCTGCATTACTTGCATTAAATGTGCATTATCTGTAAATTACGTACATTATTTGCATTACTGTGCATTACATCTGCAGTACCTGCATTACGTGCATTATTCTGCATTATTGTGCATTATTCTGTATTATTTTGCTGCAAAATTTTTGCATTAGTTTTGGTAAAAACCGTCAGGGGCAAATCTTTTTTTGGAGGTGAGGGAGGGAGGGCCTTTTTCTTTTTTTTTTGTTAACCCCGGGGTCGGGGATAAAAAAAAATTTTTCTTCGAGCGTACTAAAATGTTCATACACTAGTTAGAAGTGATCTATTTTTTTTACAGTAAAGAAATGAGTTCATTGTTGTACACCGTAAAAAAAAGTTAGTTAGCAAAACCACCACTGGCGGCAGCACTCTTTGACTTTGATGGCAGCCATACTTCAAACTTGTTTGTTTATTATGTAAACAGGTGGTTGACTCGAGATTCTGTGCAAAAACCTTTTGTGAAATTGATTAAAAATGATTGAAGAAGAATATATGGTTTATACCTACAAATCTCTCCGAAATTGCAAATGCTACATTAGACAAGTTACCATAGAAATCGCGAAAAGTGTACGATTTAGCCTCCGAAAAAAAATTAAAATGAACTAAGGAAGGTTTAAGTTTATTTCGAAAGGGTTTTATTGGCCTATTTTAATAAAAAAAACATACTTTATTACTGAATAAATTAAATTAATTATATTTAAAAATATATATAGGATGCTTAAAGAAAAAATAGTATGTTTTACTCAGAGGAAAAGTGTTTTTTTTTACTCGTCTGTAGTTTCCGGACTCCGCTTCGTGTCGTCTGTAAATTCTACAGACTAGTAAAAAAAGCTTCACTTTTCCTCTTAGTAAAACAATATACTATTTTTTGGAGCGCTGAAGACCTTTTTTTTTCATGATGATGAATCAAAAATTTTGTCGGAGAATTTTTTTTCTGCAAGAATGTGTGCATTATTCTGCATTAAAATTTATATCAGATTATCGTGCAGTACGTGAATTTTTCATAAAAAGATCGTGCAGTACGTGCATTTTTCCTGCATTTTCTGCAGTAGGTGTATTTAGGACCTTCGTAGTTTATCTGACGTCAAATATGGTTAACATTGGGATCAGGCAAGGGGAACAAAGGGGGCAACAACTAATATTTTTTGCGATAACTGGCTTATTATTGATCGCAGAATAACATTTCTTGTGCAGATAAAAAGTGTTTTTTTATTTTCTACTGAAATTTTAATTATTTTTGTTGTAGGATAAGAATTGTTATTCTCCGATCAATAATAAGCTAGTTATCGAAAAAAAATATTAGTATTTGCACCCTTTTTCCCTCTTGCTGCTTTACAATGTTAACAATACTTGACGTCAGGTAAACGACGAAAGTCCTAAATCGTAAAGTGAAAGAATTTTTTAAATCGGACATTTCGTTTAGAAGTTATAAAGTTTAGAGACAGAGGAGAGACAGACCGATATTTTTTAACACCCACTTTTTTCACATTTTCTTGGCGTTTCATGGCATTTTAAGTCCGAATATGCAAACAATTTTTTTTTGGTTTTTCGGTCCACTTCGCCCATACAACGCGCTAGAAAAAAAAAAAAGATGCGCTCTTTGGCGTTGAAGATGAGCATTTTTGTAATGTAGTGATTATAAATAATGATTTTATAATTATATCTAAAATATATACTAAAGTTCAAGTACATAATAAGTACATAATATATACATACAGTGCGGTCCAAAAGTCACCCCCCACCCTTTTAACTTTTGAACGAGTTGAGATATCGACTTCAAATTTGGAACTCTTAAATAAGACAATTTAAACTATCTTTTAGCATATATTTGATATTTTCAGCTCTTAAAATGTGGGCAGGGCGGCATGGGGGGACATTTTTTTAAACGGAAAGGGGGGTCGTGTGATACATCATTTTAAAGCTTATAAAAGTCTCTATTTATATTAACATTTTTAAATTTTAAAAAAATGTGTTTTAAGGTTTTGGTTTTTCAATTTTTTGTGTTTTTTTTTATAAATTTTTATTTATGTCAACTAAAATTAGTTTGGACTTTTTATGATGAAATTAGGCATTTTTAAAAAATTATTTGTTTTTTTTTAGTGGAATTTTGACATTAATACCCATTTACAACCCCATTTTAAACCCAATTTTTTTTTTTAATTTAAAAATATGGAGTTAAATGGAGAATTTTATAAGCTTTTAAATGATGTATTACACGACCCCCTTTCCATTTAAAAAAATGTGCCCCCATGCCCCCCTGCCCACATTTTAAGAGCTGAAAGTATTAAATATATGCTAAAAGATAGTTTAAGTTGTCTTATTTAAAAGTTCCAAATTTGAAGTCGATATCTCAACTGGTTCAAAAGTTAAGAGGGGGGTGACTTTTGGACCGCTCTGTATAATAAATTAGAAAAAACGTAAAAAAAAACGATCGGCGTCTACGATTTTTTTTATATTTGCCTAAATTACTTCTTTTGGTGAGATTAAAGAATTTATGAAACAGAATCAGGGGTCGGAAACAAAAAGTTAAATTTTCAAAAAACCACCGTGAAATATTATTACCTAGAGTGCCTTAATGTGACGTTTTCTTGACAGAAAATCTTACATTAAGACACTCTAATATTACCTACTCTTTCTGTTTCATCTCTGAGTATTTCATAAGCTATTAAACAACTGATTCTGTGTGAAAATGCAATGAGAGCTGTAACATTTGGGGCATTTTTCGAACTCCGCTGGGTCAGTAAAATTTCTAGTTCTTGACTTTTGATTTTCATAAAAAGTTCTCTATCTAAAAAAAAAACATTATTAGAGCCACCTAGGGGTCGTTCATATGGGGACAAAAAATGTTACTTTTTTGGATTCATATGAGTATCTCTCTACTACTCAATCATCCTTAGCAGAAACGTCGTAAAAGTAGATAGCAATAGTCGATATTTCTGTGACCCCTTACGTAAAAATCGACTGTATTGCTATCTGCATTTGCTGCGTTTCTGCTAAGAAGTATAGTACTATACTGCCATCATAGTTCAAAATACCGTATTAGTCTTTATCATAGTAGGCCCTGAAAAACCGAAATTAGACAACATGGTGCATCATTGATTACAAGAAACACCAGCTCATTTTCCGCTGTAAATAGCCTTAAAACACTCTATTTTAGTTTTGTACGTTCAAAATTAGAATATGGATGTCTAATTTGGTATCCAACTTATAATAACCAAATAGACCCATTGGAAGCAATTCAGCGAAAATTTGCCAAGCTTCTTAACTTTAGAATCCACAAAATCTATCCTCCCCAGGGTTCAGATCATATCAGTTTATTAAATAAGTTTGACCTATTAAGCCTAGATATACGCAGAAAAAATATATCAATTTCTTTTTTGTTTAATTTAATAAACAATAAAGTTGATTGTGAGTTTTTACTAAGCAAGATTCAGTTTCAAATACCAAGAGGAAATAGGCAAATTATTACATTTAAGACCAACTTTGCAAAAACTAATATTATGCTGAAATCACATTTATGTTATGTGTTCAAATTTTAACTGTATTGACAATGTTGATATTAATTTTTCTAGTCTCAAACAAATTTTGTATGACAAAAATACTTAATTATTTCTATATATTGGTCTATAGCCAGTTTTTTATATACTTTTATTTTGTGTCCTGTAATTGGTGTTAACTGTTGGGCAATAAAGTCATTATTTATTTATTATTTATTTATCAATAAATCGGAGTAAAAAAAGAAAGGTTAAGAATATGTCGATATATTTGACATCTATACATTTCATAATATGAACCAAACTAAAATTTAATTAATAATTAATAAATACACTTAATTTCACAAGAAAAAAATATTAACAATGCATAGTCTAACCCTGAAGACGATTTAATAACTTTGGTACCTCAAATTAATGTTTCGTATTCATCTCTTCATAAAATGGTTTAGGTCCATGGCGTTTTTAATGCACGTTACTGTACACCCTAAATTGTGGCGATTTGCCTTTTGAGAAGAAGTGAACATACAACAGTGACCACATCAATAGATGACACCATACTTTTATATCTATCTAACGTTTTATTTAAATATTAACAACATATTGATTGCCAAAAATGATTGTACTATTTACTCATTCCTTTTTATTTGATTTTAACGACAGATAGATAACTTTCTAATTCAAACATTCCACGTTTTCTAAAAGCATTCTCTTTGTTTTTTGTTTTCGCTTTCTTTCAGTTTATTTTTTGTTACTTTTGGTCCTCCAGTTTAATAAAATTTTGCTTTTTTTAGCGATAAATAATAATTATATAGAGCTTTGTTTATTGGTTATTTTAAAATAAATGTCAAAAACTATCAAAGATAACGCGATTAAGTTGAGTTCAAACCTGATCTACATCATTGTCTAATGGTCCTCTTCTAAGGCTACTAGATAAAAAAATAACGTTATTTTAAGCTATGACGGCAGTATAGTAGTATATTCTATAGGATATCGCACCCTTGCTTCAAAAGTGACACAACCCAAAAAAACTTATATTTTCAGAAATCGCAAAAAACAGGTTCGTGTGTGGCTACATATTTTTAAATCGATCCAATAGATACATAACAGTGCGGAGGTCACAAAACTACTTGAATTTTTGGTTTAATTCACTTAAAAACCCTTAAAACACCCCTTTTGAGTTACGGCGGTTTTGATGATTTTAATTCCTATAAATAACTGAATTATTTTGAGTAGTGTCATTTTGATTCGTATAAATAAGTGAATTATTTTAAGTGTCATTTTTATTAGTATAAAATACTGAATTATTTTGAGTTGTGTCATTTTTAACGTCCTTTTTTAAAGAAGTCTTATTATATTTATTATACTCTTATACTCTGTTGCATAAAAACCTAACTAATAAACTAATAAACTATTTTAATCTGCAAACACGGCACAACTCAAAATAATGCGTTTTTGAATTTTCCACTATGTTCAGTTTTGAAACTTCAAAAACGACAGAAGCGCCAGCCGATTTTCTTCTAAGCTAAGTGAACACAATTTTGATGATTTATGTAGGGTTGTTTACTAATCCCATTCATAGTATTAACTTAAAAAATGTGAATTTTGAGTTGTGTCACTTTTGAAGTAAGGGTGCGATATAAGGATTTTAAAACAAAAATGTAAAAAAACTTTAAACATCATTTAAAATAATATTATTATTATTATTATTATACATTCCGGTTAGCTACCTATTAATGTTAGTTGTTCCGCCAGTGTAGAAGAATCAAAATCCCATGCTGAAAGGTTTATATCCAGGTTTAAAATTCGTTTTAGGTATCCTAACGTTGATTCATTTGAGGATTTTACCTTCTCTAAAACAATAAAAAGTTCGTTTTTGTCCGTGTCAGATTTGAAATATTATAAAATCTAACGTAACTTGACAATAAAGTCCATATGAAACTTGAACAGGAATTTACAAATTTAAAAAACAATGCATTCTTATTAGCACATCTAAATTTTCATATATTGATAACAAAATATGATAAAAGTTCGTGGGATACCAAAGTTTTTTCATGAGAATTTTTTATGGGGCGTTGTCAAATTTACTATTATTTTTTAAGTATTCAAAAATTGTTTATACAAAATTAATATTTACAGATTTGGCGAAGGCGCCTGTATGGGTTGTGTTTTACACACATCGCCAAAATTCTTGGGGTAATTTGAAACGTAAACAAATATACTTATTCTAACAAATATGTGGGTTCAATTCTGCATTTTATTGAAATGCTTTATCACATGTACGAATTTTTTTCATGGAATGAGTATGTACACAGCCAGACATTAAATTAAAAAAATTGTATCAATAAATTTTTATTGAAAAAAATCAGTCGTCACAAAATGTGAGAAACAAAGATGTTAATAACCAGTATGTCGTCCTCATGTTCTCAGGCAAAACATTTACGCCCAAAACAAATATACTTATTCTAACAAATATGTGGGTTCAATTCTGCATTTTATTGAAATGCTTTATCACATGTAAGGTTTTTATCATGGAATTAAATTAAAAAAATTAATCAATCAATTTTTATTGTTATTTTAAGTCGTCACAAAATGTGAGAAACAAAGAGTTCAATAACCAGTATGTCCTCCTCTGTTCTCAGGCAAAACATTTACACCCAAAACATTATTTAACCAATCGGCTTCCATTTCAAAACGAAATTGGAGATAATTTTATTTTTATGGACGATATCGCCACTCCCCACCGCACAAGAAGGGTTAACAATTTGCTACAGCAAGGGAATGTTCAAAGAATGAACTGGCCAGCACACTCACCTGACATGAATCCTTGTGAGAACGTGTGGGATATGCTATAAAGGGTCATTTTAAATACAGATAACCCCCCGTTCACCCTTCAGGAGCTAATTATTGATGCTCAAGAAAAATGAAACAACATATAGCAGGAAGCCATTAAAAACCTTTTTATTAGCATACACAACAGAGGAGGACATACTGGTTACTCAGTAACTAGTATCTCCTCCTCTGTTCTTAAGCAAAACATTAACACGTTGTGCATGCCAATAAAAAGCTATTAACCGTTACTGACACCTTTGTTTCTCACATTTTGTGACGACTTTGATTTTTTTCAATAAAATTTTATTGATGCGATTTTTTTAATTTAATTTCTGGAGTTGTACTTATTCCATTAAAATAACCTTACATGTGATAAAGAATTTCAATAAAATGTAGAACTGAACCCACATATTTGTAAGAATAATTTTTGCTTACGTTTCAAATTATTTGGGGGGCAATGAATTTTGGGGATGTGTGTATTTAATTTTTACCTCTTATCTTACCATTAAATATGTCTTCAGTTATGTCAATGTACTTTTGTTTCGACCTTTTCTTGTTTCTTTTTCTTGAGGATTTTTTGCCGTAATGGTAACTACCATCAGATTCTTCTTCACTGTCTTTATGTCGACTTCTAGCATAGAATTTTCGAAAAAACTTCTTTGTACAGCCTCCTACAACCATCAAAAAGAATATATAGGTGCATCCTTTAAAGGATATATAATATTCTAAGTGAAGGGTACTTATATCTCCTTTACCATAGTACCACACTATGTCCTGTACTCAATTATTCTATTTTGACTTACTTTTTGAGTTTTTGGAGTTCTTTTCTCGATAGTCTCGAATTTTGGCCAAATGTCTTTGCAGCTCCAAATATGCATCTCTTGGTGATTTAGGTCGGTACCAATAATCCGGCGTCCAGAACATTACTGCTGGTGATTTTTGAACTAAACTAAAAAGAATGGAATTTTTCTCAGGAATGTGCAGTCATTTCAAATTCTTATAAATTATATGATTTTAGTTATAATTATTATAATAATTCCTTGGACTTACTTCAGACTGCTAGTGACTTGGGAATTTGCAAAATTCGGATATAATTGCTCATAGGAAGTGGTACTGAGCAGTTGCTTCTTCGAAACTGATATTTTGAGTTCCCCCTCTATCGATCTTCTTACATAAACCTCACTGGCGGCCCTTTTTACTTGAACTGAATAAATAGAGCCTGGTGGTATTGACCACGGGCCCAACCCATAGTTAAAACATGGTTGCGGACTAACCCCATACCTTCTTCGATGTCTAAAAAAAATGTAATTAAAAGAAAGGTTTAAGTTACTATCCAATAGATATTATCCTTTGTTGTATTAAAAAAAATATAGATACAAAAAAGTAAATTTTTATAAAATTACTTGCGCCTTCGTCAAAATTTTAAATGTTTCCCACCAAACCGAGGGGTTTATTTATTGGACAATCCTTTTACACCTATCCAACAATCTTCTACAATCCTTGGCAATTTCTTTTTTAACAATCATCTGCAATCTTCAAGAATCCTTCACAATCATCTACAATCTTCCACAATCACCTGAAATCTTCCTACAATCTTTAACAATCTTCATTAAAATTTTGTACAATCTTTTTGACAATATTTGATAATTTTTCACAATCCTTTGATTCTCACAATCTTTGTACACTTTTTTCAATAAATAAACCCCCCAGTCCGCACAAATTCATGGCAGGTACATGGCAGGTACATAACCACTGTTCTATGTGATGTTGCAGCCATGTAATTTTTATAGTCCATGTACAGTCCTTGGACTTTAACAATTCCGCCTCAAATTATGTATCAGGTACATAACATGTAAAATATCAGCTACATACCAGGTGCATAACATGTTATATAACTTTTGCAATATGGATGAGAGGTATCAGCCATGTCGTTTTTATACTCGTTGATATGTAGCAGAAACATACCAAATACATCATAAGTTATCCCTTGCCATATGTATGAGAGGTCTTTAATACATTAAAATTATATGGGTGATATGTAACATGGATGTTATAATGGCCGTTAAATTCCCCCGTACCCCCGTTGAACGGCAAATATAAACTTCCAATTTCGAATAGGTAAATGATACACAAATATGAAATACATATTTTTGTGCCACTTAGGGCCACTTGCACCAATGATGGTTTAACTTTAAACTTGGATTAAATTGACGGCTGACCAATCAGAACGCAGCATTTTTAACTTAAACTCGGTTTAGCTGAGATAATCCCTTACCAAAAGTTGGTGCAAGTGGACCTAATAATAAATAATAAATAATGTCTTTATTCATCCCAAAAAAACACTCTTTGTACAAAAATTAAATATTACATTTTATTTATAAATCTATAGCTAAGCTAAAGCTTACATAATTACCTTACCTATTCGAAATCTAAAGTCGATATCTACAGGGTCCGGTCGAAGTCTTAATTTCGTTTATTTTGCAAAAATAAAAATATATCTTAAACTGACACTCGGTTGTCCTGCAAGGTATACATACAAAAAAATTAAAACTACATATTACATATTCTGAATAAAATATATTTTAAAAAAGGTAACTGTTTGTACATTTTTTTTTTTAAAGTAAAATAAAATAAACATATTCTAAAAAATATATATTTAAAATTAAAAAAAAAGTAATAATGCAAAATATCGAGGGGTAAATCTCATACAATCTCGCGTACACCAAATTTTGCATTACCCAAGATTTGGAAAGATTTCGCGGGATTTTGCAATATTTTGCGGGATTTCGCAAGATTTCTCGCAAATTATAAAAAAAAACTAAATAATTCATTTTACAATTTCAAGTATAATATACTTAGTATATATATTATACGTTTTTGCGTAAATTACACAAAAAAAATTCATTCAAAATCTCTAAGAATAAAATAAATACAGCGCTACACAAAAAAAAAATGGATCTCCGAAGGACTCGACTAGTCAATTCCTATATATTTTTAGCCGCTGAATGCGAATCTGAGGTCGAAATTTAAAGTTTTTAAAAAGACCTTAAAAAACCTAGCGAAAAAGTACAAAAAGGATGTTTTTTTGAGTTTATTTTGAAAATGAGACCCAATTTTTAAACTCCGAGTCGGATTCAGCGGCAGACAGACTAGTCGAGTCTGTCAAAGATCCAACTTTAGATTGTGTAGCTGTGATATTAATAAAACATTTCCACCAATATTACTTATAATATGGATGCTTTTATATCGGTCGGTTAAGAGTTACAATATGATGTTAACCTATGCTACTGAGAGTAGCCACTGAGGGAACGTTCAAGTATTATGTAACGCAAATTGTACCAAAATTTATACACTTCATACCCCGGCTCTCGCGTTATTATAGATTATAGAGATTTCATATTTTGGCTACCCCTCTAATAGGGTGTGTTGGGGGGGTAGCCAAAATATGAAATCTCTACAGCCTTAAATAACGCGAGAACTGGGGTATGAAGTGTATGAATTTTGGTACAATTTGCGTTACATAATACTTGAACGTTCCCTGATACAAGTGGTACCAATGTAAAAAATACCGAGAGTCGCCGGTGACTCTCAAGGTAGCCAACGTGTTAAATTATTTAAGATTTCAGGGAATTTCGCGAGGGTTGTACACAAGATTTTGCAAGAGATTTAGCTCGCAAAATACATTTAGAACAAGTTCTAGTTTTCTTCCAGTACACTCAGCCTTTTACAGTAGGGAACCCAACTCCTTGAGGATGAATAAATAAAAAAAAGTATATCTCTTTTTCATCAAAGCTGTCACATAGAACCTGATAATTCTTAGCAAATGGCTTACCCATAAATATAGATTAACATACCACAATTACTTCAAATGTTCTCCATTTATGTTATCTGTCCGTTTTTATAGGTAATAGGTACCTTTTTTTGCAATTAATTGGGAAACATTTTTTGTGTTGGGATGCATCATCCATCCCATGGGATGGAATCTCACTGACGTCATCATTTCCAACAAACGACACAACTGCATATTCCATTTTACTAAAAAAGTATAATCCATTATAATTTGAAATCTTATTTTGAGGTTAATTTTAAAAAAAAGTATTACGATTTTGTAGATTATAAAACTTGTATAAACAAATAATTAGTTTTATTACTAACCTATCATAGAACACTATCAAAAAAATAGCTTTTGTAAACACAAAAAATAACTATAAACTATAAACAAACACTTCCAACCACGGTTAATTATGACGCCATAGTCTACGACTATTGGCCAAAGGCTGTAGGCTAGATTGCTTGGCGGGAACTTCAAAATTCTAATTTCTATTTCCGCAGAAATCACATCTCTGATTTCTGTATTTTACAAGATATTACATAATAAAAAAAAATGTTTTTTTTAAGATCTTTTTTGAAAAACGAAAAATTATTGAAAAAAAAAAAAAAATTCACACGTCGAATTGATAACCTCCTCCTTTTTTGGAAGTCTGTTAATAAAAAATATATGTTTTTTTAAAGATGTTTTTTGAAAAACGAAAAATTATTGAAAATAATATAAATTAAATTTTTCAAAAAAAGTTTTCAAAAAAAATTTTTTTTCAAAATTTTTAATTTTTTTTATTTGTTTTTGTAGAATTGATTTTTATAATAAAAGTAATTTTTCCTGAAAAAAATACGTTAATAGGAATATTCTTTCAGCTTTTTTCGATTTTTTTTAAACTTTATCCCTCCATAACTTTTTTGTTTTTGGTGGGATTACTTTCAAAAATAATAGGGATCTTCACCTTGGACAACTTGATTATTCCTGAAAATTTCAAGTCGATCGGATTATTATTAACCTGTACCTACATATGGTGAATTCATAACATTTTATGTATCGTATGTTCTCATACCATATATATGATACATAACATGCAATATTGAATGTTATGTATCATACATATGTATGTTACATCTTATGTAATATGGCACATGCAACTTAAAAAATCTTTCTATTATAGGGCATGTTATGTAGCATACATATGTATGTTACGTCTCATGTAATATGGCACTTGTTACCTAAAAAATCTTTCTTTGTGATGTTGCATCCATGTATGTGCGGACTGGGCCCTCGCACCAAACTATGTTTCCATTTTATTCATAATCATAATATTTTAACCATTATTAATATTTTAACCATCGTTAAAAATCGGATCGAAATTATTTTTTTAAAAAACTAATTAATTGACTAAGTAAATAGGGGAACCCGGGGCAGGACGGGATGGCTAACGTTTATGCACGTCTGTAGGGAAAAAGATTTAGTCTGATTTTCAGTAAACCCTAATTTTCTTTCATAAGACTAATTAAAAAAACATATCTATCTATTTTTAAAGGCCAAAATATTTATAGTATTTGCCGAAACATGTGCACCTAGTGGAAAACTTTAGTCTGACTTTCAGTACACCCAAATTTTATTTTATTTCTTAATTATATAAGATAAAAGGATTATTTTAAGTCTAATTTAAAAAAAACCGACAATATTTGCCGAAACATGTCCACCTAGTGGAAAACTTTTTTATTATCGAATTTTCAGCAGGTTTTTATGAAATATTTTTTTTTGTCTAAATAAATAAAATACTTTAATATACTACCACACATTGGCGCGCCCAGGAAATAACCTGGGGGCTAAATCCATACAAAAACAAAAAAAAATATTTTATTTATTTTTGTAAACAAAATTGTTAAAATAAATGTAAAAAAAAATAAAATTGGATTGGAAAAATCGATTTTAATTAATTTCTTTTGATAAAACAACTCTTCCCCTTTCATAAGATACCCGTAGAATCATTATATCTTCAATATTGTACACATAATATTATTGCAAAAAAAAACATCTCTGGGATAAATTGCAATTTTGCAAAAACCATTGAATGAATAGTTTTGAAATTTTAAGCACATATTGAGTATTATAAGACGCAACTTTTTACACAATAATGTCGTAGGTTGATTTTTGCGAAATTTATTTTATTGAATTATATTCGAATTTTGATCGTTCTTTGCAGTTTTCTAAACAACAAATCATCCTATCGACATTTAAAAAACGCCATTTTGATGGTTTTTTAATTTTCTACAAGAAGGTTACTTTGATTGTTGATAAAAAAAACTCAACTTTTTTACCACACCAAATCCACCGCAGAAAATACATAGGTTTTGCTTCTATACACCTCTATTGCCTGAAAAACTTTTTAACAGATCTCTGGTTGAGTAAGTGTCATGACAAAAGTTTCATATCCCTGGACTATTAGTAAAATAAATGTCTATTTATTTTAAAAATTAGTTTTTAAATTTCTAATTTTCTCGAGCCCCCGGTAAATATATACCTCGATCCGAGCTCTATTAATAATAATTGCCAATAAAAAAATACCTAGAATATGTGTTGTCTTTTTTGTTAGTTTCCCATAAAAGAACAGACGATTCATATAAATTTGCTGCATCAATTTTTCTTATGATCATTTTGGTTTCTGACGAAGTTTCTCCAATAAAGTCCGATGATTCGCAGCTAAAATTTAATACTTTTTTTAAATTAAATTACAGTTCTGCATAATATAAAAAAGAGGATAAGAGAGTTAGTTAGTAAGAAAGAATGACACAAGGTCGATAAAATAGTGGTATACTTAATATACAGCCTTTTCTAGAAATGGCGTACATAATTTTGAGGGTTTATTAAAAACCCTCTGGAAAATATGAAAAAAATGTAAAAAAAATCCATCTTCGTTCAATTAAAAAATAAGAACGCTTTAAGTGGACCAATACTGTTGCTGATGTTAAATTACCTTTAAAAGTTGAATTTGTAGCTATGGAAGCAAATTTAATTATTTCAGGTACATATTCTGTAGGTTGACATGGTGATTAATGTGACATAAATATTTATTAATGTCAAAAAACTACCGCCGGATGGAGTGACCCTATAAAAATAGAATATTTGATAGCCTCTGTCGGTTTTGTCAAAATATAATAACCTAAAAAGATTCTAAAGTTGAAAGTCTCAAACAATGCACGCGTCAACAATTAAAATGCAACCATAGTTACTAATAGGTAGGGAAAAACTAATTTGTAGGTAATTTAACATCAACAAAAGGATTGGTCAGATTAAATAGCTTCCTTTTTAATTAGTATTGAAGATGTTTTTTTTTGCAATTTTTTTCATATTTTTCAGAGGGTTTTTAATATACCCTCAAATTTCTGTACGCGAGTTCTGGAAGAGGCTGTATAATAATATATAGAGTAAGATCCCAGAGCCCCAGACCTACGTCATTTTACTGTGGCTGGTTTTCATATATGTTTTACACAATGCTATGAAAAACCAACATTCATTATTCCCAGACACCCTCCGTGGGCCCTTACTTCTGCCAGACGCTCTAAATATCGAGAGAAAAGTAGGCAACCTACGTTATTTTACTGCGCCTGAAATTTATATATATATTATTTGGGTGACTATTTTAAGTCCGTCTGTGAGCTGCCAGACCCATCCGAAGGGCCAAACATCACGCCAGACACGATAAAAGGTACATCTGAAAAGTAGTTTCTATTAAATATCTCTGAAACCCTATGAACCATAAAGATTTTTTGCACATGTCAACCTTGATGAAGTCTATCCTTTTATGTAATTTTTATTTGGTAATTTTATCCACGGGCGTGCAAAATGGGGGGTGACATCGCCCCCCATAAAATGACGTAGGTCTGGGGGCTCTGGGATCTTGGACTAATATGTATATATTATATTAGAGCACTAGATAGGTAGGTTTACTAAGGTAGGTCGACACTGCCCATTGGGTAGCTTGCTTTGTTCCACAAACCTACATATCCAGTGCTCTAACCATTATTATAGGTATAATACCTCTCAGGTTTATTGATTATACATTCTTTAAGATGCAGACCAACTTGACAATATTCTTGAACTCCGGCTCCAAACCTGTTTATAGGTATATCTCTATTTTCTATAATTTTTCCAGATTTTGTACGCCTTGGTAATGTCAGCTTACATCTAAATAAAGTTTCAAACGATTTACATTTCAGTAGGATCTTAAGAGTTTTTAGTCCGTGTCAGATCGCTTGCAGAGTGCGAGAAAACAATTAATTTTTGAATTAAGAATATCTTTCTACAGAAAAATAGCCAAGGTTTTGTCTACGGACAATAATATTTCGTGAGGATAAAACTCGATCCGAATGCGAGTGTCTTAATTGACCTACCCTGGTAGAAAAGTACATAAATCTAACTTAACATAACATTAGATTAGTGAAATTTTTGTTTAGTCTTTAAAGTTATACAAAAACGTTATAAAATATATAAATCTAACGTTAAAAACTAACGTTTGAGAAAAACGTTATAAAATACATAAATCTAACGTTAGTTACATGACTTATTTCTAACCTTTTTCTAACCTTATTCTAACTTTTAATATTTTTTGACTTTCCATTAATAATACGTAAGATATAGTAGAAAATACTCATTACAGACAGCTATGTGCCTGTAGGCTATATAATTATCCATGAAAACCTTGCAAATATTAAAAAATAAGATAAAAATACTAAAAGATTCTTCTTCTTCTCCTTAACTGTTCTGTATAGTCAATACAATCAATAATATTATATATACCTACTAAAATATATAAAGATTTATTTATATGAATAATTTGTCATTTTATTAAAATTAAATGCTACCAATACAACAAGTAGAAATTTCCTATTTGGCCACGCCTCCTCCGAAAGTTAGAATTAAACGTACTTATAACGTATTTCTAACTTAAAAATCTAACGTTGGATTTACGTTTGTAACTAACTAACTATTTGGGTCAAAGCTTGCCTGGGAATGCTACGAAACCCTCAAACAACTGGCAGAAACCAACAAGGTTTCCTTGATGTGGGTGCCAGGACACGAGGGTGTTGAAGGCAATGAGGCTGCAGACTCTGTTGCGAGAGAGGGAGCATGCACCCAATTTATTGGCCCTGAACCTTTCTGTGGCTTTAACAAAAGCCATCAGGTAGAGGCAATTAAGGGATGGGAAACCAAAATCAAAACTCGATATTGGAAAGACCAAAACTTAAGACAGGCCAAAATATTCATAAAATATGAAGAAAGTTACTCGATCTCAGCAAGGTGGACCTAAATACCTATACAGGGCTATTAACCGGACACTGCCCATTAAGATATCATCTTAAAAAAATGGGAAAATCTAAAATCGACATTTGCCGTCTATGCTCAGAAGCACCAGAAACGGCCGAACACATTATGTGCTTCTGCGAAGCCATTGCTCGCAAAAGGCTACAATATCTAGAACAGGTATACCCAAGACCTGCAGATATATCCCAAGTAGTCCCCAAAAAACTCTTAGGCTTCTTTGAAAGCTTAAAGTTTGATGTGGACTAAATTGCAAAGGGGATTCACAATAGATCTCATTGGTCGCAGTGATTTGAAAGGCAGTACCATGCCTCACAACCCCACTCATATTGTATTGTACGTTTGTAACTAACGTTAGATTCTAACGTTAAAAACCGGGACATTTGCACATATTTTATAAGGTACTTTTATACAGTTTTCTAACATTAGAAAAACGTTATTCTAACGTTAAATTTATACCAGGGTAGCCAGAATTGGCATAATTACTTACCTGGCTTTGTTAGAAATAAAACTATCCTGTTTTGGAGACTCGTATATTGGCTTATATGCTAATGGATTTTCGTTATACACTTTTCCTAAATATAAATGTCTATCCGTCCATTTAGGCGTCAGCATCTAAAATATAGTTGGCATAATTTTTAGTACAGTATCTAACTAAAAAAAACCTTTTTTCGATTTTGGAGCATACTGTAGTTAATTAAGCACTCAGCATCATTGAGATTGTTTCCATTTTAACTACTTTAAAAAGCGTATTTTAAAGAGGGACTAAAATTTCCACGTAAGCGCTTTTGTGTAGTACGGGTTGTCTATTGGAGACTTAAACTAGATAATTGGTTATTTTTCAAAAATAGCTAAAATTCAGTAAAATAATTTTTGAACCTCCAGCAGGGCCGTTGAGAGAAAATCCTTGCCCGGGGGGAGTTACCTGCGGGCCCCCCGAGTAACCTGTTTTTTTTTACTAAAAGAAAAAAAAAACTCATCGCCCCCCAATTTTTTTACCCCTATCAAAAACTTTGATTACTAAACAAAAAGGCTCATCGCTCCCAACTTTTTTTACCCCTGCCAAAAATTTTGATGACTAAAGAAAGAGCTTAATCTCATCCTCACCCTATTTTTTTTACCCCCACCAAAAATTTTGATGGCTAAAAAAAAAAACTCATCGCGCGCAAAACTGTTTAAATTTTCCTCGGATTTCAGGATTCGATTCAAATTCGGCCCCCTTAAAAAAAATCCGGGCCATCCGGGCCCCTCAGAAATTCTGGGCCCGAGGGGAATCACCTTCGAACCCCCCCTCGACGGGCCTGACCGCCCCTTATTGCAAATATAACTATTTTAGATTTATTAGAATTGTCTGGCCGTATATGTAAAATATTATATTGCAGTTTTTATTGATTTTACTAAAGCTGTTGATACATGTTTCCTTTCTACCCAAAAACTCGCTTCATAAGAGTAAAGCGCGAGTAGAAAAATACTATACTAAGTAAACCTTTGGTCTATGCACTCACTAACTTGCGTGAAAAATTACCGAAGACATCTGGCCCTCATTACCAAAAGCCTTATCGATCAGATCCCGATCGATTTTGGTATCGGCAGGTCCAAATTTGCACCACAATTGCTTCAGTCCATTCATGGTAACCATTTTTCGATCTAGCAAATACAAGGTGCTTTTGGTGGTCGATGTGGCCACTGATGTTTCTGATTTTGATGATACTGAGTCTTCTGGCGATAAGAATTTTACTCGTTCGCACCACAAGTTCCAAAACATCTAACAAAAACAAATAATAACAAGCCGTGAAGATATGTAATGCTACGCATTCCATTATATACTACTCACAGTAAATGGTATATTGCATTTTCCAAAATTAATAAAAAAAAAATAAAACCATGTTTTTTAAAGATCTTTTTTTGAAAAAAAAAATCAAAAAATTACTTTTATCCAATACATACAGATAATAAGACAATTACCATCTTTATTTTAAATAGGTAAACTCAATAATAACCCCAGCGTGGCTTTTACTTTATTGAGTGGATAATTATTTATTTTACCCACTCAACTGTCACTTGTCAAATTATTTTCTTGTAAATGTCATTAAAATTTTTAATAAAAATATGAATTCCTAAGCTGTTTATTGGATAAAACCTTGTATGGCACTCATGGGTAAACCGTTATTGCCCTCTCGAAAATTAACCTGCTTGGCTGACGCCTCGCAGGTTAATTTTCTCAAGGGCAATATCTTACTTTACCCATTAGTACCATAAATAACTATTTCTCACCAACAAGGCAAGTTGACATTACTTAATCAAAAAGTCGACAGTAATGGAAAGTACTATATCGAGCACACTTTTTTGATAGATGAAATCAATACAAACAAAACCGTAACTAGACAGAAAATAGTATATTATTCAATGAGCGTATAATAATTGCTATTAATCAATGAGGGTGATCACCTGAATGATTAATAGCTATTATACGCGAGTAGAATTCTATACTTTATCCACGGTCATTTTAAATTTTAAACGATTTGTTTTTACAGACCCGTGATTAATAGGCCTATTAATCACGGCGGTGGATAAAACGTTTTATCTTCCCTGGTAGAAAAGTACATAAATCTAACTTAACATAACATTAGATTAGTGACATTTTTATGTTTAGTATCAAACGTTATAAAATATATAAATCTAACCTTAAAAACTAACGTTTGACAAAAACGTTATAAAATATATAAATATAACTTTAAAAACTAACGTTTGACAAAAACGTTATAAAATACATAAATCTAACGTTAGTTTCCTAACTAAATTCTAACCTTTTTCTAACCTAATTCTAACTTTAAATATTTTTTAAATTTCCATTATTAATACGTAAGCTATAGTAGAAAATACTAATTTCAGACAGCTATGTGCCTAGGTTTCATTATTATTTATTATTTCTATAATAAATTTAAAAAAATATACCCCAAAAGTTAAAATTATAGTAAGTTGGGAACGCTGTACTATAATTAAACAAATATTTTAAGATTCTGAATGTATAAATAAATATTAACTAACTAAATATAAAGTTTTTCTGAGAGGTAAACGTATTTATTGAAGTATAACAGCATATTACACGAAAAATATTTAGGACCAACTATAAAAAAATGTAACAAAATTATGTTTAAAAATATTATGATTGCTAAAATATATTAAGATTTATTTATATGAATAAATTTGTCTCCAGCTGCCATTTTATGATGCAGGTAGAAATTTTCTAGTTGGCCACGCCCCCTCCGAAAGTTAGAAATTAAACGTACTTATAACGTATTTATAACTTAAAAATCTAACGTTAGATTAACGTTTGTAACTAACGTTATATTCTAACGTTTAAAAGCGGGACATTTGCACATATTTTATAACGTACTTTTATACAGTTTTCTAACATTAGAAAAACGTTATTCTAACGTTAAATTTTTACTAGGGTTATTCTATATAAATTTTGATCAGAGAATTTTAATCCATTCACAGAAACGGTCTATTGATTTCCATTTCGGAAAAAAGTCTCATTGAGGTTTTTTGCATCTTATTTTCTCAAAAAATATGCATATTAGTGTATCGATTATTGAAAATTATTTGTCAAACGATTATTATTACTAAATTATTGTTCTGACACATTATGACAGATATTAATTACACTGCACTACATTTTTTTTTAGAAAATAACCTACCAAATACATCTGCAACTATTCTTTCTGAATTGAGAATTGATAGACTATGTGAACGGATTTGAAATCTCTGACCAAACTTTGTATAGAATATTCTAAAACAGTATAAAGTCTGCTATGGTCATTTTTAAGGAAAAAAATCGATTATCTTCCGAAACCGATCACCTCAGATTCTATTGTTAATGGTTTTATAATGAGTTGACCTCCTACTAGCAGGATTAACTCTTGGTTTGCGTTCGTAAGTTACTAAAACTCGTATTCAAGATTAGCGTGTGGGAAAAACGAAAAAATTACAAAAAAAATGTAAATGATTTTTTTAAGTTTAACTCCTCATAATTTTGTTGTTGTTGGGGTGATTTCTTTTAAAATTGGTAGAAATTACCCTTATAATAAAAGTATTTTTTCCTGAAAAAGTTACGTTAATCGAATTCTTTCAGCTTTTTTCGATTTTTTTAACTTTTGTTTTTGGGGGGATCTTCCCCTTGTAGAAATTGATTTGGTTCCTGAAATTTTCAAGTCGATCGGATTATTCTTGAGTTATCGTTTTCAAAAAAATCGTGACATCAGACAGACGGACAGACAGAGGGACATTTGAAAAAAAGTTTCTTATTTTTTCCTGAACCAAATTTATGTCCAAGATTTCTTTGTCTGGGACGATTTTTGAAAATTTTTGAATATTCGAAAGTACCGTATATTATTCTAGCGCAGGCGCTGTAACCTGGTCTTGCCTCTTTGGCTTTAGATCACACAAATAGTTCTGATCGTTATCCAAAGTCAAGCCCATCGATTGCCAACTAGATAAAAATAAAATTGTACTATGACGTCTGCAGGGCCATGGCCATCTGTGAATCTAAATATCTCGGCTTATAGAGCCTCAAAGGTAAAAAAAGCCCGTTTTTGGAATTTTGGATGGAACGTAAGATTTTTTTTTTTGATAAATTGGATTTTATGAAATGAAGAATCAGCTTTCAGCATTAAAATTTTATTGATACTCTTATTTGTGCCTCAGTCAATATGTCAGGGGCCGTAGCTCCCTTAGCGCTCATTTCCGGACCACCCTTTATAGAAACTTTTTTCATATTTTTGGATGTAGAACCACCTCTTAAATTTTTCCATGGAAGTTACTGATCAGCCTGTATAATAAAATTTGTAATTTTTACATAAGATTTGGATTCAGAAGAAAAATTTAGATAGGAAAACACTTTTTGATCGTAAAAAATTAGCAAGCTTATAAAAGAACCAATTTTCAGCACCATTTTAAAAATGGTTCCCCTGTGTATTAAGTTTAAAATTTTGTACCGTTGAGTTCGCCTATCATTTAGAAAATATATAAATCTTACGTTCCATCCAAAATGCCAAAAACGAGCTATTTTACAGGGTCTCCTTTCTTACAATACTATGAGCCCCCAAAAATTTACTTCATTTAATACTTACATGTCGTCTTTGGAACCCTCCTATTTCAAAATACAAAACTCTGTTGTTACAAAATCTCGCTTTCAACGCTTGTCGCCTTCTTTTTCGATATATACTTAAATTAACGCAAGTTACGGGATAAATTGCTATTAGTTCGAAAGTTTCTATTTCTGGATCGAGTCCAGGTATGAAAATTATAGGATTATATTCAACTGGAGGTAACACGTCGGTTGCCAAAATTAATTTTGTTGGAGTTAAAGCTAAAAGTAACAGAAATAATGTTACTGTTGTAAAAATACTATTTTTGAGTCATTTGATGGCTATTTTTAATCTCTTTTTGTTGGTTTCTTTTAAATGACAATCTTTATGACAACTTGACATAAGTAAAATAAGACTTCTCCAATTTTATTTATAAAACAATTTTTGCAAATAATTTTTTTAATTTTCTTAAAAAAATTAGATTTTTTTTCACCTACCTATGTGAACTTGTCTGATTCCTTTTCCCTCTCTGGTGGTTTGTGCAAAAGGACTTTCTATTAGCACCATATCGTCGAAATCGCAAAATTCGGAGAAGAGTAACTTTTGAACGCGGCACTCGGACATTTGGACTGTAATTTCAACCAAAACAAACATAAAATCATGATAAAATTACAGATTTTTGAAAAAAATATTTACTCTTGTGACTTAACATTCGGGGAAACCTTTTTGACATTTTATGCCGTTGTCAAATTTGTTTAGACTTTTAAACATAGGCGCACCCAGAATTTTTCTTCAGGGTGCTAAAACAAAATTAATTTTTGTTATATACAATTTTGCTCTCTTCATTTAAAAAAACTAAGTCTAGTTTAGCCTTTCCCCATTTCTCATTTTTTGCTCTAAGGTTCTATTTGATTTGGTTGTAATAATTTTGGGCTAAAATAAAAAACTTTTGTAATAATACGGTTATTTTTTATTTTTATTATTTAAAAATAAATGATTACATTGTATAAACAAATATAAACAGTAAAAATATTAACTAAAAAATAATTACACACTCGTATCACATAAAATCGGCACACATTTAGTTAAAATATGGTCTATACAGTATGTCCTTGTATTGTAAAGGCAATTTTAAATTGCTTATTTTGGTATTTATTTTTTGAGCAATGAAAAAAATCAACTAATTAACACATGGTGACCGACGTGAACCTGACGTTTTTGAAATAAACATTAGTTATTTTTTGACGAAAATTGACATTTAATACAAAAAATTGTTTTTCATTACATGCCATTTGAAATTAATATTTTGTGTGAAAGATTACGTCGTGAAGGTGGTGCCAATCCTCCTGACCGAAATTTTCAACCTTCGTCGAAAATCGCCCCTCCACTTGTGTCATCATCTCACCATCGATTCTTGCCACTTCTTCTGTAATTGCCCCCTTCAGGGTAATGTGCGGAGTTTGTGAGAGTATAAACGCGATTTAAGGTAGCCCCACAGGAAAAAATCATTAGTGTTCAGATCAGGTGATCTTGGGGCCCATGGGATGTCCCCCAAACGTGAAATGACCCTGGGAACATGCCTCGAACCACCTGCATAGGCATAGACATTACTGAAGTGGCAAGAATCGATGGTGAGATGAGGGCCCAAGTGATGGGCGATTTTCGACGAAGGTTGGAAATTTGAATTCAGGAGGATGGACAACATCTTCCCGAGGTAACCTTTCACACATGATATTAATTTCAAATGGCATGTAATAACAAACAATTTTATGTATTAAATTTAAATTTTCGTCAAAAAATAACTGAGTATTATTCATTTCAAAAACGTCAGGTTCCCGTCGGTCATCCTATATAATTGAGTTTTGATAATTTTTAACTAGAAAATTAAAATTTCACGGGACATGCTGTATATTTATTTAGTCGACCATTTTAATAAAGAATAAATGACAGTAATGTTTAAATTTCTACAGTAGCTGTAATAAGTATATAAAAAAAATAAGAGTTCATAATACACTGCCGCACATTACATACCGGACACCTAAAAAATTGACATTTTTTAAATTCAAATATTTCGAAAACTAATTAATGGATTTGACTGATTCTTTTTTTGTTTTGAAGCATAAACATTCTCTAATTTTGTTTGTTTTAAGAATGATTAAATTTTTTTTTTAGTATGAACAGCAACAAATAATGTACAACTATGTTTTTTACCCCATCTGCTAGGACTTGCATGGTACGCCACTGCAACTGTTTATCAAATTATTAAAGTCTTTCTTATTGCCGCAGTTTTAATGAATATTTTCTTTTTTATTTTTTTACATTTTTAATTCTGGTTTAGGAGATATCAAGATTTTCCTGAAAGTTGTCATTTTTTCAGTTAACTTAAAAAGTACTACATGAATTTAATTGATGCTGTGCTTTAAATCTGAAGCTTAACCGAATTACGTTTTTCTTCTAATCAAGTTTATCAAAAACATAAATTGGGTTTGAAAAACTTGAGTAGAAGAAAATATAGGGCCACTCCGTCCGGCGGCAGTTCTGCGAAATCACCGTTAAGCCTCCGTCAGACGGCAATAAAAAGTTGCCTCGGGACGAAGAAACTGTAGGAGAAGAAGTAAAAGACATGAGCGTAGTAGAAGAAGTAAAAGACATGAGCTTGAAATAAAAAACTCTGCTGATTTAGTACTTTTTGAGTTGACTGAAAAAATGACAACTTTCAGGAAAATCCTTATATCTCCTAAACCAGAAAGAAAAAAGTAAAAAAATAAAAAAGAAAATATTCATTAAAACTGCGGCAATAAGAAAGACTTTAATAATTTGATAAACAGTTGCAGTGGCGTACCATGCAAGTCCTAGAAGATGGTGTAAGAAACATAGTTGTACATTATTTGTTGCTGTTAATACGAAAAAATAAATTTTTAATCATTCCTAAAACAAACAAAAGTAGAGAATGTTTAAGCTTTAAAACTAAGAAAGAATTAGTCAAATCCATTAATTAGTTTTCGATATATTTGAATTTAAATGTCAATTTTTTAGGTGTCCGGAATTTAATGTGCGGCAGTGTAATAATTATCAAAAATTTTAAAAGTTTTATAATTTTAAACTTTCGTTTGCTACTGTATTATTTAAAATACTGCAGTATACTGGTAGTAAAATACATAATATACAAATAATACATTACTTAGTATAAAAAATACATTGATATTATTAGATTATCACTACCCAAAAAAACACTCTGAAAAAGGGGTTTCATTATGTTTTTTGGAATGTAGTTTGGTGCAGTGGGAGTATTCTAAACATTATTTTTTATTCAAAAAAATATTTTTAATTAAAATAATGATTTAAATTATTTAAATTTCAAATCGGTTAAATAACTATTATTAATTATAAAAAAGTATTTGGAACGGTTTGATATAATGTATTCTTGATTAAATACAATATTTTACATAGGAAATAATAATTGCACAATTGATATAAAGCTAGAGTCAATCTCACAGCTGTTCAGACTGACGTCATCATAAAATAATACTTAAATACCGTCGTTTTTGCATTTAAACCGTTTTACCAAGGTAATTTACTGTTGTGGATGATCCGTAATAGCCAGTTTACATGCTAAAATGGATGCTAATGTTATAAGCAAAATACTACGGCAATAAGGTACTATTTTGTGATGAGATAGTCCAACAGGCTCTGAATTTGACTATATAATTAGTTGATAATTTACGTTACTTGGACGGTCCTTTCTTTAGTAAGTGTTGGCCTGGAAAAAAAAAATATTATTAAAAATTATTAGCATATAAAATAACTTCGTCCATAAACCTGAACAATCTTTGACTTCAACGGCGACGATTTTTAAAAGTTTACCATAAAAATACGAGATGACACTACTGGCAGTCGGACTCTTTGCATTAAAATTCTATTAATCGCCGTAATTGCACATATCGTCGCCTTGCATACAAAGGGGCGTATCTCAAAATTTCGTTTTTTTTTTTAAATTACGTCCGAATGTTGACAAATTTAGTGTTTTCTAGCTGCTCTCAAAAGGGCGTATCTCGATCGTTTCATTAATTCATTCATTCATTCGGAACGTATTCATCAAAACTGTTTGGGCGTATCTCATTAAGCCTCTTGGGCCAAAATTTTAAAATGTTTTTCCTGTAAAATACAGATTTTTGAGATAGGCCCCTTTGTATGCAACGCGACGATATGACTGGTACCGTACTTATAACATTTTAACGCTTAGAGTATCAGTCATATGTAAAATTGCGGAGAATCGTAGATTTTTATAGTTAACGGAGTTCGATTACCAGTAGTGTCATCTCGTAATTTTTTTATGAACTTTTAAAATATGGCGTTGAACTCGTATATAGATGACAGATAGAAAAAAGACTAACAAACGAAAGCACATTGGAGAGAATTTTTAAGCAATATCTTACGGAAAGGGCTAGCCCTTTATAGCCGGCTATACTACAAAAAAATCGATCCACCTAAAAATTTTTTTAAATTCAAATATTTCGAAAACTACTTAATGGATTTGACTGATTCTTTTTTTGTTTTAAAGCCTAAAGTTTCCCTACTTTTGTTTTTATTTAGAATGAATAAAAAAGTATGAATGAATGAATTATTAAGTATTATCATGAACAAAAAATGTACAGCTATGCTTTCTGTCCCATCTTCTAGCAATTGTATGGTACGCGATGGTACGCTACTGCAACTGTTTATCAGATTGTTAAAGTATCTCTTATTACCGCAGATTTAATATTTAATTTTTATTTTTTTTTTGTATTTTTACTTGGTTTAGGAGAATTTTCCCGAAAATTATAATCACATTTTTTTTCTAAATCTGAAAAAGAATCAAAATGGCGCCGGAGGCGAAAGTTTTTGCTTATTTTTTTAAACTAGTAAAAAAGGCCAATTAGGGAAATTATACAGAAATGTTCGTAAAACAGTAAAAACATAAAATCTTGCGTTGCAGGGGAAAAAATAATATATTTTTTAAATATAAAAAAGAAACAAATTTATAGAAAATAAACAGATAATATATTTATAATATAAAAATTAACTAAACTAACTGGACTAGAATACCGCCCCCCCCCCCTCCCCCCCAAAACATTATTTTTCCACCCAGAAACGTAGCTAATACACTAAAAAATGATCGTCAGCCCTTCATTAACTGTTAGCGCCGCAGGCGATATTTTTTACGAATTGTGTTAATTTCTGTCGTTTTTTTACTTTTATTTTTATCTATTGTTGTAAAACTCAAGTTTTTAAAACTTAAATTTAAAATAAAAAAGCCCTAGCGCCGCAGGCAATTTTTTTGCAATTGTAATGGTCTAGTTGAATTTTAAAACAGTTGTATAATAAATAAATTTCATTAAAATGCAAGAAAGTTCTAGCGTTGCAGGAGAAAGTTTTTACAAATTTCACGCCTAAGTTTTACTAACTAAAAAAAGTAAAAAAGCTTTAGCGCCGCAGGCGAAAATTATTACAATTTTCAAAGAAATTTTATTACATCTTGGCCTATTTTAATTTTAAAAGGGTTACAATGAAAAGTTTTACTTGCAAGAAAGCCCTAGCGCCGCAGGCGAAATTTTTTACGAATTTGAAGGTCTATACTGCTCTTCTAAGTTAAAACGTCCTAACATTTTTGCCATTTTCGGCTTATCTGCATATACCGGTTGTTCGATGCCATATTTATCTATTTAACTAAGGAGGGCAGTATAGATCATATACAGTACTCGGCGAATTTCCAGTACTCGCAGAGGCGCCGCGTCGAGTTTAGCGTTGACGCGAGGTTTAAATATTTACATTGTTATTTCTTTTTATCTTGATTTTTATGATTCCATTTAAACGAGTAAGGTGGGAAAAAAAGTTATCGATAAATACAAATTAAAAACTTTCGTATTCTTAAAAGATAAAAATCGAATATCGGTTTTTTCTTTGAAAAACACCGATATTCGAATTTTATATATCTATAGTTAATATGTATAGTCAATATTGTTGTGTGTAACAAATTAGTCGTCAAATGTTTCGATTTAATGACCTGTGTTTATTTTCAACGTTGATAAGTCATAACTGCGTTTACGCCGACTACTGATCATATATGGTCTCTTGGGCCCCCATGGATACACCCTTGCGCAGAACCGCCGCCGGATGGATTGTCTCTATTTTTTCTTCTACTCAAGTTTATCAAACTAATTTTATGTTTTTTGATAAACTTGATTAGAAACAAAACGTAGCACGGTTAAGCTTATAATGTCAAGATCCGCTTCAATCAAATTTACGTAGTACTTTTTGAGTTAACTAAAAAAATGACAACTTTCAGGAAAATCTTGAAATCTCCTAAGCCCGGAATGAAAAAATAAAAAAAGAAACAATAATAATAACTGCGGCAATTAGAGAGACTTTAACAATTTGATAAACAGTTGCAGTGGCGTAACATGCAATTTCTAGAAAATTGGGCAAAAAATATAGTTGTACATTTTTTACTGCTGTTAATATAAAAATCTTTTTTTAATAATTCCAAATAAATACAAAGGTAGAGAATGTTCAAGTTTTAAAACAAAAAAGAATCTGTCAAATCCATTAAGTAGTTTTCGAAATATTTGAATTTAAAAAATGGCATTTTTTTAGGTGGTACGATTTTTAGCTCCTAAGTAGTTAAGAGAGAGGATTAAAAATTGGGTCACATAGTAGGACATAAGAGTGTACTTAAAGATACACACATTGCCAAAATTCTTAGCATATCCTATACGTTCTCATAGGGATTCATGTCAGGTGAGTTTGCTGGCCAGTTCATTCTTTGAACATTCACTTGCTGCAGCAAATTCGTAAACCTTTTTGTGCGATGGGGAGTGGTGTTATCGTCAATAAAAATAAAATTGACTCCAATTTCGTTTTGCAATGAAATTGGTTAAATAATGTTTTGGGTGTAAATGTTTTGCCTGAGAACAGAGGTTACTGGTTATTGACATCTTTGTTTCTCATATTTTGTGACGACTTGAAATAACAATAAAAATTAATTGATACAATTTTTTAAATTTAATTCCATGAAAAAAACCTTACATGTGATAAAGCATTTCAATAAAATGCAGACATAAACCCACATATTAGAATAATTTTTTTTACGTTTCAAATTAATTGGGGGCAAGAATTTTGGCGATGTTTGTATTTTGGACAGTGAGCTGGTTATTGAAAGTATAGAATACTAGAAAATAATTTGTTAGAGGCAACTGGATTATTTAAACATGCTGTTAAACAAAAGACGAACAAAACAAAAGCATCTTACATCTCACCGAAAGTGATGCTCTTCTGCTGACTCAAAGGCTTGTGATTGGACACCACGGTTTGACTTCCGTTGGCGGTATTTTTCAAAATACCGTTCGGACTGTCTTTTTGGCATTGGCCGTTATTGATGTTGATTGTTACCCTGTTCATTCCCGTTGTCCGGGATAGGTTTATTTTTTCGTAGGTGTTGCACGACAGATCGTTGGTGCTCTTTGCTAGGTTTCTCGCGAGGGGAGTGTTGAGGGAAATTCTGACGGAACCGTTCGTTTGAGGGGAAATTTCTTGTCGGCTCTGGAGAAGATTTTCCTGAAACAAAAATTATGTTTCACTTTTTGGTTATAAGTTCGGGGCAGTTAAATGTCGTAATTTTATACAATCAGGGGTTCGAAATATCCTGAAATCCTAAAAAACCCCAACATTTTGTCTTAAAATTTTGGCAAAAAAAGCTCTAAATGTCTTAAGATTTTTAACAAATTAACGTTTTGTCCTAAATTTTTCGTGTTTTACTGTAAATAGCATAGTATTATTCTACAGAGCGGTCCAAAAGTCACCCCCCCCCCTTCTTAACTTTTGAACGAGTTGAGATATTAACTTAAAGTTTAGAACTCTTAAATAAGACAACTTAAACTATCTTTTAGAGGCTGACCGACCATAAAAGACGTCCATAAAAGACGTCCGCGAAAATTCCGGAATTTCAGCCCCCCCCCCCCTGCTTGTCCGATTTTGTCCGATTTCCAGACGCCCCCCTCCCCTAAATGACGTTCAAAACGCCCTTTTTTCAGATTTATTTATTGAATTTGCAAAAGTGGGCGTCCGAATCTGGCTTGTACACTTGTCCGACAAAATTTTTTTGGTAATACCGTTGCCGGACGCCTTAAAGTTAAGGGTTGGTCCCAAAAAGAAAACGCCCCGCTATCGATAATTTTCTTATCTAAGAAGTTGGACGACATAAAGAACACATATACAAAGTCTCAACGGTGAGGCAATAAAAAAAATCTACTTGGTGTGGGACTATTTTCTCTCTCAAAAAAACGCCGGGCTTTACTAAATTATTTTTTAAAAATCTGAAAAAATTTTCATGCAAGATTTATAGTTATTTTCGTGGTACCAACCTGGAAAAAAGTTACTAAATCGATTTCTTTTTACTAATATAGTAGCAACTGGACAAGTTAATAATAATTATTATTAATAAGCCGGTCTGTCTAACAAAATTGTCTGGTTGACAGCATTGTTTAACTTGCAATATATAGCGTCAAACTTGCGTATAACTTGCTCCGTGAAAAGGCAAATGAATGTGTAATTGTCCTCATGCTATATCTGGCAGCAAACTTGCATAGCACCAAACTTGCGTATAAATTGCTCCGTGAAAAGGCGCCTATAGGACTTATTTTTCATCGTTAAATATTATTTTATTTTTTCTTACCACTGATTCGGTTCTCTTCCTCAAGTTCGACCTGTTCAAAGTTTGCGCTAATTCTGTGGCTAATTGCGAAGAAATCGGTTGTTTCGGTGAACCGACGGTATTCGAATTTTGGTTGATAAAGTCCAGCTTGCCCGGTTGTTGCCTCTTCATTGTGGGATACTCTCCTATCGTTACGCTGACCGGCCTTTGTTTTCTCAGTGTGCCTAAAAGTTAAAACCATAATTACACTGTGCGACAAAATCGAGGTTGATCTTTTAGGCAAGAGATCTGCATCATTTGAAAATATAGGTCTAATATAGTCGAGTCCTCAAGGTGTTTCTCTACTTTAGGTCACTTAAGCGATTTTTTTTAATTTAAAGTTTTCAGCTCACGCTAATATACAAGACCCATTTCATAACTTTGGGAGGTGAATTCATATCAAAAGACATGAAAAACGGTTCATATAAACTTCCCTAGTAGAAATTTAACGTTAGAATAACGTTTTTCTAACGTTAGAAAACTGTATAAAAGTACGTTATAAAATATGTGCAAATGTCCCGCTTTTCAACGTTAGAATCTAACGTTAGTTACAAACGTAAATCTAACGTTGGATTTTTATGTTAGAAATACGTTATAAGTACGTTTAATTTCTAACTTTTGAACTACGAAATTTCTACCTGCATCATAAAATGGCAGCTGGAGACAAATTTATTCATATAAATAAATCTTAATATATTTTAGTAATCATAATATTTTTAAACATAATTGATAAATACGTTTACCTCTCAGAAAAACTTTATATTTAGTTAGTTAATATTTATGTATACATTCATAATCTTAAAATATTTGTTCAATTCTAGTACAGTGTTGCCAGACTTACTATAATTTTGACTTTTGGGGGATATTTTATTAAACTTATTATAGAAATAATAAATAATTATCAAACCTAGGCACATAGCTGTCTGAAATGAGTATTTTCTACTATAACTTACGTATTAATAATGGAAATTTAAAAAATATTTAAAGTTAGAATAAGGTTAGAAAAAGGTTAGAATTCAGTTGGGAAACTAACGTTAGATTTATGTATTTTATAACGTTTTTGTCAAACGTTAGTTTTTAAGGTTAGATTTATATATCTTATAACGTTTTTGTCAAACATTAGTTTTTAAGGTTAGGTTTATATATTTTAAAACGTTTTTGTATAACGTTTGAGACTAAACATAAAAATGTCACTAATCTAATGTTTTGTTAAGTTAGATTTATGTACTTTTCTACCAGGGTTATGTCCAAAAATGCTTCGTAAGTGAGCTACGGTCCTTCAGTGACAGGCACGCAAATTGAATTTAATTTAATATCTCAGAAACCCTTTGAGCTACAGAAATGAGTTTATGCATATGTTTTTATATCAACAATTGTTGATATGGCCTTAAGGCCTATTAATATATACTATTTTCATGTGGTAATTTTAGCCAGGGGTGGGCCAAACGTTTAGGCCCAAGCACTTTTTTGCCCAATTCTTTTTTCGGCGTAACTTTTTTTTTTGCTGTTTTTTAGTTTAAATATGATCCTATACATAAAATACATCAAAAAGGTTCTATGATGTAATCATCTAAGACTCACTGTTTACGAGAAAAATGCCATTAAAAGTAATATCTTAGGCTTTAGTGACTAAAAAGTATATCGAGAAAAAAGCAATATACGATTCAGAGTAAAGATTATACTAAGGAATGCGAAGTATTACATATCTTTACGGATTGTTTTTAATTTTTAGTCACGAAAGCCTAAGATAAAACTCTTAATTGCTCTAGTTACGGCTCTGCTTAGGTTCCCTGGTAGAAAAGTACATAAATCTAACTTAACATAACATTAGATTAGTGACATTTTTATGTTTAGTCTCAAACGTTATACAAAAACGTTATAAAATATATAAATCTAACCTTAAAAACTAACGTTTGACAAAAACGTTATAAAATACCTAAATCTAACGTTAGTTTCCTAACTAAATTCTAACCTTTTTCTAACCTTATTCTAACTTGTAATATTTTTTAAATTTCCATTATTAATACGTAAGCTATAGTAGAAAATACTCATTTCAGACAGCTATGTGCCTATTTATTATTTCTATAATAAGTTTAAAAAAATATCCCCCAATAGTCAAAATTATAGTAAGTCTGGCAACGCTGTACTATAATTGAAAAAATATTTTAAGATTCTGAATTTATAAATAAATATTAACTAAATATAAAGTTTTTCTGAGAGGTAAACATATTTATCGAAGTATAACAGGATATTACACGAAAAATATTTAGGGCCACCTAAAAAGATGGCTATTTTATAATTAAATGTAACGAAATTATGTTTAAAAATATTATGATTGTTAAAATATATTAAGATTTATTTATATGAATAAATTAATCTCCAGCTGCCATTCTATGATGCAGGTAGAAATTTCCTAGTTGGCTACGCCCCCTCCGAAAGTTAGAAATTAAACGTACTTATAACGTATTTCTAACTTAAAAATCTAACGTTAGATTTACGTTTGTAACTAACGTTAGATTCTAACGTTAAAAAGCGGGACAATTAAACATATTTTATAACGTACTCTTATACAGTTTTCTAACGTTAGAAAAACGTTATCCTAACGTTATATTTCTTCTAGGGTTAATACTGTTTAAAACTTACCATTAATTGAACTATTCGTAGTAGACCCATTACTTATCTGACCAGCTAGGGGTTTCTTGAAATAAGTATTAGGCGGCTTTGGAATCTCGTTGTGCATGTGAAGCTTAAAGCTTTCCAATGAATCCATTTCCACAGAATCATTGAACTGCCCGGGCCTAAAGGTACTAGTACTGGTAGTACTAGATGCTATACTGATGGTATCGTAATCTGGCGTGGGACAGTAATAATCTGGTAAAGGATAGGCAGATTTTCTGGTACCGTTCATACCAGCATAAATGTTTTCAGGGTTCTTTTTGGCTGGTTCCATGTCGCTTTGATATATTACATTTTGGTAGTTGTTTGTGTTATTTTGTGTATTTTTGTTGTTTATTTTGTTATTGTTATTCGTTGTTTGGGTGTAGGAAAGTGTGGAATATTTGACTGGTACCGGTGGTGCTTTCGGTTTCGTTTTATTTGGTTTTAATGTGCTGTTTTTCGAATCGAAGTTGTGGTTCTTTTCGGGTTCATTGTCGTCGCTTGGCTGAAAAAAATATGGTTTATTTTATTAGATTTTTATGGTTATGTTACCCAAGTAATGTTAGCTCCTAAAAAAAAAACGCCCAGCTCCTGGAATCGACCAGAGCATTTAAACGAAAAGCCATTTAATTTTTTAAGGAGCCGGTTATGTACATGTTGGACAATGGTAAAATGCATATTTTAGTGAAAAAAAATTAAAAAAAGTTCAATGGGCGAAATTTTTTGATAAAAACAAAGGAAATCGACAAAAATATGAAAAAGGTTCAATTTGATACAAAAAAAGTTAAAAAAAAGTCATCACATCGCCCTATGGGCGACTTCTTAAAGCAAAACCGCCCAGCTTCTGGAATCGACCAGAACATTTAGATTAACATTACACGAGTGGTTATGTTGTAAAGGGTACACTGTAAAAAGTAAGCTGTATATTCAGTTACAAATGGATAGGAAATCGGAAGTCGGCTTATACAATTGTACTTTATTTTTTGTTAAAAACACGCAACATTTCATTACGTACGTGACTTTAGAACTATAGTGTTTTTAACAAAAAATAATAGTATGTTACGCACCAAGTACGCGAACCTACTTTTTAGTGCCCGAAGTGGTTTGCGTTGAGGTGCGTATACTATTTTTCGTACGGCCTAACACCTAAACGTCAAAAAAAACGCAAAAATTAGTTTGTCAATTTGAGGTTATGCGTTTGACGTTTACTAATTTTCTGACAGCAGATATGTAAAATCAGCTGATGTAGGAAATTGTTATTTGCACTTCTAGTAGAGGTAAGTGAATTTTTCTATGTGAGGTCGTATTTTGTGGACCGAAGCTGAGCTGAGGTCCATAAAAAGATCGAAGACAGAAAAAACTTACATACGAGTACGTTTTTCTCACTAATAATATTTAATTTTTGAAATATCTCAGCTCAAAGGAAATTAAATTCAAACACCGTTTGAAAGTAAAATTTCCCGCATTGTTTGGTTATGAGCCTCACAAAAATTACTTAAATTATTTAATTAAAACTTACCAATGGCGGCGGGGGAGGTGGTGGTGTTGAATTTGAAGAACTTGTAGAACTTGTAGAGTTTGTAGAATTTGGTAGATTATCTAGAGATTGGTTCATTGTTAAATTGGTCAGTCTTTCGGATAATTTTTCTGATAATTCTTTACTAGCCAGTCGATCCTGAAAAAAAAAAGATTCAGCATAGAGATTGACCTACTTCTAAACCATTAAATTGTTGTAATAGTATTTTTTAAATAATACCTCGAAAAACGCAAAAAATATGAGTGCCCCATAGTGGACGGGGGGATCGAAAAACTTTTAAACTAGTGTTATTAGAATATATGACCTATAATAAGTAATTAATTTTTTTTTTCATTTTTAAAAGGTATAATTAAAACAGATAATAATAGCATTTTACATTATTAATTTATTACAAATCTTGCTTTCATTTTTCCAAAAATTAAATGGCCTATTAACCACAAGTGATTCTATAATTATAATGTTATTTTATTAGGTTTATTTTTTCAGTAAGTAATGGTCCTTTTTAAATAATAATTTAAAGTAGATATGCCGTTGTAAACGTAATAATTTTGGGGTTGGGGTAGGTCCATAAAATACGTCACTCAAAAATATTATATTATGCTTCAGAATTTAAACAATAAAAATTTTATCCAATACATACAGATAATAAGACAATTACCAGCTTTATTTTAAATAGATAAACTCAATAATAACCCCCGCGTGGCTTTTACTTTATTGAGTGGATAATTATTTATTTTACCCACTCAACTGTCACTTGTCAAATTATTTACTTGTAAATGTCATTAAAATTTTTAATAAAAATATGAATTCCTAAGCTATTTATTGGATAAAACCTTGTATGGCACTCATGGGTAAACCGATATTGCCCTCTCGAAAATTAACCTGCTTGGCGGACGCCTCGCAGGTTAATTTTCTCATGGGCAATATCTTACTTTACCCACTTGTGTTATTTCACTGTTAAATAAAATAAAATAGTAAATTATGCATAAAAGGCAAATTTGTGTGCATTTATGCAAACAAAACCACAAAAGTAACATGAGTTTCTTTGCAAACAAATAAATTTACAATTATCGTGTAATTTACCGCTTTGGCGGTCATGAAGAAAAAAATAAGTCCGGAAATCGGTTGCAAACATGGGAAGTTAAAAATTTTTTACGACAATTATACCTATTAGTGTTTCCGATTTTTTGTTTCCCAAATTTCTCAATTATTGTCTTTTAATTATTTATTTTCTAAAGTAAACCGCACGCTTTTCTCAGTTTTCGGTAAAATTAATAAAAATCCTAAAACCCTAAGGGGTCGTCCAATAAATCGTCACGCAAATTGACCAAAATTCATACACTTCATACGCCGTTTTTCGCGTTATTAAAGGATGTAGATTTCATATTTTGGCTACCCCCTCCCCTCCCAATAGGGGGGTGTTAGGGGGTAGCCAAAATATAAAATCTCTAAAGCCTTTAATAACGCGAGAAACGGGGTATAAAGTGTATGAATTTTAGTCAATTTGTGTGGCGTATTTTATGGACGACCCCTAATAATAAATTATATAAAGTACTCCGCACATTTTTATATCTAGTACTTATTATTTAAAGCCCTAAAACACTAATATCATTATTATATAAAGTACTCCTCACACTAATTTTATTTTTTGTAGGTATAAATCGTAGCATTTTAATAAAATTAAAGGTTATTTTGTTTTGTTATAACAGCGAAATAAATAATAAATTCAATCTCTGAAATTGACCAGAAGCCTAAAAGTTACCCTAAAATAAAATATAGAAGCAATCTGTATATTTGGTATACACTTGACAGTAATTCGTATTACCCTGCATACTTTTTACTCAACTGAATTACACGTCGCGACTGGAGTCTTTTCGCAGAACGATTGATCCCGATTACATTCGAGAGAACAAGGGAATATAAATATACTTTTGAGTGTATACTAAACGGATGGCTGATCTGTACAGATACCCAGAAAACCATATTGAAAGTCTAGTATATAGCATCCTAAACTTGCTTTTATATAGCAAGAAAAATGGAATAAATATTTAGACGTGCAAAATATTTCTCCAAAATTGAATGAAAAATGGATGCTAAAATTGTATGTCTAAAAGCACTCATAATAATTATTATATCGAAAAATGTACGCTATTTCATAAAAATTTAAGGTAGTTTTAGACGGTAAATTAATAGACTATTTTAGGTCGAAAATATACGCCTTTATTTAATAATGTTTAGCGACCTAAAAAGTCCGATTGACCGATTGTAAAAATATATAATAACTATATTATAGTTTATATTGGTTTAATTGAGAACGCGGTATAATATTATTAGTTGTGCATTTGGGAACATTTTAAGGATGTTTCTAGACGATAACAGTCGCTCACATATAGTGCACTATTTTCGAGCTACTTTGGGTTTCTGGAATACATACAATATTATTTGGTTAAATGCAGTTGTGAGAAAAACTGAAATCGGATATATTTTCGTTTATAAAATAATTAAAATTGATACAAGATGTTAAATTTTGCAACGTATTGTTCTAATATGTTATTGTTTTTATATTCGAAATGTTGAACGCCATAAACCTAATATTTCGTAACCGAAAATTGCAACTATGGTGTATTCTTTGTACGAATAAAATATACAGGGTTTTTTTTTATAGAATTAAAAGTATTTGTACACAGAAGAAATTATCTTGTTGCCTCGACTAGGGACGGGAAGAAAATATCTGCAGGCCTAAAAAGTTTGGACTTGAAATTAGTGTGACGTCATTTACCAAAAACTACTGTCTTTTCCGTGTACCTAGTTGATAGAATCATCGCAAAGAATTTCAATGTCTCGGATTTATATATGTAATAATATTTATACAAATGGTTTTCATGATGTCATATTTTAATCATTTTATTGAAATATTTTTATTATTATTGGGTATATACAATCAATTAATTTATGCTAAAAAAGTAATTTAGCAACTTAAACATGACGATATTGTACACAAAATGCAATTTAACATACAATTTATTAAATTATTACTATTTCTGGTAAACTACTACTGCGTGAATAGATTTTTCCAAAATTTTTACTAATTATTATTTTAATAATAATTATTAAAATTTTAATCCAAAAAAAATCAAGTATATCTGACTTTTTCTTCCTTTACTTGCTATTTATTATTTTCTTGTTTGTTTTTAAAAGTAATGCCTTTTATAATTTTTTTGTTTTTAAATAGTTTTTTTTAATACCTAACAGGTATTAATTAATACTATAGTAGTAGTAAAAGGTGGGTAGTCTCCAACGCCTGACTAGTAGGCTCAAATCTTCTTTCGTTAGTGTTACCACTCCGAAGATGTTTTGTCTGAGCCTGCCTAGAGTCTCACACTCCCCTTTAAGTGGTAGGACCACTTGGTGTTCTGTGGCATAAACCCACAGTGGCCCGTGAGAACCCCTGTTAGAAGGCTTATGGTTGCTCGGCCTTTTCCTAGTAACCAAACTGGTCAAGAATTCCTTGGCCCGCCTGCAACCGAGTCCTACCTACCTAAACTAACTTAATATTTCCTGAAAAGAAGTTGGTAGGACATTTCCTTTTCTAGTTATGGTACTGGCAAAAATACGTTACAGATCAACGACGAACAGACGCGATGTTAAAATATATACATATGACCATAATTCCCCTAATAAAGATTTTTCTACAGGTGACGTAAAGAGGAAGTGTTTTAAGGAGTAGTCCCCCAAACCTTAGATTGATTGATCACCTCATTTATTTTTTTATTGATCAGATTG
>OY294050.1:30639527-30703800 GCA_958510825.1 Brachypterus glaber
AAATAAACTTAAACCTTCCTTAGCTCATTATAAATTTTTTTCGTAGGCTAAATCGTACACTTTTCGCGATTTTGATGGTAACTTGTCTAATGTAGCATTTGCAATTTCGGAGAGATTTGTAGGTGTATAAACCATATATTCTTCTTCAATAATTTTTAATCAATTTCACACAAGGTTTTTGCACAGAATCTCGAGTCAACCACCTGTTTACATAATAAACAAACAAGTTTGAAGTATGGCTGTCATCAAAGTCAATTAGTGCTGCCGCCAGTGGTGGTTTTGCTAACTTTTTTTACGGCGTACAACAATTAACTCATTTTTTTACTGTAAAAAAATAGATCACTTCTAACTAGTGTGTTCACTGAACACTGTTCAATTATAATTTATGAACATTTTAGTACGCTTAAAGGAAAATACTGTTTTCAGGGCGATTACGGAGATTGCGATCCGAGCTCGGAGAGCGAGGTTGGCAACCGTAATCGCCCTAAAAACAGTATTATTCGTCCGTGTATAATACATTATTTTTTATTCGATTGTAATATATTAATAAATACATGTGTATTTTTGACAACAAAGAGGTTAGAATTCAAATATCAACCGTTTCAATATCAGTCAGCCGATCAACGTCGTCTATTTTACTTTTGCGGCCTAGGCCGCAAAATTAAACTTTTCGTACAGGTTTATTATACAAAAAGTGGCGCTTTTACATACTGCCGGACTGGGCAGCCCGAGGCTAGTAAGATTTGTCACCTAAGGGCCCCCAAGTATTTTGTTTTTTTTTATTTTTTTTGCCTCCAAAAATTTTAACTAAAAAAAAGGTCCTCACCCCCGAAAACATTTTTTTACCCCTGCCACAAATTTTGATAAAAACATGACCAGGGGGCCCCAAGGTAGGGGGCCCCGTGAGATTTTTCTCTATCTCACCTGTCAAGTCCGACACTGCATACAATCGAATAAAAACTGGAATTTTATAAGCCAGCAGTGGTCTAGAAAAACTAAAAACCTGTAAAAGTCGAAGGATTTAACAAAATTTGTTAAATCCTTAAATCAACATTACATCGGCACTTAGTGCTACTAAGAGTGCCGATGTATTGAAATCTTCGCCGAAAAGTCAAAATCTTTGACCACGTCTTTTTCACATTTCTCGACGTTTTAGACCATTCTGAGTCGAAATCAGTAAAAAAAAATTTGCGTCCGTCTGTCTGTCTGTCTGTCTGTATGTCTGTCTGGGTGTAAACTCTCTAACTTCATTTCAACATGAGATATCGACTTGCGGTTTTTTGCATATTGTTTTTTATCGTATTCCAAAGAGCTGATTAGATTTTGGGGGTAAACGATTGTTTATAATTAAGGCATTTATTATTGTATTTGGTTAATTTAGCACTTATATAAAAGATAATTTTAAATTGCTCAAAAAATGTTATAAATAACGTTTAAAGCAGTAAAAGGATTTTTTATCATATCTCACATATTTATAACCCGATTTCAAAAAATTATATTTTAAATAAAAGCTCTTTTTAAGTCCTATAAAAAATGTTATATACAGTTTTTTGCTAGAATATAATGTTTTAAAGATACAGAATTTAAAATCAAACAAAACACCTAGTTTGAATTGCAAACTAGATGGCTCTAGTGTACAATAGTGCCGATGTTTTGACAGGGTGCTTGCAACGTTTCATCTAGTTTAATGTTGATTTTATAAAATTTTACAAAATTCTGAAAATATTCGTTTTTAACAGAAACCCTGAAAAAATATTTATTAAAATGAATGTAAATATTTAATATTTATGTTTTTGGTAAGGTATTAGGGTTAAAAATCTGCTATCAATTGATAACAGGTCAAAAAACATATTTGTGTAGCAGACATAGAAAAAATAAAGATTAGAAAGATTAAAAATTAATTCTTTCTTCGTCTATGGTAACGGAGCTGTACTTTTAACACGTACTTTTAGCATCACTGAAAACAGGGGCGGATTTATTTTCATTTTAAGGGGGGAGCATCCATAAGGAAAAAAATTGCGCTTTCACCAAAAATATAATTTTGAAGGTATTTCTATGCTAATATATCTTGCTGGTGGCGGAATTTTCTCTTAGCTTTTTCGATTTTTTTAAAAGCCATACCTTTTTTGTTTTTGGAGGGATTCTTTCAAAAATAATAGGGATCTTCCCCACATAGAACTTGATTTTTCCCGAAAAGTCGATTTCTTATTCGTTCTTGAGTTATCGTGTCTACAAAAATCGTAACATCAGACGGACGGACAGACGTTTAGATGGACAAAAAAAAGTTTTATGAAACAAATTTATATCTAGTATGTTGTAACGACGATTTTTGAAAATTTTGGAATATTCGAAACTACCGTATAATATTATTCTAGCGCAGGCGTATAATAAAAACCAAATATTTTTCTGGTCGCTGGTATATATATTTTTTTGAGGAAATGCAATACTTTTTCAAAAAAGTCCTAGTTTTCTTTTATTTTATACGATACGCTACAGTAGTAGTTTATAAATCATAAATTATGATACAAGGATGAAAAATATTGTTTCTAGGACGATTACGGAGATTGCCATCCGAGCTCGGGGATCGAGGTAGGCCACCCTAAAAACAGTTTTTGTCCGTGTTTCATACACTATTTTTTATTAGGTTGTTATAATAATAATAATAAGCAGATTTATTCATCCCAAAAAACTACAAAAGCTTACAAAGGGACACCTCTTAATTTAAGAACATATAAGTATTTAAGGTATTAACATATGTCATTTTTATATAACCCAAATAAATATTTAATTGAATTATTTTAATAAATCCTAAAATTAAATATCACAGATATTTTACTTTATATAAAAATCCACTAGTTTACTCTTTTTTTTTAATCTACCCTCCGTCATTTCCCTGACGTCAGCAGGCATTCGGTTGTATAAGGAAACTCCTTTATACAAAAGAGATCCCATACCAAGTTGGGTTCTGACCCGGGGCAGACTCAAATCTAGATTACTTCGTGTTAAGTGCTCATGAACATCCCTTCTATAGGATAGCTTTAGACATGAATGCCTGTTTTTGTTTAGGACTTGATTTTTCTTATTGGCATTTGACCATATTATGTTTAAATATTAGATATGAGTGTGTATTAAGGAGAAATAAACAGATCTTAGAATTTGGTCTTCTAAGCATTCCAATCGGACCAGCAACATGGTTTACATGTTCAGCCCAGTTGAGCTGGTCGTCAATTAGTAAGCCCAAAATTTTTATATTTTTGACAGGTTTCAAAGGGATATCCTGAAAGTCATCATAATTTTCATTACATGTATTATTTTTGATTATCATAAATTATGATTGTATATTATATATTAATAAATACATCTGAATTTTTGACGACAAATTTGAGGTTAAAATTTAAATGTCAACAGTTTCAATAGAAATCAACGAGTCAACGTCGACTGTTTTACTTTTCAGCCTAGGCGGAAAAATAAAAGTTTTCGTACAGGTTCATTATACAAAAAGGAGCACTTTAAGATACAATCGAATAATAGTATATTGTTTTACTAAGAGGAAAAGTGAAGCTTTTTTTTACTAGTCTGTAGAATTTACGGACGACGCGAAGCGAAGTCCGGAAACCACAGACGAGTAAAAAAAATCACTTTTGCTCTGAGTAAAACATACTATTTTTTCTTCAAGCATCATATATACAGTGCGGTCCAAAAGTCACCCCCCCCCCTCTTAACTTTTGAACTAGTTGAGATATCGATTTAAAATTTAGAACTCTTAAATAAGACAACTTAAACTATCTTTAAGCATATATTTTATACTTTTATCTCTTAAAATTGGGCAGGGGGGCATGGGGGGAAATTTTTTTAAATGGAAAGGGGTTCGTGTGATACATCATTTTAAAGCCTTTAAAATTCTCTATATAACCATACATTTTTAAATTTTTTAAACATGTTTTTTAAGGTTTTGATTTTTCAGTTTTTTGTGCTAAAAAAATTAATTTTTAAGTTTTTTTTTTGTTAATTTTTATTTATGTCAACTAAAATTAGTTGAAAAATATAATTTACTTTTTTTCATTATGAAATTAGGCATTTTTAAAAAATTGTTTGGATTTTTAGAGAAATTTTGACAAAAATACCCATTTTCAACCCTATTTTAAACCCAAAAAAAAATGTTTAAAAAAAAATAAAAAATATACAGTTAAATGGAGAATTTTATAAGCTTTAAAATGATGCATCACACGACCCACCTTTCGATTTAAAAAAATGTCGCCCCATGCCCCCCTGACCACATTTTAAGAGCTAAAAGTATCAAATATATGCTTAAAGATAGTTTAAGTTGTCTTATTTAAGAGGTCTAAATTTGAAGTCGATATCTAAACTCGTTCAAAAGTTAAGAGGGAGGGGGGTCACTTTTGGACCGCTCCGTATATATTTTTAAATATTAATTTTTGTATTTAATTTATTTAGTAATAAAGTATGTTTTTTTTTTATTAAAATAGGCCAATAAAACCCTTTCGAAATAAACTTAAACCTTCCTTAGCTGATTTTAATTTTATTGTAGGCTGAATCGTAAACTTTTCGCGATTTGCGATGGTAACTTGTCTAATGTAGCGTTTGCAATTTTGGAGAGATTTGTAGGTGTATAAACCATATATCCTTCTTGAATAATTTTTAATCAATTTCACACAAGGTTTTTGCACAGAATCTCGTACAACAATGAACTCATTTTTTTACTGTAAAAAAAAGAGCACTTCTAACTAGTGTGTTAAGTTATAAAATATGAACATTGTAGTACGCTTGAAGAAAAAAATTATATTCTCATGATTATGATCATGATCTGTAGATATTTTGCACGAAATATTACATACTTTTCCACGATTTTTGGTTGGCGTCTTATGATGATAAATACGATAAATATTTGTATTGAAACAATATAAAACTAGATGAAACGTTGCAAGACCCTGTCAAAACATCGGCACTATTGGGAAAACTAATAACATGCTATTAGAACAGGGTAGCATAACATAATTACAATTTTACTACTACTCCTCACTGCACAAACTAACTTGTATAATATTTATATTAAACTTTAGCTTTTCTTGTACACTTAATATATATTAAATTAATAATAAAAATATGTTTTTACTTGGATGCAAGTTGAACTTATTAATTACAATTTTTGATTGATTTTAAAAACAAATGAATGGAAGCTTAAAATTTGTACACTAGAGCCATCTAGTTTGCAAATTTCAAACTAGGTGTTTTGTTTGATTTTAAACTCTGTATCTTTAAAACATTATATTCTAGCAAAAAACTGTATATAACATTTTTTATAGGGCTTAAAAAGAGCTTTTATTTAAAATATAATTTTTTGAAATCGGGTTATAAATATGTGAGATATACTTAAAAAAACCTTTTACTGCTTTAAACGCCAATATCTCGAAAATAATGCGTTTTAGGAAAACATTATTTATAACATTTTTTGACCAATTTAAAATTATCTCAATATATATAAGTGCTAAATTAACCAAATACAATAATAATTGCCTTAATTATAAACAAAAAAACGCTAAAAATAGGAGTTTTACCCTATTTTTACCCCCATACCCCCAATGGTTTACCCCCAAAATCTAAGCTCTTCGGAATACGATAAGAAACAATATGCAAAAAACCGCAAGTCGATATCTCATGTAGAAATGGAGTTAGAGAGTTTACACCCAGACAGACAGACAGACAGACAGACAGACAGACGGACGCAAATTTTTTTTTTACTGATTTCGACTCAGAATGGTCTAAAACATCGAGAAATGTGAAAAAAACGTGGTCAAAGATTTTGACTTTTCGGCGAAGAATTCAATACATCGGCACTCTAGTAGCACTAAGTGCCGATGTAAATTAATTAAATACCTACGTAAATCGAAACATAATATGAGACATATGCTCTTTATCTCATATGTACTCTATGATAAAAAATCCTAGAAAATAACATTAAATTGTATGTTGAAAAAGATTACGGCAATTAACATCTGTATCATCGATAATTTTTCATATAATAATAATAATTAGTATTGCAAATTATTACTAATTACCTACACTGAGTAACAACGTTTAAAAGTTTTCTTCTATCCCTCCACTACACTAGTAGTTTTTAGAATTTAAAACTTTTAAATCCTGCCTAGTATAAAATACAGATCTTATTTATTTATTTATTAACTTTATTATTAATGGATGCATCTAAAACTTGTTTTAATTCAAAGTTTTTCAGTTTGTTCCTACTCAAAAACTTTTATGTACTTAATACTCTTAATTTTTACGAAGTTATAGAACGTTTTGTGACCATTCAAGCTGGTTGCTTCTAAAGCAAACTGAAATCACTTTATAATAACCTTTTAAATGTATCCGAAACGTGAATAATCTTTTATTGAACTATAAAATATTATTTAAAAACTGTCGTGGAAATTCAAATTTTTGGTAATAACATTTTTTCGACAATTTTATATAAAATTGATCAGTATTTACTTGGTTTAATGGGAAATGTATGCGTCGTATTTTATTAGAAAATATAATACATATAGTCGGCTTAGAGTGTTAACCCGCACTAAAAAAAAGCATCCTTTGCGGTAATGGCATATGAAATTAGGCCAAATGCTTCGCAATCTTGAATACGTCCATAAGCGCCTTCTCTTAACATGAACATATAATTCACTTGCCAAGACCTTTCTGATTCTTTAACCTAAAATTCTTTGATTTTGTGTGAAATGCAAGTGGTCTTGTCTCAAAAGAAAAATTCTTGGGAAAAAGTATTTAAAATTATTTAATTTTTAACAATCTTAAAACAAGATAAATGGTTTTTGCTTCAAATGCGCCAGGTCCAAGAGAATTTTAAAATTATTTCAAAAGCGACACTTGGGACAAGATAAATACTTTTGTTTGAACACACCTTTTAAGCTAAAAGAGTTGACTATTGAGTACTTTGAGTCAAGAACGTCATTTTTTTCAGTGCGCTAACTCCTTTTGACCAAACTTTACAGGAGATGAATAAAAACTTATAATTATTTTTATAACTATTGTATAACAAAATGAAAAATCCTGTTTCTTTATTAGCGTGTTTTATCAGCTAGAAAAAAATAATTTTGGCTTGATTTTTATTGAATGAAAGGGGATGCAGGTTTTATACCTTTGAGACAAATCTCCATCAAGTAGTTGCCAGGTTTTAGGTAAAGTTTTTTCAAAAAATAAAGCAATTAATTAATTAATTAATTACTGCAAGGGTTTTTATTTTAGAAAATGAAAGTAAAAAATACTGTCTTCAACATCAAAAAGCAATCATTTTAAAAATACCTTTGCAATAATTGCTGGAAGTGGCGGAGTTAGCAGCTTTTCGACTAGCATCATTGAAAAAAGTTATTTGGGAAAAGGTTAGAATTGCAGATGGTGTAACTAAGTGCCCTCTTTTGAACGGTATAAAAACGACAATTCGTCCAAGTGGAGTTAGCAGGTTAACACTTTAAGCCGACGATATGTTTTGAATATTTTTACTGGTTTCAGTTGGGTTTTGAAAAGTGTAAAATGTTACTGGGTTTTCCAAACTAGGAAAGGTATATGGTTTTAATCGGAATTATATGATTATTTTTCAAGTTTCTACGACCACCCATTCAAAAGATATCACTATGACAGGTCCGCAATTTTGTTTTTTGGTTTTATCGATTTTTAAATGTTATCCACATACCAAATTTCAAATTTCTACGACCTCCCGTTCGGAAAATGTCACTTTGACAGGTCGGTCATTTTGTTTTTTAGTTATGTCGATTTTTGTCATTGTGCCCCTACATTCCAAAAAGTTTTTACGACCTCCTCTGAAAATGTCACTTTGACAGGTCATCTACATCCTACAATTTTTAAATTTACCAAACCTTGGTACAAATGGAATATATGTATTAATAATTTTGCACTTACCATGGTTTCTTTAGTTGAGTTAGTCTTAAGCGTATTTGAGCAAATAGGTTGGGTCGTTTCGGTTCCCGAAGCAGTCCTGAACATCTTCTGATGAGCCTTTTTGAATTCGTCCATCAGCCTGCTGTGCTGGAATTGTTTGTCTGAAGACACGTTTTTCAGGATCTTCTTTATCTGAAGCTGTTCGTCTATCGACGGCTTGCTGTCGTCTGAATCTGAAGATGTTGTCTTTTTCTGAAATCAACAGAGTGTATCATTGAAAAGCCAAATGTTTCTTCCTCTGCGTATAATATTAAGAAAAATTATAATATTTCTTCACTACATCTTTACCTAGGTAGCAAAATAACATGACATTCATGTGTGTAATATGTGACATGTGATGTTAAGATTGTAGTCTCATTTAACAAGAATGTAGCATGGTGGGGATGTCCTAAGTCCGCCTCTAATAACATCACACAATGACATCCCGAAAATAACGTGTTTGTGACATCATAAATCCACTTTCCTGTTATATCTAATATCTTATGGATGCCGTTACTGGTACTTTAATATTTAAATAATATTCTAGGATATTAGCTTTTTCTAAATTAAAACCATTAAAAACGCTATAACCCTATAAAAAAAATCGGATTTAAAATCAATCAGTAATTGAATCAATCACAGATTGAAACAGATTCTAAATACGAAATTGCAGATTAAGCGGAGAATATATTCCTTTAATCCGTGTCCGTGGTCTTGAGAAACCCGGCAAAGCCCCCTATCCATTGGAAATCGTATAATGTGTATACAATTTCCTTATAACAATTTGCTCTATCAACATCATCTTATATCGATTTTTTTGCTTCGAACGTCAGTGAGAAGCAAAATAACATTCACGTGAAAGCCACGTTAATATGTGACATGCGATATATTCACAGCGTTGCTAAATATTTGTTATTAAATAACATGGTTGTCACGTCACACGTGTTACGTTGGAAATGTGATGTTTAATATTTAAATAATATTCTAGGATCTTAGCTTTTTCTAAATTAAAACCATTAAAAACGCTATAACCCTATAAAAAAAATCGGATTTAAAATCAATCAGTAATTGAATCAATCACAGATTGAAACAGATTCTAAATACGAAATTGCAGATTAAGCGGAGAATATATTCCTTTAATCCGTGTCCGTGGTCTTGAGAAACCCGGCAAAGCCCCCTATCCATTGGAAATCGTATAATGTGTATACAATTTCCTTATAACAATTTGCTCTATCAACATCATCTTATATCGATTTTTTTGCTTCGAACGTCGGTGAGAAGCAAAATAACATGACATTCACGTGAAAGCCACGTTAATATGTGACATGCGATATATTCACAGCGTTGCTAAATATTTGTTATTAAATAACATGGTTGTCACGTCACACGTGTTACGTTGGAAATGTGATGTTTAATATTTAAATAATATTCTAGGATATTAGCTTTTTCTAAATTAAAACCATTAAAAACGCTATAACCCTATAAAAAAAATCGGATTTAAAATCAATCAGTAATTGAATCAATCACAGATTGAAACAGATTCTAAATACGAAATTGCAGATTAAGCGGAGAATATATTCCTTTAATCCGTGTCCGTGGTCTTGAGAAACCCGGCAAAGCCCCCTATCCATTGGAAATCGTATAATGTGTATACAATTTCCTTATAACAATTTGCTCTATCAACATCATCTTATATTGATTTTTTTGCTTCGAACGTCGGTGAGAAGCAAAATAACATGACATTCACGTGAAAGCCACGTTAATATGTGACATGCGATATATTCACAGCGTTGCTAAATATTTGTTATTAAATAACATGGTTGTCACGTCACACGTGTTACGTTGGAAATGTGATGTTTAATATTTAAATAATATTCTAGGATATTAGCTTTTTCTAAATTAAAACCATTAAAAACGCTATAACCCTATAAAAAAAATCGGATTTAAAATCAATCAGTAATTGAATCAATCACAGATTGAAACAGATTCTAAATACGAAATTGCAGATTAAGCGGAGAATATATTCCTTTAATCCGTGTCCGTGGTCTTGAGAAACCCGGCAAAGCCCCCTATCCATTGGAAATCGTATAATGTGTATACAATTTCCTTATAACAATTTGCTCTATCAACATCATCTTATATCGATTTTTTTGCTTCGAACGTCAGTGAGAAGCAAAATAACATTCACGTGAAACCCACGTTAATATGTGACATGCGATATATTCACAGCGTTGCTAAATATTTGTTATTAAATAACATGGTTGTCACGTCACACGTGTTACGTTGGAAATGTGATGTTTAATATTTAAATAATATTCTAGGATCTTAGCTTTTTCTAAATTAAAACCATTAAAAACGCTATAACCCTATAAAAAAAATCGGATTTAAAATCAATCAGTAATTGAATCAATCACAGATTGAAACAGATTCTAAATACGAAATTGCAGATTAAGCGGAGAATATATTCCTTTAATCCGTGTCCGTGGTCTTGAGAAACCCGTCAAAGCCCCCTATCCATTGGAAATCGTATAATGTGTATACAATTTCCTTATAACAATTTGCTCTATCAACATCATCTTATATCGATTTTTTTGCTTCGAACGTCGGTGAGAAACAAAATAACATGACATTCACGTGAAAGCCACGTTAATATGTGACATGCGATATATTCACAGCGTTGCTAAATATTTGTTATTAAATAACATGGTTGTCACGTCACACGTGTTACGTTGGAAATGTGATGTTAAATACATGTTATTTTTCAATATTATGTTATGATTTAGTTTAAAAATACACCCAAAAGTGATGTTAATTTCTTGTAATATAACATCCCTATATAACATTTCTGCCCTTAAGACCTCTAGCTAGGCACTTAATAACATTCAAATGCTTTATCGTTTTAATTCTTTTAGAGCGCCTTTATCCGCATGTGGTCACTTTTCAAAAAGCTCTACTCAGAGTTAAACTTTTAGAAGAGGGACTACGTGATGTACTATTCTACTGACCTGCACCTATCTGTATTCATTTAAATCTGAGAACATAAAATCTTGATTTCAAGTAAATTTATATTCTATTTAAAACTGTTTGTTTTTTTTTCTCTAAAATTAAAATTTTATGCAGCTTCTAAAGAACCAACCCTTGGTTTTTTAGAGCACTAGATAGTTTGTTAGGGTAGGTGGGTAGTTTGAGTGGTTCTGCAGTTTGAGAGTACCGACATAGCCACAATTTTAGACCGCAAGAAATTTTCCTAGTAACAGACATGTCGTTGCCACAGCAAAAACATTGTTGAAATCAAATCTGTTGTACACCAAACATTTTCGCGAACTATTGAAATTAAAATTGTTTGACATTAACTATGACAATTTCAACATTTTTATCCAAATTTTCTAATAAACTAGTTTTCTAAAGTGATTTGTTCATAAATTGCATAGAAGATACAGTGCTTTCTGTTTAAAAACGTTTATGTTAAAATTATAGTTCTAAAATGTTTATAACTTATTCACATGTAAGTAGTAATATTTGTATTGTATGTATTTCTTTGCTAAGTAAATAGAATCAGTATTTTAACAAAACTCATACAATTTATTATTAACTAACGTATTACTAATGCTAAATATCCATTAGGGCTAAAAATTCCTGATTTAAAACCTTGTTTTAAATCTTTTAAAATCTCTTGATGCAGTTTTAGGTAATTTGGTAGATCATTTATAATAATTTAATACATACCTCTGATTTCACTAAATATCTCTTTTAGTTTAGAAATAAAATTAAAAAAAGCTTTTTTCTACTACCTAGTTAAGTGCTAGCTTACATATTATCTACCGTTGTCAAGGCTTGTTTACCTTGGCAACCAATAAAATCAGTGAACTCATTTATTATTGACCGTTGTTAAGCATGGTTTATTGACGACGGTCAATGATGATAAAATATAAGACAACTACTAACTTTTTTTAACTTATATGTCAAACTGACAGCTATGTCAAAATATTTTTTAAACTATATTTTTAACTAATATTTGGAGTTACTAGCTTTAGGCAGTAGAAAAAATATTATATGCACCACGTATGCGAACTGTCTCAAGTGTTCTCGACTGATTTTTTGTCTCAACTCCGTCTCAGCAAAAAAACTTCAGTCTCGAACAGTAAAGACTTGACAAATAGAATAACAATTAAAATGAATAGTCATTATATACCAAGGTAGAGAAGACATTTTTTATAGCCGATCGTAATAAATCCCAAGCTGCGTAGCAACGAGGGATTTAAGAGTGCGAGGCTATAATAGTCTTCTAAACCTTGGTTTATATATTAGTTTTTTCACTACTAGTACTATTTAACTATTTTTATTCAAATAATAAAATAAATTATCAACATAAATGATATTTCTTGAAATTTTCATAAAAATCAAGTAGCCTTGATCAATGACATTTTCTCAAATAAATACTTTGAACTGACGTTTAAAAATTTAGTTTTTTATTTATTTTTTTTTTCATAATATTTAGCTAACTATTGATTGTATTAATTGGTAATAATTATAATTAATTATATTTAATAAATAAAAAGTTATTTAAAGCTATTTTCTTGGGTTTAATTAGTAATAATTGCACAAAGAACTGAAACATCTAAAGTGACAGAAATCAATTGTTTATAAAATTTACTCCTAATAGGAGAGAAAAAATTATTATTGCTATAGGTGAAGAAAATTGATTTTACAGTCTGAAAACATGATAAATAATTGTAAGTTCTAAAATTAGTAGTGAAAAAAAATTATTTTGTTTAAATTTTCCTCTTGATGACCAACTTTCAACCGCCATTTTCGGTCTGAGATTTTGTGTATGTCGGTATTCTTTTTGTGTAGTGTGTAAACTACCTACCTACCCTAACAAACCTGCCTATCCAGTGCTCTAGGGTTTTTAAAATCGCAGTTGTGAACTGGTTCTTAACTGTCATAGATGGATATGGATATTAATAGTTCAAATTTCGGTTTGGATTATCATATGTTATTTGGTTTTATTTCTCGGTTTCTTCATAGGCTTGTTTACTTTCAGGGTATACCTTACATGCAAATAAGGAATCTCTGAGAGTTTCTTATGAAGACTGTTATATACAGATAATTTCCATCAAAAACTTTTAGAGATTATTTTTTATACCTGTGTTCTCCTTTGTATTTCTTGGTGAATTGCACTAGATAAACTACTGGTAGTTGTATTGCTTGCTATGCTTCCAAAACTACTCGTAGATGCGCTCTTCATCAAAAGGTTATGACTTGGTGGAGGACAAATTTCGGGTTTTGGTTTTTCTTCGTCGCTTCTGTGTACCTGCAATACAAAATAAAAGTAAAATTAATAAAAATAATATATAGACCGGAAATATTGAATAATATGCCTGAAGAGGAAGAATCTTTTTAAAATTTGGTGAATGTATTGACAAGCTAGAGATAAATAAAAAAGGTAATTTTTTGTGTAAACTTCATACGAATAGGACTACTTTATCCAGTCATACTTTGTTCTTTCGTTCTTCATCTTTTGTTTTTTGCTTTTTTTCTTTTAAAAAGTAAAAAAAAAACAAAACCAAAGCCAAAACCAGGTACAATAAGAAAGTAAATTAGACGATTGCGCTATTTTGAAAATAATGTATATGTTGAGAATAACTGATCTTCAGGAAAGGAATCTTAAGAAAATGAAGGTCTCTAGTATAGACTATGTAGATACGACACAGTGGAGGAAACTAATTACTATAAGGTTCGCTCAGTGCAAAATATTATTGTAAGCTAATTCAAAATGTGGTGCCCAAACGACCCATTTCTAATCTATTATTTGATCTCGCTAAAAGCCAAATACTTACTTCAACAACAACGGTTTTCATCTCGTGTTGTTGAGAAACAAGGCAGATGTCGGCAAGCTTATTTTCGTTTTCTAAATGTTTATTCGTTGTCGTTGTGTTATCTTCTATATTTCTACATTCTGCTTCTGTTCCGTTATTCTTTATCGTCGTTCCGTTTTCAGAAAGGTTGATTATGGTCGGCTTGAAAAATGGTTTTTCTTGGTTGATTTCGTTCCATTCCTTCGTGTCCCATTTGGAGTTTGGCACTGAAATAAAAAATAATATTAAATTTAACATAAATGTTACAGAAGAAGAATTCTAAGATAAGGTTAGAAAATGGTTTTAAACGGCTAAATTTATTAGTTTCTTTTAAAAGTTTCTTTAACGTAAAAGTATTAAAAACTAGTCTGACAGTGTTAAATTTTTTAGTGGACACATCTGAAAACCAGACAACAGGTCTACACGCGTCTGGGCCCCACACGTTCCCCCAAATGGAAATAGGTTTAAAAAAAATAGCAAACTTAGGTGATGATAAATCATGTAAGCAAAGGGCCTGTAAAACTCAAAACCTCTGAGAACGAAATCCTAATGAGCCGCAGTTCGTAAATAGTGGTAAAAGTTTTTCCGCAGACTGCATGCTAAACAACAGTAAAAAACTGCAAATTCTTTTGCACAATTATAATAGTGTTTTTGTTGCTGATTTCGATTCTATTTAAATCAAATCTCTATCTCTTTCCGTTTTCGAGAAATACCCTGCCGAAAATTCAAAAAATTAAAAAATGTCTTTTTAGGTGGACAATAAATAAATTATTAAAACACCTACAAAAGTTTTGTATAGCTTCAATTCAAGTGACATGCTTGCTCTATAAAAACGTAAAGAAAAGTATCTGGATTTCAATTCCGGTGTCTAACTAAAGACTAGTTTTTAAGACATCTGCAATGGAGATTTAGTGTTGCTGTTTAAGACTATTTTGGGCAGTATATGTCATATTTAGCAAAATTGACAAACACATAGGCATGACAAGTATAATAAATTTGATAAAAACTGCTTAACAAAGAAAAATTCGCCTACTTTTAAACATCATTGCAGATGCATCAAAAGCTATTCATCAACTGAACTTTTAAAATGATTTTCAGACATTTTTTGTAACTATTTTATAGAGCATAAATGTAACTTTAATTTAAACTAGAAAGAACTTTTGTAGCTGCTATAATAATTTAAATATGAGCCTCCAAAAATGACATATTTTAATTTTCATAAAATTTTGGAACGGTTTTTCTCAAAAATGGAAACAGAGATTTGATCTAAACAAAATCGAAATCAGCAACAAAAACACTATTAGAATTGTGCAAAAGAATTTGAAGTTTGTTAACGTTGTTTAGCATGCAGTCTGCGGAAGAACTTTTACCACTATTTAAGAATTGGCGCTTATTAGGATTTGGTTCTCAGAGGTTTGGAAGTTTACAGACCCTTTGCTAACATAATTAATAGTCATCTAAACTTGATATTTTTTTTAAACCTATTTCCATTTGGGGGAATGTGTGGCCCATGGGTCATATTTGATTTAATATTATCATTAATTGTTATGATATAATAAAAATACTAATATTCAATATAATTAGGTATACTTAGTAGTATTTGGTACTTACAATTTTTAAACCTATGATCTAAATGACTAAGCCTGTCCTCCAAATCCAAATTTTCCTCCTTAACAATTGACAGTCGTTTCGAATCGCTCCAAGATGGCGACTGGTCTCCAGTAACCGAGCTTGCAGAGCTGTTGTATCCGGAAGATTCTCCTGGAAAGAGTTCGGATCCTGCCGATTTCCGGACCACCAGGTCCAGTTGACGGGCCGTTTTCATTAAATTTACTGCCTATAAAAAAAAACACATTATGCATAGATAAAATTTGATAAAATAAAAATGCTCGAGGCAGAAAATGTGTGAAGTTTAAAAGAAATAGATTAATGTAGAAAGAGGTAAAAATAAAACGGTATATTCAGATCAAAAAGAAAAAATTGTTAGAAAATTAACAGATGAAAGTTTAGAAGGGCCAAAGATGGTTTCGATAAGGTGTCCTACTCACTTCATTAAAGGGAATATCAGAGAAATCCACATTATTGCAAAATAATATTTGATCTCCAGGTCTTAGTCCAGCCTCTCTAGCTATTCCTCCTTCCTTTGTAAACTGAATGAAAATTCCAGGTTTCCATTCAGGCCCTTTACATATCCTGAAAACAAAATTTTCATTTGAGGTATTTTTAATTAAGTTTTGAAACGACTTATTTGGTTATTCCTTTGTCGATTTTATTGAAATACTGAATATATGAAGGCTTTTAAAGCTCTATATTTTAACTTACCCACAACCTAATTTTGATCTGGGAGCTACCATAATGTTGATCCTTAAATCTTGTATTTTATCCAATGGCGGTGACCCTCTTAAGGAAGAGTTATCGTTCGTTATGATTTGCCAACTTAAAGAGTCCGACCTTTTGCTGAAAATATAATTTTTAAAACAGGTAAAATAAATTAAAAATTAATTTTGACTTACTCTTTTACTGGGATCATCCCAACACCTGTAATAAGAACAAAAACATTAATAATGGTGGTGCTAAAAACAATGACTGTAGAAAATCACATTGATTTATTGTTCTAGTTGAGGTCCTGTTTTATTAAACCAAGCCTTTTCTAGCTTTAGTAAAAATGCTATTTATAATACAAGGGCGAAAAGTTAAATTTTTCGATTGAGTAGGTTTTTAGAAACCAAGGGCCGGCCGGTCCGAGGGTAATTAACCTATGAAATCAAAATTTAACTTTTCACCCGTATATTAAACAATATTTTTTAATCGATTGTTACTAATTATAATAAATTATTTAAATATACTTAATTTTAAATTGCAAAAAGTATTTCTTTTCAGTGTCTTATTACTTATCTAGTTATCCATGACAAATTTCTAACCAATCAAATCGGTAAAAAAACAATTGAATCGTTTCTTTTGCGAGCGGTTTTATTTTCAAATTAATTTCTGTTAAAATGTGTCTGTTATGAAAATGGTAATACTTCTGAGCAGTTCTATGAATATTATAAATATTGAAATTGATTTTAAAATTGAAATTTTGTGTTTTTAATTTATTTTAGTGGATGAATGCGGATTAGCCGGTTAACCATATGATTTGAGCTAAGCCCACAAAGTCCAACTTTTCGCCAGCAAAACATGAACAAAAAGTAATGCTTTTACAATCAATGGAAAAAAAATCAATTATTTAATACAAAATATACATAATAATAATATAACTTCGGCTTACAAGTAGAAGGCACTAAGTCACTTTTTTGCAAAAATGGGATTTTAATGGCACTGTAATTAATTTTTGATGATCTAGGTATAGGTTAACCGAACTAACTTCTAGGTGGACTTCCAAGGGAGTTACCCACTATACAACACGCACAAATTTGATTTTGATTAAAATTTTATCTGGCAATAGGCACTAAGTCACTTAGTGCACTTAGTGCGTTTGGACTTTATATATAAATATAAAGTATAAATTAATCTTTATATTTATTAAAATTATCTAAGGAGGCTTATTATATTATTATTTTAATAAATATAAAGATGAACTTTTTTGTTTTACTTTAAACTTTAATCGCGTATTGTGAAAAAACGGCAATAGAATTTAAAAAAATGGTATTTACTTTTTTGTAGAAAATTAAGCAACCTTTGTTTTATTTATAATAATATTTTTATTATAATTAGAAATAGCCGAGATTTAGACAAATAATTGAATATGTGCAGATTTAAAAAAATATATATAAATAAAATAACTGATAGATTTTTTAAATTTTGCTCCAAAAAAAAGTCCAAACCCTTCTTTTAAAAATCTAGTTTTTGAAAATTTATGTAAACATCTTGTTTTCTACTTTATAGTTACATTACGTTTAATTAATTGAAGGGTTTTAATTTTAAATAGTTGTTTTTTATATTATTTTATTGACTTAGTGCTCTTTACTTGTAAGCCGACGTCGTGGGCCTACAAGTAAAAGGCACTAAGTCCATGTCTTGTTTCAAATTTAGTTGAATTAAACTACTTTAATTTTTCTTTATTTAACTGCAAATGGGACATTATTATGTCCAAACATGTCATTGCGATTTGTGGTAGTTTTTTTCCAAAAACAATTATTACAAAAATTAAAAAGCAACAATGAAAGTTAAATTTGTCAATATCTCAAAACCATGTTTTTGGACTTAGTGCTCTTTACTTGTAAGCCGACGATAATAATATTTAATACATAATATTATTATTCATTTTGATCAAAAGAAACATCAAATTAGCGATTAAATCAATTCATAAAAGCAAAATCAGCGTGCACCGTTAAAATAAAGCGTGTAAACGTAACTTAAAGCGAGTGAGAAAAATATAAATAAAGCGTTTTTCTTAACTTTACTGGTTTAGTGGTTAGATAATTTTCTGCACGCATGGTTGATCCTCTTGGACTCGAGTTACCTCTTCGCAATGCAGAATTAAATTACAATGACCGTAGCAAATGACGAAAAAGTGAATAAGGTTCGCTTAAAAAAGTGGCAAACTGCAGTAGACGGTGCACCGAAAAACACGGTACGTGTACGATCACTTCATCTGGGCTTACTTTGTTGTTTGTTTCTTGGTCGCCTGTCTTTGGTTTTACCAAAACCAGAGTAAAAACAGACCAAGAATCAAAGCATAAAGTAAACCCAAGATGAAGTGAGCCTACATTGAAAAATATGGATTTATCAAATGTATTTTTACATTTCAGATGTAACAAAAATTTACATTATGTATACCTGATATTTACAAAAAAAAGTTTAAAATTACGTGATACATAACTTAAAATTACATTAAATTTGTAAATGTTCGGTTTTCATCTTGTTAATGTTTAAAATTAAATGATTTTTTTTTAAATTAATTTAGTAGTAAAAGATTAAAAATGCTTTTATTGTAAAAACAGTAAAAAACTGAATATGTGCGAATCTTGGCCATTGAAGTTCCCTTGTGATTGAAAACAAAGCAAATGGAAACAGCCATGGCCACTGAGCGTTAATGAATTCGGTAAATTTGATTTTTCTTAATTTTTTTTAACTGTACACATATTTGCCTATGTCCATCAATAGGTTAAAGAAAATAACCAATTATGACTACCAAAAATTTTCATTTAATTTCATTTCAGTTTTAACATTAAAAAGATGAATACTGAATATTTTAAAATTTAATGTAATTTTAAGGTATGTATCACGTAATTTTATACCTTTTTTTGCAAATATCCGGTATACATAATGTAACTTTATGTTACGTCTGTAAAAATACGTTTCATAAATCCATATTATTTAGTGTAGGTACACTTGAATCCAAAGAAAAAAACGCAAGATTGAAAATTTATTGTATAAACTGAATAACCGTTTACAAACTATGCAACTGTAAATGATGACAATATTTGTTAAAATTATTTATAATAGTTATAAAGTAATTGGAAATGCATCAATTAAATCTTAAAATCCTACTTAAACTATAAAATAATCAGTAAAATGGACTTTTTTTGGCTTAAAACTTGAATTTTTTGTGGAGTTATCTGTACTTGAAATATACAGATCAGTTTGTCTTTTGACCCCTGTTAAAATTACATTTGAATTGATAACCTCCTCTTTTGGGAAGTCATAAAAATAAGACCTTTGACAAATGAAAGGTCTTATTTTTATCTTAATAATAATCTATTTCGAGTTTTTAGTATGGTGGCTTTATTCGACAAAGATATTTGCTTTTATTAAACTCAGTCATTATTTGCTTTTGCTCTTCGTGTTTCTCCATTTATTTTGAGAAAAGTAACAGAAGCGATAAATACCAGAAACACGTTGCTTACGGTGTTTTTCGGTAGAATAGCTGTGCATCTTGGGAAGGCAAGACAAGTGTCTCTTTTTGCAAGACTCATTAATATAATCCAATGGTATTCAATCAGGGGTTTATTGATGCATATTTAAGAAAAAAAAACTACTAGATTTAACACTGCTATCCCCTTTCATATGGTTATAAAGCAATTTGAATTCCATCTAAGCACAACAGAATTAAATAACTATAGCCGTAGGCTACGGTTTATAGCAAAAACGAAAAAGTTCAATTTAGCTGAAAGAAGAGGGGAAACTGCAAGGTAAGAAGAAGTCAAGACAAGTGTTTCTTTTTCATCAATACTCATTAACATAAATACGTAGAACGTTGTTAAAAGATAAATATGGTGTTGTATGTTTATTGTATATTTGTGTATTTTTAATAAAACATCAACAAGATATACAAATGCTTTCTTTTAATTTTAAATGCCTAGATGGATTAAGCGTTATTACTACTATTACTACTTGAGAGTTTTGCTGGGTGATAAAAAAAATTTGTAATAACTTTAAAAATACTTGAACTTTGGACTAGGTGCCATTTTAACAAAAAGAAAGTATATGATGGAAACGAAAGTGTTTATTAGAAAGGGTTCTATTTATGAGTGCATTTAGTGGTTTTTGTATATGATAGAAAACTAGAGGCTGTAAACTAATGTTATCAAAACGTTCTTATTAAAGACCAATGCTTCCGAGCTAGGACTAGGAGTAGTTTTAACTCAAAAACCATTTCACTTTACTTCTTAGGTTAGTTCATATTTTACGCTTACCTTGTATAATGATAATACTTAAGTTTATTGTTTTACTACAGGATGTACCCTATATTATTATCCTCATTTTCCGCTTAAAAGCGGATTGTCATAGCTCTTACACGATCTATCAATAAGTCCACTGCAAACTCTCGGCATATAAATTAGAGTACAGCATAATGGCCTAGTTGCCTGGCTTGTAGCCTCCCCACCCTTACTACTAGAGTACAGTTGATTATACGCATTTCTTGCAAATTTTTCATGATCCAATATGTTTAATAATAATGTTCTTTCTATTTATTATCCTGATGGAGCCTCGAAAGGAGCGAGGTTCTGTTTGAACTATAAATTAATACCGATTATCTTGCTAGAGGGTATATTAATAAACTAAAGTTAATAGTTCCCATAAAATTTGAGATGTTCAATAAAATATACCGAGTGTTCCACGGTAAAAATATCGCTTAATTTTGAGTCTTATTGAAAAAAGATCAAAATGTTTACTAGTCAGTAACTTAATTACCTACATTTCTTAGCATGAAATTTTCAAATACGAGAGTTAAAAAAAATTTTTTAATAATAGATTTATTTGCAAAATTATTATTTAAAAAAATGGGACTTGTAAATGTGGAGTAATTTTATAATGTTCTACGAACCACTAGTGTTGTATGGATAAGAAAAGTGTTCTCTCACAGCTATAAAAAAAATATAATAATCAGTACTCGTCGAATTTCCAGTACTCGCATAGGCGCCGCGCCGACTACAGCGTTGACGCGAGGTTTTAAATATTTACATGTTTATTTCTTTTTATCTTGATTTTTTTTAATGATTCCATTTAAACGAGTAAGGTGGGAAAAAAAGTTATCGAAAAATAAAAATTAAAAACTTACAAGATTTGGTTTTTTCTTTGAAAAATAACGATATATATACATATGTATAGTTAATATGTATAGTCAATATTGTTGTGTGTAACAAATAAAATGTTTCGATTTAGTGACCTTTATAAAAATTTCCCTCATAATTCGGCAAAATTATTCCATAAGCCTATGTTTCTGTGTTTATTTTCAACGTTGATAAGTCATAACTGAGTTTACGCCGACTACTGATAATAATAGGTATGCGTTATAATCCATAGTATAGTATAAAGTATAATTATTTAAATAGTTTTTTTGCGAAAATAAACACGTTGAAGATTGGTATAATTGAGAAAAACCGGTTAATAAATATAAAATAATGTTAATTATGTAAAGGAAATTATTTCACATCCCTCAGTAATTTGATTTAATATTTTCAACATGATCGTCATTTTTTTTTGCTGAAGTTTAATGTTGTTTTAAATGGAATTCGATTTTTTCTACTTGTTATAATAATTATAATTATAACCAGGTATTTATAACTTATTTTTAATAGGAATAATAAACGTAAAGGATGCAACCCACGATATTACAGCAACTTAATGACCTTAAATCAAGTTATGTGATTTTAGAGTTTTTGTTTGGTTTTAATATTTTTATGGATTCCAATAGATCTGTTGCACTGGTGTTATCGTTGTCAATGCGATAAAAACAATTGATTGTTCCCAAGGCTGTGTCAAAATGACAAATTTTAGGTTAGCTTGATTTCCAAGCAGACTGTGTCAACGATAAGATGTTAGCAACAGCCTCCTACAACTATTTACGGTTATGTAACTTTTGATATCGTGAAAACAATTAATTTTCCCCACATGCAAAAGTCCTATAACAGAATCAAGAAGTATGCAAAGAATGAAAAACGTTTTTAATTCAAAAATTGTACCAAGAAACTCGAAAGATTAGTATAAACAGTAATCAGATAAGTAGTTACTTTTATTAGTGAGTTACGGTAACTAAATAAGAAAGAAAAAGAAATGGCTGAAATATAAAAAAGAAATGCTCTCAGGAAAGTATTTGAGAAAACAATGAGTTCTATGAATAAGAAGAACTAGTATGAACCAGCAATAATAACAAGTCCTGAAACTTGGTATGCGTGAAAGTTGTAAAGTGGGACTTTATCTTGTAACTGTACGCATATATCTATCAGAGATAATCTTTGCGCGTAACATATCTTATTTCTCAAATAGCACGGTAGATATTCTTCGCAATAATAACTAATAATTATCTTGTAAATCTTTGGATTAGCTATAATTACATTACGTACAGGAATCTTCTGTTACATGATATCCTTCATGCATAACTCAGATTTTTTTTGCGTTAACAGACGGGGGTACTTATTTTATTGTAGTGATGTTGGGATTTAAAAACTTGCTTAGAAATAGTAACTTGGCGGGTAGGGTCTAGGCCTGGTAATTAGGTTTTATTGACCCTTTTTGTCTACCTAAAGTTACTTAAACTGGTTGACTATTGTCTTCCTTGCCAAATCTGCTTGGTTTCCTAGTGAAGGGTAGGACATCTGACCAGGCAAGAAACTAATCCCCGAAGTATTGTAGGATAGAGGAAATAATATAAAATCATTGGAAATCTGGAAGAATTAAAAAAATAAAACTTAAGGACAAAGTTACATTAAATCCTATCAAGAGGAACTGAAAAGTTTATGGAGAGGAATTAAAAAGTTTGTGAATTATAGTTCATCCCAAGGTTTATCCTAAAAAGACATATCCCATAAACTGTAGGGATTTTCAGCAGAAACTAATTCTTGGTCAAAGGGGTTCGGGCTTGCCAATCACACACTTAAAAACTCTATGTAGGTATGTATTCTTGCCAGATTTCGTAGTTTCTTTATTAGTTAGATTCATAATTTAGAACCAAATATAAGTAAGATGTAAAAAAAATTAAAGTAGATATTTGTACTTACTTCTAACTTTTAATGTTAAATGCGTATGGTTCGAAATGAGTTGTAGCACTTCCTTGTGGACTGCATCTTCGATTGTAAACCCATTGATGCGAATTATTTGATCTCCCACCTGGAAATCGAAAACTAATATTAGCAATTGTTTAATATTACATTCAATATATTTCCTTATATAATATTGCAGGAAATCTATACATACAGTTGCGGCATTAAATATCGGGACAACCTCAAAAAAATTCGTGTCATTTATATATTTTTTTCATGGATTTACATGGGACTATTTTTAAAATGAAAAACTAGGTTTATGCATACAGGATTATTGTTTTTTGAAAATAAAAACTAAAAATAGTACCTCTAACATTTTATGTATTTTCTGTGAAGCCTAAAAATGCCATTCAAAACAACTATTTTAAATTCGACATCGTTTCTTTACTCGGAAGACATAGGTTAATAATAATAATAATAATAATAATCTTTATTAATCTCATAAATAAGAATTAAATACAACAAGTTGTAAAATAATACGAATACACGAGACATGTCTTTTTAAAATAATAAATAAATTATATTAACGACTACAATTATACACATTAAAATTTTTATAAAATGTTCACTAGCCATTGTCGTCTTCAAATTCCTTTATAGAGTAATATGCTTTCGATAAGAGTTTGGTCTTGATTAGTTTTTTAAAATTAGAAATTTTATTTATGCATAATAAACGATCTTATGAATTTACTAGAAATTCTTTAAATTAATACAATTAAATCTTTATTATTGCTTGTAATTTATTAGCTACAAGAATGTAGGTAATGATAATTAACGCTGAGAAATCAAAATCCGTCCAGTTTTTTACGCCAATATGCTTTTTCACTATAAAATTTATAATATGTATATTATTATTTTTAATTTCACAACGTTATAGAAACCGTTTTAGCTGAATTGTAAACTATAACAGAACCAAAGTGAAATAAGCTAGTAGTAGCAACGAATCTAAATAATGCGTTATAATTAACCTATTTAATTGATAGAAAACCTAAATAATATATTAAAAAGTACTAGTTTTATAGCATACGTTACTTTGGAAAACTCGCCGCAAGCGGCTCGTTTTCTAAACTTGTGCGCTAAAAACGTGTTATAAAACGAGTGCTTTATACAATTTTTTTATTTTTCTCTAAAATTAAAAGAAAAAACTTACATTTAATTTGATGACTGATTTAGGGATTTTGGTTTCGGGTTGGCGTTATAGTTTTCGCCATGTTTAAAATTCTAAGAACATCATATTTTGATATATTATTTAGTCATGTCTTCTCTTTTTCACTACAAGTAACAAAGCCACACTTTTAACACGGTAAAAAATAACCTAAACAAAAAAATTTGTAGAAAATTAAACTTTAAAGCGACGTTGACGTTGCACGGAAAACGTCAAGCGATAGGCTTTTGTCTGTTGCCAACCCAAAAGAAAAAAAAAGTATATAAGAACACGCAAAATGCGTGTGATTACTTATAAATAAATACTTATTCTACATATCAAGTTTTGTTGTTCCATGTTCATATAATATTAGCCCATCAAAGGTAAGACAATAACACTAGGCAACACTGTTTCTTGCCCTGATTGGAGTCATGTGTTTTTTAACTAATTTTGGGTCGCTGAAACCGAATCTGGCCTCAGAATATTTCTATTACCTAAGTTTTCTGAGAAAAATGAGATAAAAATGTTAAAAAAATAATTATTTTATCCCTCTTTTGTTCTAAAATCATGGGAGATAAAAATATTCCAAAGACAAATTTAGATTCGGCGACTCAATATTAGTTAAAAAATACCCAACTTAAAACATGGAAACTTTAAATTCATAGGTAGAATAGGGATATTATGAAAAAAAATATTAAAAAAAAAATGGATAATGTGACAAAACTAAGTAGGGGTGTAGGGTAAGGTGAAGGGTGCATAAGGGGACAAGCTTATCGCCACATACTCATGCTAAAAATTGTCAAAAATCATTCCTAGGGGGTCAAAAATGAACTTACGTAATATGGTTCTTATGTAATAAAGTAAAATTTTTATGATTGATTAAAAAAACAAAAATAATACACAATATTTTGTTTTACAAATTATTTTTAAATTGGCATAATTGCCTGTACTAAAATTTAAAAAATAAGACGTGCTGGATTTTTTTTAAGGTCAAATTTGGATTCTGCGCCTTTAAATTGATAAGAAAAATATATTTTTTGGGCTCGGGAAAAAAGTTTACACTGTCTACTTTAATTTTGTTTTTTTTTCATTTATTTACTTTTAACGAACAAACTAAGCAAAGAAAAAAATATTTGTATAAATATTTTTTTAGAGAATTTTATAATCTAAAATTAAATAAAATTTGTATACAGATTTTGTTAGTTTTGCCACAAAAAAAAGCAATTAAGTAAACTCTGCACTTTCATTTTAAGCTTTTTATTTTTTTTCGCGTACTTACTTTCTCAGCAGGTCCTTGTCATATATATTTTTGAGTTCCTCGTATTTTTTTAATATACCCTAAAATTTTCAAAATCTTACTCTTTTTTTTTAAGATTTTGAAATAAAACGTGATTATTTCCTGGACTTATATCTCAAAAATTTTAGGTGCTGAAAGGTCAGATTCGGTTTCTACGCCCTCGAATTAGTAAGAAAAATTTACTTCCCGATCGGGGGGAAAAAAAGTTGAGATTTGTTGCCTAGTGTAATTAAGGCATGTTAAAAGAGTTGGATACTGATTATGCAAAGTACTAGTCGTCTGTTGCTGAGGATTTGACTAATGAAGCATAAGTATAGCTAATCAAATTATCTATTGTTTATTATAAATAAAGTAATTTTTCGAGAGATCAATACGTATTGTACTTGGAAATTACCATAGTATCTTCATAGTGAAGAGAACCAGTTTTTTTTGTTCTGTGTCTACTCTACATACGTATAGTATTAATCCATCAAATGTAAGGAAAGGACTACGGCCGGTTGAAAGAGTTTGATACGGTTTATCCAAACTATAATTGATGTTCCTAAGAATTTTAAAAATTAAGTATGGCTAATCAAATAGTAAAGTTCTAAGAGAACCAGTTTTTTCTTCCGTTTCTAATCTATCACACATGTCATATCGGTCCATAAAAGATAAGGAAAGATGTTGGGAAAATTGAAAGGGTTGGATAGGTACCGATAATGCACAAAGTCCAAACACCGAGTACACGAATAAAGTTTTTAGTGCACGTAAAAAAAGTACTCGACGTGCACTGAAATGGTTTGCGTCGAGGTGCGTATACTATTTTTCCTACGACCTAACACCTCAACATCCGAAAAACGCAAAAATGATCTTAAACATAGTTTGTCAATTTGAGGTTATGTGTTTGACGTTTACTAATTTTATGACAGCAGGTATGTAAAATCAGCTGATTGTCATTTCCTAGCCGTTGTCGTAGGCAACGGGTAAAAAATAGGCACTAGCTACTGCTACTAACTAGGTCGTAGGAAAAGTAGTTTTTAATTAATATCTCTGGAATTCTATGAACTACAGTTCAAACTTTTTGCATATGCCTTAACACTGATAAAGGCTATCCTTTTATGTAATTTTTATTTGGTAATTTTAACCACCCAAACGTGCAATATGGGGGGCGATGCCACTTTTTTGCCCAAACTATTTTTACACAGATTTTTTAACATTATGACCTTTTTTGCATATTGTTGACCTAGAATCACCCTTTAAAATGTTGTACAGGTGGACCCACAAAAAATGCAAGTTTTAAATATGCCAAAATGTCAATTTTATTAATTATTTTATAGTTTAAGTGAGGTTTTAAGAAAGAAGTTAGAATAATTTGACATATTGTCGGTTTTTCTTTAAGTTTATTATTAGTCTCTAATAAGTTATTACAGATAATGCATGAATGCGAATAATGTTAAATAACAGTAACTGCTGTTATTATATGAAGCTGGAAGAATTGGAAAACTAGCAAATATAGAGGTTTCAGATCTGCAGAAGCAAGAAGTATCCCCAAGATGGTTATTTTTATGTTAATATTCCTTCTTTTTTACAAAATTAATGGAGAGCCCCTAGAATAAGCTCGAAGCTTTTTAGGGGCTCTCCATGAATCTGCATACCAAATAATTAAATAAATAAATATCGAATATTAAAATATTTAAAAAATATATATAATAAATAATAAACTGAAAAAACATTTACAATATTTAATCATATACAAAATGTAAACACAATATTTAGTAAATCTTATGGGAAATAAAACTTAAAACTCCTTAGTAATAAAATATATAATTTATGAAAATTATGATTTTCGTTTAAAAAAGGTTTTTTTGCTGCATAAAAGTTTCCAATCTCGGAATTATTAATTCGGCGGCGGGCGGTGGTTTTCGATCCAAGAAAATTTGTATCGTTTATAGCCTGCACCACGTCTTGTAAATGGTGTTCTCTTAAATAATTAAGTAAATTTTCACTTCCTTCTTCCCGAGCCTGCATGCCTTTTAACCGGTTCCTCCTGTATCAATCTTTTCTTCAATCTTAAAAAAACTCTTCGAAAACGTCAAAATATGTCATGTTTGTTTATTTTTTGCTGTTATATGAGTAGTTTGTAAAAAAAGTGTTTTTTATCTTTATTTTAATTTAAAATGAGTTTACTTATCATGTAAATTTAAGAGAAAGAATGCTCAGTCGGCCTTAGTATTAGGAGATATGGATGAGATTCAGTTTTAGTAAAAACAGTTCAAAAAATAGATCTGTTTCTTAAAAAATTATTGAGAAAACATTAGGTTCTTATTCAAACCGAAAAAGGGTAATCGTTGGTCAAAAGCTACAATGGATGGTGAAGCAATTTTTAATTATATAAGAAAAACCGAGAAAAACAAGGTGCAGTTGCCGTATACTAGGATTTTTTTTCGCTTACCTCAGTGCGGCTCTTCAGTAATGAACTCTTAAACTCAAATACATTAGCAGTAGAAAATTTATAAAACCTTGTGAGTTTTTAGCTGTACTGAAGAGTAAAATTAGGTGTGTGTTTTTGAATAAATATTAAATACATATTCTTTACCCATGTTTTGATCCAAAGATAATCAATTTTTTTATTATTTAAATAATTACATTTGTGTAAAATTTAATGAATATATATTTATCAATAAACATTAATTTATTAATTTAATATTTTTTGACAGTGAACTTCAACTAAATAATTCAGTTATGTCAAAACAAAGTATCCTAGTTTTTAATTTTTAAAATAATCCCATGTTAATCCATGAAAAAAACATAAAAATGACACGATTTTTTTTGAGGTTGTCCCGATATTTAATGCCACAACTGTACCAAATTTCCAAATCACCCTTTGTAATATTAAGTCAGTCCGATGCTGAGTGCATTAGTTTTAATGGAACGTAAAACGTTCATAAAAGACTAATCGAACATTCTTATTCCTTCGGACAGTTTGCATTGCTAGCAATGCATCTCTCGGAGATAAAGGATTTTATAAATTATTTTGCCATATTTACTCGAGAACGAGAACGACCGCTGGGCATATTTAATTATCGCTGGACTGCACTTTATCTTGCTGGAAAATAATCGGTTTGTAATTTAAATAGTCCAGTCGGTAAGTCTGAGTTTTGTACCAAAATATATTAGAACTGCCCTAGTAGAAATTTAACGTTAGAATAACGTTTTTCTAATGTTAGAAAACTGCATAAAAGTACGTTATAAAATATGTGCAAATATCCCGCTGTCTGAAATGAGTATTTTCTACTATAGCTTACGTATTAATAATGGAAATTTAAAAAATATTTAAAGCTAGAATAAGATTAGAAAAAGGTTAGAATTAGTTAGGAAACTAACGTTCAAAACTAACGTTTAAAACTAACGTTCAAAGAGTCCAAACGAAATGAGTATTTTCTACTATAGCTTACGTATCAATAATGGAAATTAAAAAAAATAAAGTTAGAATAAGGTTAGAAAAAGGTTAGAATTTAATTAGGAAACTAACGTTAGATTTATGTATTTTATAACGTTTTTGTCAAACGTTAGTTTTTAAGGTTAGATTTATATATTTTATACCGTTTTTGTATAACGTTTAAGACTAAACATAAAAATGTCACTAATATAATGTTATGTTAAATTAGATTTATGTACTTTTCTACCATGGTGATAATGTAGAGAGATCGATATTATTTATATTTAGTGATTTTAGACCCCCCTCCCCCAATGTCACACATTGTCACAAAATCTTGACCCCCCCATGTGACGCACATTCTAATTTTACTAAAGAAACTTATTTGTTCTTGCGGTGGCAGAGGAGCAGTTAATGCTGGATTTTGCTTGTAGACGCTGCAACGCGCTGTTCTTGATTAATGAAGCAATGTTGCCTTGTTTTTCGTAGCGACTTAAAGCTTTTTATTTATCGTTCCGTATCTTCAAAAAAGGTTTTTCCTTTTTTGAGGTTAAATCACAATTTATTAACTTCAATTTGCACAGTTTGTTTTGATTTGCCGAGATGCGCTTTACCATAAGCTTTATAGAGCTTATTGTTCAAAGAACAAAATCCGACATGACTGTTTTTGATATTCAACTTTTATCGCGAAATATAACACTTCGAATTCACAATTTTTCAGGGCTGCCATCTTATGGTTAAACCATCAATTCCGACCGCCAAAATATGAATAGATAGATTGAACTATTCTAAAAAATCTGCTTATCACAATGTAAAAAATTCATTTTGAGTAGGTCAATTAAATTTTTGGTGTGACGTCACAATCTACCGACCCCCCCCCCCATCCCCCCATGTCACATTTCTTTACAAGTTGCCTGACCCCCCCTAAAGGCGTGACATATTTTATGGACGACCCCTTACCAGATAAAGTAATTTTTTATTATTTTCTGAGAGAAGTATGAGTAATTAATTTTTCCGGTAACTCAGATCAAGTGACTCTCAGTGATAATAAAATTTCAGAACAAAATAGATCAAAAATAAATTAACTTCAGAATCAGCAATGAGAACTGCACGGGTCTCTAGGCCCTTAGACTGTGGAAAGTGTCTATTGAACAGTCATGAATTATTTTTTAGAAGCAATCAGACTTTTTTATTTATTCTATAACGTCAAGACCTTTAAAACTTTAACTTTAACTATCAAGATCTACAGTCCATGTTCGGCACCAGGTGGTAGGTATACCTAATGTTTCGTTAATTCTCCAGGGTTTGCTTACTCAAGATGTACTTTCGCATTAATATACCGGTATACTGGACTTGACATTACCAAGAATGAATTGTTTTGTAATTTAAAGCAATTCATGCTGATATGTGACAAAGGATGATCCATATACACAGCAAAGAATTTGCAAACAAGTTTTTATACAACAAAGGAACCTACATTATATGGGTTTCTGTGCCAACTTGGAGTTTATATCACTAACCAGTGTAGTAATAGTAGTAGTAGTAGTAAATTTTTGGGTTGGCCAAAACCGGAAACTAGGCCATTTCTGGCCCTTTTTGTCACCCCAGGCAATCCCAGCCATTTACTAATTTGAGTCCTTGAACTTGCCCGTCCTTTCAATAAAGGTCAGTATATTGGCCCAGGGAAGATCTCTTAGTTCCTCTTTGAGTTTCAAAGACTTTCAACCTGATCCTGTCTATGACACACTCGGTAATGAGATGATGTTTCATCCTTTCCGCACTCTGGGCATAGCGGCCCCTCTAGAATCCGCATTGTTGCCAGGTGCTTCCTTAGCTTGCAGTGGCCCGTGAGGACCCCTACAAGTTGTTTAAGTGCAGTTCTTCCTTTTTCCAGCAACCAGTCGGTTTTTGATTTGCTTGGGCCAGCCAGGAAGTCCTTAGCTTGCCGGCAACCGTCGACTGTCTTCCATTGCTCCTTTAGCTTGGTATAAGCCCACTCATCGAGAGCGGCCTTTACCTGCTTCCTTGTAACACCCAATGTAGGTTCCGGGCCCGTGCAGGCCATCCCTGAACTGATTCTTGCAAGCTCATATGCCTTCTCGTTTCCGGGAATCCCACTATGACCCGGTACCCATACCAGTTGAACGTTTTTGGTCCTTGCTAACTCTTCCAAGGCTTCTGCACACACTAACTAGTGTACATATTGTTAGTTGCCAAATAATTTTATTTGTAATGAAACAATTTACGCTTAAAATAATCTATTTAATTTTAAGACCAAGATTTTAAATATTACTTATGATATTATGTATTTCTGGTGAAGAAATGTACAATTTTGTTGGGGTTCCTAGCTAAGTTTAGGATCTAACATGAGTCATGTTACATGACACGCTGGTTAACCCATTTTAGATTAATGCAGTAATGTAGGTATTTCCTCCAGATTAATTTGTTGTGTTGGACCTACCTTAAGCAATGTTTGAGGAGTCAACAGTGTCAATTTAATATATATTAGCCAAATAGAATGAACTTTAAATCATTAATGATCTTAAGAAAAAGTATTGGCACAAGCATAGAACCTTGCGGAATCCTCTATGATATTTTGTGTATTATTAACTGACCAATAAGTAAAACACTATTAACTTAATGATAATTTGAATAAAATGTATTAAGTTTATCTTGAAGATGGCTGTTAGCAATCTTTTGTCCAGCACTGTAGTGTAATAAAACAATGCCAAATACAAATAAGTAGGCATCCATTAAAGCAAATACCGTATTTGAAAATCAGCGTTTTAAATGATAGTTTGTACAGGATATCTGAAGGGTAAAATCTTCATAATCTGACCAGGTGTGTTGCGAAGAGACACTCGAACTCAACCTTGAAAATACTTGAGTAAGTCACTTTGATTATAAAGTGTTTATATTTACAAAGTATGCACATAGGAAAATTTAGATGAATAAAATTGACGAAAGAAACGGATGATGGATCCTTTCTGGCAGCGTCGGACTGGACATGTGAGATAGTGAAAAAAATCTCACTGGGGGCTCCTCGCTGGGTGATCACCTTTTTTTTTGTAATTATCAAATTATGGTTCTAAAAGGTCAGTTTGACAGTAGCACCATTTACAAAATATTACATCAGAGTTGACGTGAAAACTTTGCTACTGACAAATTGACATTGCCCCTATTAGAACCAAGCCATAGAATTAATGTCTAAAAACAGAGTAGTAGTCGCACTGTTGCCAAGGGTTTTCTTTGTGAATATAGAACAACCGGTACATGATAAGCCCAAAATGTCAAAAATGTTATTTATGACGTTTTAACTAAGGAGGGCAGTACTATAGTAGAAAGAAATTTAGGTTTGTCCTTGCATGTCTGTACTTTGTAAAAGAAAGCAACTAGAAAACACTTACGGTTCGCGGAGACCGGAGTGCCGCCCCGGGGGCTAGCTCACATGCCCATGTCGATGGTGCAGCGATATTTATTATGATTATATTCCGTGGGACCACACAAATGACGGTTAATTACCAACCCATCGATTGGTTTTTTACCAGAATAAAGATATGTGCCTATTTTTATAGTTGGCTTTGTAAGTATGCAATTGTCGGTATTTGCTTTGGTTTGTTTGATTGATTCTGGGAAAATACTGTTTAATCAGTTCTTTTACTAGTCAAGGTTAGGCTTCAACTGTAATCTGATGGTACTTGTATGGTATGTCCATTTGATAGTTAAAAATTACTAAAAAATTATTGTTCGACTTGGAATATACATGTATATTCTGTCTGGAAAATTGATGTTAAATAAAATAAATGGTCAATATTTTATTATTTCTATAGTTAAGGTTTTCCCACAAACAGTTTTTTTTTGTGAAAGTCATAACCTGCTTATTATAATGCACAATTTTTCTAAATATCTTTCGTTCGCCCTAGTGTACTCGAAATAAAGTAAAATGCATGTTCACTATATGTTCTTGTTACGATATTTTTCTATCTCACGAGTACATAGTGTATATTTGAATGAAATTACAACTATGCCCACTCATTTATCCAAACGATTACACATAGCTTTGATTTTGACAATATTTATTTTCTTAACTAGTGTATTAAGTGGATAAAATCACTTAATACACGAGTTGAGAATTTAATTTTATCCAACACCTTTTATTTTTAAATAAATATCTATAATTTTGCGAAAAATTATGTCAAAAATATTAAGATTAAGTTTTCTTAATACTAAAATAATAGGTAGCCATGGCCTAAGTATGCCTATTAAAAATAAACAATTGGTAGTTTTACATTTCTTACAAACGTCAAAATGGACGCGGTGATGACAGAATTTTCACAAATATCTGATGATGTTCAGTATTTTATTCAAAAACTAAAGAATAATTTGGGCTTTTCTTTAATTTTTTTATGGTTTAGTTAAAGTGCTTCTATTTATAGAATAGCTATAATACTTAATTAATAGGGTATGTAACTAATTTTGGGTGAGATCAAAAGCTGTACGTAAAAGAGTGGGTGAAACATTTTTTAGTCACTAGTGGAAAAAAAGTCACTTTTGACATTTAAAATAGTGCTCAAAACAAGTGTTTCTGTGAAGGTGTTGGATAAAAGTCATTTGACGTTTATAAAATTTTGAAATGTCAAAATTAAACACAGGTAATTCTTTAAAATACACATTTTTAAAGAGTCTACAACTTTTGCGACAAGCCCTTAGTGCAGTCGAATGATTTTTTGACTTCGCTTCGGGTCGTCAAAAAAACTTCATTCTCACAAAGGACTAAAGTCGCTTACTCGTTACGAAAACTACTATTTAAGGTCTGTTCTTTTTATCACAACTAGTTATATCGCTATTAATCATTTTAAAATATATATTAATCTTTGAAGATATATCCTTGCAACGATGTTCTTAAAATTTATATCTATTAAACATCAGTTAACAGGTTTTTAACATAATAAATAACTTAAATTATTTGGATTCAAATTTCGTCAAGATTCTCACGACTCTCTGTTTTTTTAAATTACGTATTTGGATAGTTATTTAATATAACGTTTATTTGTAAATTAATGGTAAGATGACAAAATGGTTACCTGATAATTTAGTATAATATTATAGCAGAAAACTAACATCTAATTTATTTATTTATTCTATTTTTAAAATGGCCTACAAAAATCTAAAAAACTCGTACTATACGAAGCAAAACAAGCTGTGAAGATATGTAATGTTACGTACTCCATGAAATGGGATTCAGAAGTGTTAAAACATATTAGATCGTGGTTTTGCCGATCACACTATCGATGACTTTAGTTTCTTATTGTTTGTGGTAAACATTTTGAAAATTTTCAAAATTTCGGACTTTTTATGTCGATAAAAATCAATTTCAAGCAAAAAAAAATTCGGTCGGTCGGTCGATCGTTCTGTCCGGGAAATATTGTATTCACGATAACTTAAGAACGCTTTAAGCTATAGACTTGAAATTTGGCATACAGGTATGTTACCAAGAGTTCTCGCTCAGGATTGTTTTTGGTAATATTGGTATGGGGTAAGGGGGGCAAATGGGGTAAATACAATCATTTTCCACAAAAATTTGAAAATTGCTATATAGGGGTTTTTGAGGGTTGCTGAAATCAAATATGATAATAAAAAATTTCTAAGTGGGTAAATATTTTTAAATATATTTAATATTTTCGTCAAAATTGGTATATAGGGGTTTTTGGGGACGACGAAACTGAATTTGGTAATAACATTTTTCCAAGTTTTAGTGAAAATTTGTATATTGGGCTTTTTGAGGTTGCTGAAAGTGATTCTGATAATAAAAAATTCAATTTAACGCGCGGAAGTCAAAAAAATGGGAAAGCAATTTTACCGGGCAGTGTATTTTTTAATATATTTTTTTTTAATTGGTATATTTTTATCGGGCTTTTCCTAGATTATTACGATTTTTTTTTAAGTTTAACCCTTCGTAAGTGTTTGTTTTTGGTGAGCTTATTTTCAAAAGGGTTCTTCCTCTTATAGAACTTGATTTTTTAAGTGGATCGGGCAATTCTTTTTCGTATACAAAAAAAAAAACGTGACATTAGACGGAGAGACGAACATTTTCAAAGCTTTTCTATTTTTTTCACGAAACACATACAAGAATTTTTTGTCTACAGCGTTTTTTTTTTTGGTAATGTAGCGAAATAAAATAACCAATATTTAATCGGTAATTATGTATTAAAATAGGAATTCATAAGTTAATCCAGACAGCGTAATTTGTGTTGCATATATAGAATATTCAAAATATATTTAAGTTTGTGACGTCACATTTGTGACGAAGGATCCGTTTCCCTTTCTTATCAAAGGTGCCATTTTGTTCTAGCACTCATGTGCAACTGTGAAAAGTTAATTCATCCTCTGGATGGATCCTATATTTACAGATATTTTAAATAATATCTAAATGTAGCTGTCTGGTGTCTTAGCTTTTACCATGGTTTTGTGCACGATGTGTCAGCACAAACCCTCTCAAATTGGTCTACTATTTGCCTAATAAAACTCTCCATTCACAAACCAGTTATTTCTATCAACCTACAACCCCTAAAGAGTCTCAAAAACCACAAGGCGCCCAATACCGAATTTTCATTTCTATATTTCAAAGTGGTTTTATTACAGTAATTTTGAAAACTTATAAACTATCGTATTATTATTATTATTATTATTTCTATACTCGTGTCAATCTGAGAATGCGACTCTGACGTCACGGCGCGTAAATTAAAAAGCACTCTATAGTGTAACTAAGTAATGGTACCCACTAATACAGGACAGATGCATTCCCAGCATCAGTGAGCCAGTCTCACTCTTCCCGCACATCCCTCCTCTCCCTATCCCATCCCTCCTCATCCCCCCCCCCACCCACCCCCCAGCGCCAAATTATGACAGATGCAACTCGCATCAGTGAGCAGAGACTCACTCCCCCCCAAATTATGACAGATGCAACTCGCATCAGTGAGCATAGACTCACTGCCCCAACTATCAATTCAGATCAAGTATTTTTTTAGATAAATGAGCAATAGGCTGCGCCTGTCTCTTAAAGACCCAAACAAACTATTGATATATAGTGTAACTGAAACTTATTTATTAAGACTTAATACATAATTATTATATATAAAATGTATATAAACAAAACTCATTTATTACATCTTAAGAAATAAGTTTCAATTACCCTACAGAGTGGTATTTAGTTTACGCCCTGTGACGTCAGAGTCGCATTCTCAAATTAACATAAGTATACTAGAAAGAATTCTTTAAGTTTCTAGATGGCTTTATCTTACGATAAAATGATAAAAATATTTTTGTTGGAAAAAATTCGTGTGTGCAAGAAGATTTTTTCTAATCACACCGCTTAAATGTAACATACCGCGAGATAGTACCTTTCTTCATTCCTTCCCTCATCCATGCAGCATCAGCATGATGGATCCAGATGAGTCTAGCTAGGAAAAGTGCTTTTTTCATTAGTTCACCGCCATCGCCCCAAATTGTCCAACCGTTTTCCACAGTAATAATAATAATAATGATAATGATAATGTTATTGATATTGATATTGATATAACATGTTTATTTGATATAAATATACATCAAAATGACGAAGTTCGATTCGAGATCGTTCTTCTCTCACATAACCTGTAAGCTCTCTCTAACCAGTATACTAGTAGGTATTGCAGATATAACCGTGTCTTCAATCATTAAAATTGCTAACATCTCGCTTGTATAATTTATTCAATTGATAATAAATTATGAAAATACTTTAATTGACAACACTTTTGCTTTCTGCAATAAAAAGGTAGAATTTAACGCTCTATTTGCGTCAGAAAGATTGTGCGTGAGACAAAAATTGCGGTATCCTGTGAAAAGTTGACCAAGTAAATCTTATCATATTAATTTAGATCTTATTGAAAGGGAAATTTTATCACTTTCTACGAATATATACGGGGGAAGATTAAAAATGTGATAATAATAATAATAATAATTTTTATTGACCAACAGTATACACCAATGACAGGACAAGTATATATAAACATCTAAATATATGATACAAAATATACACATAAACTAAATTTAAAGTTTGCATTGCAAAAATACAAAATATATCTAGAAATAAATACTAATAAAATATTAATAAAAAAATTATGCGGGATTAGGATTTTCCCTATAAAGAATTTGACCTAGACCACAAAAATTAATATCAATATCATTGCTTGCGCAATTATTGCACATGATATACACCGGAGATTTGTATAAAATATTAGTTCTGGCAGAAGAGATAGAGAATGTCCCTACTTGCATTGAGTTACCACGGGGACTAGAAAATTTATTTTACTTAGTAAATATATGCAGTCAATTTTATTTTCCAAGAGATTGAGTAAAAAACATAATGAAGCATTTTTTCTACGTACATCCAAAGGGAGCATATCGTATTTGTTTAATAGATCTATTTGATCGGTACCTTGTGGGGGATAAATTCTTTCAATTCTGTAATTTAACATTTTTAAAAATTTTCGTTGAACTGGCTCAATTTGATTTTTATGACTTTCATAAATTGGACACCATGTCAAAGATGCATATTCTAATCTGGATTTTACAAGGCTAAACTATAAAGATTTTAGACAACCCGACGAGTTAAATGACCTGGTGTTGCGAACAATAAATCCTAGTAATCTAGACTCAGAATTGCAGATATTATTTATATGTAAAGAATTTTAATTTAGAGTCAAATGTAACACCCAGGTCTTTAATTTTGTTGCATCTTTCCAGTACTTGATTATTAATGTTGTAGTTATAAACTATTGGATACAATTTACGGGTATACGTAACGACTTAATATTTAATTTTAGTCTATTTGCATTACACCAAGAATTAATCTTATCTAATTCTTGTGGAAGATTAAAACAAACTATAATATTTGAAAATATCATAAACAATTGTTAAGATATTTTCTTGATCACTGCAAACTGGTAAATTTCAGCTTGCTACTAAACACAAAGTAAAACTTTTGAGAACTTTTAAGAATCATTTATACCCAATGGTAGTGTCCAGGATTTCTATCATTTTTATTTTATTCAAGGTCAAAACAAAGAAATTTTTAAAATTTCAATATTGCAAAGTAAAATATAAATTATTTAGTTAAAACATCTTAATTTTTTTAAAAAAGTCTAGTTGAGGTTACGCTTTCATTTTCACGTTATTAACAAGAAAAATTTATTTACCTTCTCACCCTAAAAATTAAATTATACAGGTAGTAGTAGTAGGTACCTACTAAGTAGTAGTAGGTGTACCGACTAGTTTTTTCATTAATTAAATTTAAAATTACGTTTTATTTTGGATATAGTTTTTAGATTTACAAATAAATTTTATTTTAATATATTTTGACTTACCCTCGTAAGTAATTAAAGCTGCTGTAAGCACATCGTAACTTGTAAACAAAAAGACAACTTAATTAATTTAAATTATAGTTACTGAACACAGTTATTAAACTACTACAAAAAAGTCGTTGTAAATGATAATAATAATGATCAAATGCACTTTCCTTTAATTTAACTGCAATATTGTTATTTAAATGATTATAAAAAGGTATGCAAGTGCATGACCATGCATAGGTTTTCACATTTTTATAATGTTCTATTATACTATCATCGTAAATAAAGACTTCCTCTAGGAAGTATTTAGGATAATAAAATATGAAATCACTGCTTTTATATTGTAAAAGAAAAAAAAAGTTCCATTAAATGGTAGTCAAAATTTTTAACTTTCCACAACATATTCCTTTTGAACTTTCAGTTTAGTATTTAAGTCCGTGGCTTCAATTGTATTTTTATGTTTTATATTTTAATACATAAAAGTGGTTATTTTTGACTAATTTTATGTTAGTAATAACCACGGGTCGGATCGAAGTAGCCATTACCGGGGGTATGCAAAAATTAGAATGTTAAAAAACTCTTTTTTTTAAGTAAATAGACACTTTAAACTATTGTTCACCAAGCGGAATGTCATGTCGACGCTGTTAATAATCAGTGAGTCACTTGGTCATGGTCCATGACTCATGGAGAAGGACTTATTTTTTTTTGAAAATTGTTTTTCTTTAGATTTTTAGCTTTCACGGCCATTAAGATATAAAGAACTTTCACTTTCGGGTTTAGACCGTGTTAATGGATTTTCACTTTCCGACGTTTCGTCTCTTACTACTAGAGACATCTTCAGGGATTAATCTGAAACTAAGTTTCGAATCAACTTGTGTCACTATTTATGACGAGTTGTGGTTATTCACCCGTGACGAGCTTTTTCCTATCAAAGACTTCCATATTGCAGGTAAGTGGTAACCAGTGTCCCGATTGATATTGTTAGGATGCTTGATGATTTCTATCGATTCCCGTATCTTCCTTGGCATTTTTCTGTTTTCTGTTAATATTTGTTTTGTTTCAGACAAATTGATTTTATGACCTGTTTCATGTACATGTTCGGCTACTGCCGATAAGGAAATTTGTTTCTTTCTTATATTGCGCTCATGCTCTTGAAGTCTTGTAGAAATTTTTCTCTTAGTTTCACCTATGTAAACCGTACCACAGGAGCAGGGTATTTTATATACGCCTTCTGAACTCAGGGGTATTTTGTCTTTTGTTGAAGTCAAACATTGACCTAATTTTTGGTTGGACCGAAATATAGGCTTAATATTTGACTTTTTCAAAAGTTTACCTATTTTATCCGTGATACCGCTTACATAGGGAAGTATAACTTGTGTCTGTCTGTCATTGTCACTATTGTCCTGTTGTTTGGGTCTGGGATTTCTGTATTTGTTTATGGTCTTATTAATGTCTTTTTTGGTATAACCGTTCATGGTCAAGGCTTTGGTTAGTTTAAGGAGTTCTGTGTCTAGGGAATTCTTGTCTGAAATCATGAAAGCCCTATGAACAAGTGAATTAACTACCGAGCGTTTTTGAGAGGGATGGTGATGTGAAAATGCGTTTAGGTATCTGTCAGTGTGGGTTTTCTTCCTGTATACCGAGTGTCCTATTGAGCCATTTTCCGTTTTGTAAACCAAAACGTCCAAAAAGGGAAGTGATCCGTTGTTCTCAATTTCCATCGTAAACCGTATAGATTTATGTTGGGAATTGAGGTGATTTAGAAAACCTTGAAGGCTTTCCATGCCATGGGGCCAAATAGCATAGACATCGTCTACGTATCTGCGCCAAATTTTAGGTTTTAATGGAAATGACTCAATAGCTTTTTTCTCGAAGTATTCCATGAAAGCATTGGCCGCAGGGGGTGATAATGGGGATCCCATTGCGGCGCCTGACACAAAAGACAAAATACCCCTGAGTTCAGAAGGCGTATATAAAATACCCTGCTCCTGTGGTACGGTTTACATAGGTGAAACTAAGAGAAAAATTTCTACAAGACTTCAAGAGCATGAGCGCAATATAAGAAAGAAACAAATTTCCTTATCGTCAGTAGCCGAACATGTACATGAAACAGGTCATAAAATCAATTTGTCTGAAACAAAACAAATATTAACAGAAAACAGAAAAAATGCCAAGGAAGATACGGGAATCGATAGAAATCATCAAGCATCCTAACAATATCAATCGGGACACTGGTTACCACTTACCTGCAATATGGAAGTCTTTGATAGGAAAAAGCTCGTCACGGGTGAATAACCACAACTCGTCATAAATAGTGACACAAGTTGATTCGAAACTTAGTTTCAGATTAATCCCTGAAGATGTCTCTAGTAGTAAGAGACGAAACGTCGGAAAGTGAAAATCCATTAACACGGTCTAAACCCGAAAGTGAAAGTTCTTTATTGTTTTTCTTTTTAAAAAACGAATAGTAATTACAAAAATATTGTTTTTTTATTATTAATTATTCGTTTTTTGAAAAGGGAAACAATTTTCGAAAAAAAAAAAAAATAAATAAATTTAAGTCTTTCTCTATGAGTCATGGAAAGTCCAAACCAAGTGACTCAATGAGTATTAACAGCGTCGACATGACATTCCGCTTGGTGAAAAATAGTTTAAAGTGTCTATTTACTTGAAGAAAGAGTTTTTTAAATTCTAATTTTTGCATGCCCCCGGTAAATGGCTACTTCGATCCTACCCGTGCTAATAACAAAACTGAATTATTTGTATAATTTTTAATTTTTTTTTTTGTAAAGCGTTTTTTACAATTTTGGCGAAGGCGTTACTGTACACTGTACACTAGGAAACTTTTCAACCAGAGATAATAACGTTTTCCTACGACCTAGTTAGTAGTTAGTCCTTATTTTCCACCCGTTGCCGTTGCAGCGGTCGGCAAGTGACAGTCAGCTGCTTTTACATATCTGCTGTAAAAAAAAACAAGTGAAAGTCAAACATAAAACGTCATTAATAATTAATAAAATTAACTTTAAGACATTTTAGTAAACGCACCATTTTGTAAGCATATGTGCTTTAAGGGGTTAAAGTTAACGCGGGTAAGCAATAAAGAGCCAACCTACTGTAAACGAGTTAACTCGGGTGAGTCCGTTAAGGGGTTAATATTAAATTTAGAATGAAAAACCGTCCTGCAGCATTAAAATATTATTCATGCTTTTTTTATTCCCCATTCAATATGTCCATCCTTGAAAGTCCGTAGCTCCCCCACATATGTTCCTTTGTTAGATTTTCATGTTTTTTGATGTAGAATCATCCCCTTTTACGAATAATAAACGTTTAACCGCAGTCATTCGACATCAAAAAAGTAAATTTTTGCAAGCTAAATAGTATTAGTTCAGTAAAATTAAGCTGATTATTTTTTAACGTTTTTATCAACCAATCATTTAACAATATTTCTGACCACGTGTTTATTTCTGTCCAATCATATTACAGTTATATCGGGAATTTTCTACTGTAGAAAATTCTAGTAAGAATCGCTGTAGTATTTTGTTTTTCAATATTTCTCTTTTGCAACAAGATTTCATACCTAAAACTAATTAAATATGAATATATTACTATTTATAATTATTGTTATTACTTTATTATTAAACAAAAAATACCTCAAAATATTCTTTTTATAAAATGTAATGACTAGGTTGACTTTTATGAACATGCTTGCAAGCCTAAATTAACCAATTCAAAGAATATGCCTGTAAAAATATTAAGATAAGTAATAAAACAATTTATATCATTATTCGATGAAAAAAAAAATTAAAGTAGGTTTGACATATTATAAATCGTTAAAAAATAAACTTCGAATTACACATGATTCGTCGAATTATCGGGAAAATTTCAGTTTTCATTCAATTTTGTTGCCAAAGGAAATATTTACTCCAGGGGCATCGCCGGTCGTAATTATTTCCAGACAGCAAATTTTCATGAAAACACCGAATATTTCCCGCATAATTCTCAGCCTCTTGTGTTGTGTTATTTCATTTGACACTGGCGCTGATTGTCTTGAAGATTACACTGGATTATTTTTTTGAAATATAATATTACATTCTAATCTTCATCTTTCACAAAAGAAAAAGTATCTTGGAATTTGATGTCAGAATCTTTTATTTTTGTATCTTTACGCTTCGTAATTTTATAGATTTCATATAAAATATCTGCATATTATATATTTAGATATCTGATCTAATTTTATTGAAAAAAAAGTTAAAGTTTTTATTCTACTCGTGAAAGTGAATTCATGTTTTAAGTGGAATTTGATGTTTTTATTTTATTTTTGTAAAATTTATCATGGAATTTACGCTTGCACTTTCTTAGAAAATTGCTATTTTTAACCATAGGGTATTTTTATTGTTACGGGTGGGGCACTTTTTGCTTCGTTTTTTAGTTCTAATTAGTAAACTTTTTGACAGATATTTTTTTTATGTTAATATTAAGGTAGCCTATAATATTTTCCCGACTTCTTACTAATATCTTTGTAGTATCATTAGTGAATTAAACACTAGGGACACATAACTTTTTATTTGTAAAAAGTTTACTAATTAAAACTAAAAAAACGTATGGAAGATGTCTTAGCGAGCTAGGGCGCCAACTTGACAAGCCGGCTAGCGTGAATTCGATTCTCATTGGCGCCGATGATCCTTTTTCAGTTAATTAATAATTGAAATTAAGTGAAGCGGACACTCCCTATAAACTGGTTCGAAAGTCAGTTAAAGCCGGGGGTTCCCTCTATTATTAGCCCACACAAGTCCTGGACTTAGGGCATGCTTAATTAGGTAGAATAGTACGAGGTTAAACATACATCCAATGTAATATATACGCGTAATAAACAATAAAAATACCCCATAACACAAAAGAAAATATTGCGAGAATAATTCGAATGTTTCCTTTAAGGTTTGTTGTTTCGAAATAATTACGACATGATGAAAGCGACGAAAGCCCTGGATTAATTATTTCCTTTGACAACAAACTTGAATAAAAACAGTTGAATTACTCTCGATTTTAGAACACTTGCGTGTTATTCGAAAGATTATTTTTTAACGTTTATATGAAGAAAAACACAATTGAATAAAAACGTAAAATAATATTAAGCCATACTTACACTTATATGAAAACGTCAAAAATTATTGGAACTAAACATGTTTTTTGATTTTTAAAGCAAAACTAAAACTATCCACATGTACTTGTTTCTGACCTTTTAATATATTTCATTTAAAATGTATTTATATAGTAAGGAAGTTTTACATTCCAGACATATAAATATATAGCGACATATGTTTAATAACATTTGCTGTTTATCATTTACTCTCTTTCCGCGAATTTTACTTTTAGCGGAGACTATTTTATCGCAATCATCAGGCTAGGCTATGATATACGTCTAGTAACTTACTAATAGTAAATTACCAGTAGTAATACAAGTGGTATAATTTCCGGTATCAGTTTAAGAGTCTATTAAAAAAACCTGTAAACATTATCAGACATTAATTTTTTTAAATAGCTAATGAATATTTAAATGAATACTTGTAATTGTGTATCTCACAATTTTCCTAATTAAAATTTGAATAAATTTTAATGAATTCATTAGAAATAATGAGTTGAGTTTATGTTTTTACACTTCAAATACAGAGTCCTTGAATGATTTTACGAGGAAACGTTTGAAATATATGTTTTTTTTGTATCGCGCTGTAACTTCTTCCTGCAAACCATTTGTATTTCCCCCTCTAAAGCGCCCAGCCGGGTAAGCATATGAAAACTGCCCCCAAACGAAATTAATTTTCATATCAACTATTCGATAGTCCTTGGAATCATAACGTGATTTAGATTTAATTTTTTTCCCACTTACTGAATGTGAAAAGTTTTGAAAAAATTCACAGTGCTTCTTACAATCATGAGGTGCTAAGGGGCCGTTCATAAAAGATGTTCGGAGTTGGGGGGCCGGGGGGTTACCAAAATCAGACAGAAGCGGACAAGGAGGGGGGGGGCAAGCCATTTTCGGACGTCCACTCTTCCAAATTCAATAATGATAAAAAAAGTGAAAATCTAAAAAAAAGGGGGGTACCCTACTGCGTTTTGGACGTCCTTTAGAGGGGGGGTCTGGAAATCGGACAAGCAGGGAGGGGGGTCTGAAATTCCGGAATTTTCGCGGATGTCTTATATGGACGGCCCCTAATGGTATTTTTCCTATTTTGGCGCGAAATTAAAAAAACATCAATTTATTTTTTTTGAACTTGATGATGGCCTGGATTTTTATCGAGAACTGAGTTATTTCAAGATACGTGACTAAGAATTTTTTCAGATTTTTATTCGATGTGGACGCTAGTCAAAAAATTGTCAAATTCATTCGCGTGCGGTGGTGACTGGTGCGCGGGCGCTCCCGTTTTCTTAAGCTTTTCTTTTGCCATTTTATTATTTTTATGAACGCTTCTCGGAAAAATCTCATGATTCTCTCTCACTGACGCACAGTGGGGCAAATTGAATTTCTAGAATGACAAAAATAAAAAAATAGTATTAACTTTTTTTTGTATCTGTTGATAACGAGAAAAAATAAATAAAAAATCTAAAGTTTAAGGGGGTAATTTTTTAAGGGGTTAAAATTTGCAAATTTTAATAAAAACATTAAAACCAACTCTAAATAACCTTCGGATAACGGAAAAAATAATTTTAAATAGCTAAATCTTATGGGGGTCAATTTTGGGGGTTAAATATTGTAAATTTTAATAAAAAATCTAAAAATAGACTCTTAACGAGGTGCTAACAATGGGTGAAGTGAATTAAAGAAACCAAAAAATAATAGATATAGTCAATATTGACACATAAGTTATTTCGTTCTGTCACAAAATTTGTTTATACTTTTTAATTTTTATTTTTATTCTTGATCTTTTGATGTTTATAATCTATATTTTTTATTAATTACTTCGCTATGTTCAATACTTATAATACAAGGATTCCTTTTATTTGACAAGGCACAGCCCTGATGATGATATAACATATCGAAAGCGCTCGGCCACTTTTTATTATAAAAATTTTATACCTAAAAATACGCAGTTTTATTACTATATCAAAACCAAGGTATACACGTCTAACCATCATATAAAAAATAATAGGGTAAAGTTTACGTTATTCGTTCGTTGTATTTTTAATACTGAATGTTATTTGTTAATACATATTTTTTATTTATATCGCCATCATTGGTATTTAATACTTTACTTGTGATATTAAATACTGCAATGTGTGTATTGTATACAAAATATTGTCATACTAAGGGCCACTTGCACCAACGATGGTTTAACTTTAATCTTGGATTAAATGGACGGTCAACCAATCGGAACGCAGCATTTTTAACTTAAACTCGGTTTAGTCGAGATAATCCCAGATCAAAATTTGGTGCAAGTGGTCCTAACAGAGACCGTGCTGGTACATTTGGATCCCCACGCCACATGTGTTTATTAATACTGTAACATTTGCTAAGTAAATTATTGATCTAGTTTAAAGTATGTTACAGTATTTAGTAAATAACAATCGGTAAATAATACCAAAATTTTGATTATTATTATACAGAGAAAAGTAAAAAAAGGATCGATTATTTTATCAGTGTGTAATTGTGTGTGGTTGCAATCTTTATATTATTACTAATCAAAATTTTGATATTATTTACCCAGCGTTAATTTTTCTGAATACTGTAACATACTTTAAACTAGATCGTAATCCACGGCCCTGAAAGCCCCCTGATATCGATTTTGGCTTGAATCGGCCTGAAATGACATAAGTCGTCAGAAATATTGGCCCCGCCATTTTGAATTTTTTAATTTGTAATCTTTGACCCCAAAAACCGATTTTGAGCCGATATGAACCATAATTATTTATTTAGAGTTTTAATTTTTTTAGATTTTTTTCCCCGCCTTTAAAATTGATCCCCTAAGTTTTAGATTTGTTTAACAATTTTTTTCATTATAAACAGATTATATAAGTTAATACTAAAATTTTTAAATTTTGTCCTTCTAGAAATTCAATTTGCCCCACTGTGCATCAGTAAGAGAGAATCATGTAATTTTTCTCAGACGCGTTCGTAAGATTAGGGCTTGCCTAGGGAAGATGGTAAAATAATTTTCTAAAGCTTAAGAAAACTTCGCGCGTCAGTCACGGACAGACGGACATTTTCAAAAGTTTTTTATTTTTTCATAAAACAGATTTGTATCCAAGAATTTTTTCTCTAGGACTTTTTTTGGCGATTTTGAGAAATTAGAAACTACCGTATAATACTATTCTAGCGCAGGCGCTGTGAATAGTATTATAACGGTACTTTATCCAGATAAAAGCTCACTATTTCAATTGAACAGAAGTGATCACACAAATCTTAATGCTTGATGGTGTTTTTTTTATTTTCATCTAACAGATTCCATATCAAGGTTCATCAAACCTCTATAGATCTAGTAACACTGTTGAACAGCAAAACTAATGAACTGATAAAAATTTAAATAAATTTAAATTTTTAACTTGACAAACATCCACATGCTGCTGATTTGAAAACAGTGATTCCAAATACCGTTAAAATTATTAAATTTATTTCTAAATACACAGAGTGGTTTATTCAAAAGGGACTTCTAATTTATTACACTCAAGAGTGGGAAGGTTTACGAACGAGCCGTCAGGCGAGTGAGGAAACCCCACGAGTGTAAGAAATACCCTTTCCAACGAGTTATGTACACTATTTTTCCTAAGATCTCGAAAAATATAAAGTTTAAACTTTAAGAATTCTTCATTTAATTTTTCTAATTTTTATTACTTATTTCGAGAATTTTTGAGAAAAGCAAAACACAAAATAGCATACAAACTTATATATGTATGTCAACAGGAAATATTTTTTTTATTTACCTTTAGTTTTCTTTTATATTTAATACAACATATTATTATGCAAACTCAACACTGTTTAATGGGTTGCCTAATCGCAAGCATCTTAAAAATTTGACACTTTACTAATTAAATTTGATTTCTGTGGATATGCTACCACATAAGACTAAAATTCTACAATGTTTTACATTTCATGAGGAAATATTGTTTTTTTTTTACAAAATGTAAGGTAACTAAATCACGAATTAAGTAATTTTTATAAAATATAAACATTAATAAAACATATTAAGTTATAGTGACCTGGGTCAAAATAGTAAGGTTATAACTATAGTTTTTATTTTTGACATAAAAAACAGAAATATTTGGATCGAAAAACATAAAAGACATCAAAAAAGTCTGTAATGAAAGGTGGAAAATGGCATATAAAACAAGGTCAGTAAAATTCCTAGAATTTACATCGTAAATATCTAAACAAAATTAGGCAAACCTACATATCAAACTAGGATTATATGAAAATATCAAACAAGTGTGAAATAAGGCGTTTTCTAAAGAACAAAAGAGTGTGGTAAATGTCATTTTCATAGGGAATCGTAGAAAAAATATCCTCAAGATTAATAGAATCATTAAATGCTCATTAAATAATATATTTATATATATTATTGATCAACAACCTTTGTCGGCATTCAAATGTTGTAATTTCGACATTGGTATTGGCTATTATAACTGTAATTTGTTTCAATTTAATAGTCATTTACAAATCTGAATCCTATTTATCTAAAAAAAAGGAAGTCTTACACGGAAAAAAAAAATTATAGCTAGGAGCGCTATAACACACATACCAAGCAAATTATAATCGCTTATTATATAAATACAAGGCTTTCTCTTACAATTATGGCAGTCAGTGTAAAAATTTATATGAAATACTTTGATTGTTTAGTGTATAATAAAATATAACAAATAGTATGGCATTTATAGCTTAAATAGATTTAATTATTGTCCGTGCTAATAGTTTTTATAATATAATAAAATTTCTGTAAATTTATAATAGTGCCTGTAATAAATATAATCGTGTCTGTAATATATATAATCGTTTCCAATTTATTTTTAACATTATTAGTTATTGTGTCCCTTATAATCTATAGCTTAAATCACTATAATCTGCCACTGTTACCAAATATCTTATAATGTATAGCGCAGAGCCCACTAATTTCTTTCCGTGTATAAACTTATTATAGGATATTATTTTAGTAAGGGTCAACAACATTTAACTGGTATGGTTTTGGCTGTAAAATAACACTAATAAGATCGTATACATCTAGCATTCCCTAGTAGAAGTTTAACGTTAGAATAACGTTTTTCTAACGTTAGAAAACTGTTTAAAAGTACGTTATAAAATATGTGCAAATGTCCCGCTTTTTAACGTTAGAATCAAACGTTAATTTAAGGTTAGATTTTTAAGTTAGAAATACGTTATAAGTACGTTTAATTTCTAACTTTCGGAAGGGGCGTGGCTAACTAGGAAATTTCTACCTGCATCATAAAATAGCAGCTGGAGACAAATTTATTTATGTAAAAATCTTAATGTATTTTAGCAATCATAATATTTTTAAACATAATTTCGTTACATTTATATATAAAATAGCCATCTTTTTAGATGGCCCTAAAGATTTTTCGTGTAATATGCTGTTATACTTCGATAAATCGTCTTGTAAATTTCAGAACGTCGTATCTCAAAAAAGACAACTTTACAGTAATAAGAAATAACTCTTTCACGCATTATTCATAGGTTGAAAGTGTACTTTTTTAATATAAACTTAATACATTTTTAATGATTAACTTACCATAAATCATTTTATTATGTATAAAATAAATAAATACAAATAAAAACCTAATGTTTATAGATATGACATTTTGATGCTCTAAATTAATATTTTTTTTTAAGATACGAGCTTTGAAACATTATTATATTAATATATTGACAAAATATAATTAATTATTATAATAATATTATTAATTATTGAAACATTTAAACTTTAAAAAGTTTTATAACATGAGCATAAGATGTCAAAAAAGCGTCGCCAAATGCAAAAAGTGCGTTCCAAAATAGTCAGTTAAATAGAATTAAGAGATACGAGGTTTAAAAATTTATTAATCATTTAAGATACGACGTTACTATTTTGCTTATATTTTTGTTATTTAAGAAAAAAATAGCAGGTGAAACTTATTTTTTAGATGTAAATTGATAATATAAAGCGTTTAAGTCCAAAATCTCAAAATCGAAAAAAATTGAGATACGACGTCCTGAAATTTACAAGACGAAATACGTTTACCTCTCAAAAAAACTTTATATTTAGTTAGTTAATATTTATTTATATATTCAGAATCTTAAAATATTTTTTCAATTCTAGCACAGCGTTGTCAGACTTACTATAATTTTGACTTTTGGGGATATTTTTTTAAACATAGAAATAATAAATAATTATCAAACCTAGGCACATAGCTGTCTGAAATGATTATTTTCTACTATAGCTTATGTATGAATAATGGAAATTTAAAAAATACTTAAAGTTAGAATAAGGTTAGAAAAATGTTAAAATTTAGTCAGGAAACTAACGTTACATTTATGTATTTTATAACATTTTTGTCAAGCGTTAGTTTTTAAGGTTGGATTTATATATTTTATAACGTTTTTGTTAAACGTTAGTTTTTAAGGTTAGATTTATATATTTTATAACGTTTTTGTATAACGTTTGAGACTTAACATAACTAATCTAATGTTAAGTTAGATTTATGTACTTTTCTACCAGGGATACTTCTAAAACATCTAGCATTAGCTATAATAAAATGGAGGTCCTCGATAAGAGGGGATTTATTTAAAGCCATACAAGATATTTTTTGTTAGGGTGAGATACTATGAATAGCACTCGGAATAGCATAAAAATTATATTTTTTATAATGTGGTAAAATACATGCTTATAAATCCGATTAAAAAACCTTTTAATATTAAACTACCTATATTATCTCAAAGCTTGTTGAGGGTGTTCTGTGATGTTGGAGTTTCCTTCTTTTATATTAGTTAATAAACCAAAAATTTTACAGACATAAGATGGAGATAATTATACTTTTTAAAGTAATGATTAATAATGGGATATCTATATTTAAATTTTGATTGAATAATTGTCTAATTATATAAATTATTGTAGTAATAATAGCCATAACCCCAAAAATAACCGTACGAAATCGTGACAACTTCGGCATAAATAATTGATGAACATGTCTGTTGCCAAACCATTACTATGTACTGTAAAACCTTGCAACTTTGCCCAGTTAAACGTGGTTTATTGCTAATAACATTTTTGTAAAAAAACTCGGTAATAGCTATTTTCCTAACAAGTGCCCTTTTCCGCACTTGATTGCATTTGCCTGAACGATGCGGAGTTCAGGCTAGCAATCAAGTGTGGAAAAGCCTCTTTACGCATGCGTTAATAATAATAATAATAATAATAATATCAATCTTTATTCCATCTTTATACATATAATATAATATTACACATTAAAAATACTAGAAAACGGAAAAACGTCATAAATACATACATATATAATACACTTAAATGTAACCTACATCTAAAATATTATTAAATTTCACTTTCTAAATATTCACTTATGCTATAAGGCTCTATATCTATAAGTAGTTTTTTAATTTCTATTTTAAATAATCTTAAGCTATCAATAACTGTGCACCTCCGTCAAAGTTTATTATATAATTTTATGCACATGTAATGCGGACCTTTTTCTGTTTTTGTTAAAGAGTGCCTAGTATATTCTAAATCTAACGTGCGAGTTTTATACTTATTAAAGTTACACCTAAAAGTATCTTTATTTTCGAATAAAAACATCATACACTCATATATTTATACTCCATATAGAGTTAAGATTTTTTCTTTTTTGAAATCCCCCCTACAACTAGACCGATATTGCTTTTTTAGCATGATTTTTAAAACTGCTTTTTGTGACACGAACACTTTTTCTGCTTCAAGACTACTTTCCCAAAAAATAATACCATACCTTGCCTTCGACTCAAAATTCGCTGAGTATATAATTTTTAAGCTTTTGAGGTTTAAGTAATTATAATTCTATACTGTATAGAATTTAGTTGTTTACATAAGATATTTATATGCTTATTATAGTCCAAAAATTCATCTATATATACCCCTAAGAATTTTGAGTCGCTGACAATTGGCAACGATTTATTTTTTACCGAGATACTTTCAGGTATATCCCTTTTGGACTGTTTCGTCCTGAAGACCACTATTTTAGTTTTTTCATCATTTAAAATTAACCTATTTTTGCTGTTAGAAACAATACTTTTCCTACGAGCAGGGTTAAAATAAAATATACTTTTATATTTTATCAAATAAATCGAAATAAATCTTATTTTTATAATTTTTCAATAAGATAATCAATTAACAGGTAAAAAAATTAAACATTTTTTTAATATTATGAATAAATATAACAATAATAACACTACGCAATTAAGAAATTAAACAATATTTATGCGTGCGGAAAAGACTTTCTTTCCATACCCATATGCGTGCGGAAAGAGTGATCTTTCCGCACGCAGGAAAAAGTAATTAAGCCAAATTATTGATTTCAATGTCAAGGTCATCAGGTCAAAGGGTATAATTTCTAACTTAACTATAATTACAAGAAAAAAAATAAGAAAGCCGTGGGCAAAGTTTCATCCAAAATTGCAACTTTGTCCACTATACAAAAAAAATACTGTGAGGAAATTTTAACGATGCTTAGCACATCCTTGCCCACCATATGTTTGTTTGTTTTTAACCTCGTACTATGCTACTTAATTAAGCATCCCCTAAGTCCAGGACTTGTGTGGGCTAGTAGTAGAGGGAACCACCGGCTTTAATTGACTTTCGAACCAATATATCTAGGGAGTACGCCTTCGCCAAATTTCAATTATTAATTAACTGAAAAAGTCAATCGGCGCCAGTGAGGTATACGTTTTTAAAGAGATTTTTCACAGTATAGGGATGCAATAAAAAAATTAAAATGCGGGGAACATATTTTTTATTAACCTCTTGTGTATCAAAAACTACAAAAATAAAAAAAATCATTCTATGACAAGTGTAATGTAACATTAAAGCCTAAAACTAATAAACAATAAACGACTTCTTTCTTAAACAGAATTTAAACATAAAAAAGGAGCGTGTTTCTTCTTAAAAATATTATAACACAAAACAGGACTAGTTTTTAAAATAAAAATATCCAATTTTATTTAATTTTTCTTTTGCAAAAGCTGAAATGTTATATCACTATTTCGGCAACAATATGTAAAGGAATACCTAGTCCAAATTTTATTAAAACATTGCAATAAATAAAGTCACAGCAAACCTTCAGCTCAAGAATGCCTGAATAAGGGCCAAAGAGGGCAAAAAATATGCATATTCTCGGATAGCCAAGCAGCTTTAAAGGCACTAAGTTCATGTACATTTGGGTCAAAGCTTGCCTGGGAATGCCACGAAACCCTCAAACAACTGGCAGAAACCAACAAGGTTTCCTTGATGTGGGTGCCAGGACACGAGGGTGTTGAAGGCAATGAGGCTGCAGACTCTCTCGCGAGAGAGGGAGCATGCTCTCAATTTATTGGTCCTGACCTTTCTGTGGCTTTAACAAAAGCCATCAGGTAGAGGCAATTAAGGAATGGGAAACCAAAATCAAAACTCGATATTGGAAAGACCAAAACTTAAGACAGGCCAAAATATTCATAAAATATGAACCTGAACGAACAAGAAAGTTACTCGATCTCAGCAAGGTGGACCTAAAGACCTATACAGGGCTGTTAAGATATCATCTTTAAAAAATGGGAAAATCTGAGCATAGACGGCAAATGTCGACATTTGCCATCTATGCTCAGAAGCACCAGAAACGGCCGAACACATTATGCTCGCAAAAGGCTACAATATCTAGAACAGGTATACCCAAGACCTGCAGATATATCCCAAGTAGCCCCCAAAAAACTCTTAGGCTTCTTTGGAAGCCTTAAATTTGATTGGGACTAAATTGCAAAGGGGATTTACAATAGATCTCATTAGTCGCAGTGATTTGAAAGACAGTACCATGCCTCACAACCCCACTTATATTGTATTGTATTGTAGCTTTCAGTACTAAAAACCGTCATAATATCGCTGATATTTGCTTACGTAATTTTGAAGCACAGCACAGCATTAGGGCAGCTGTCAATGTACTGAGCGCGTCTCTACACTTCTAGAAATCGAACTGCTAACATCAAACCTTTCTGCTATATTGCCACGTTCAAAGAAAAAAAATCATATCACCTTGCAAAGTTGTAAGCTCTGGGCAAAGTTGCAAGGTTTTACGGTAATTGTTTTACGATAAATATTATACTCTTCTCCTAATATATTATCAATAATTATATGATAATACAATTGGTGATGATTATGATAATCCTTTTTAAAAATATTGCCCTTCTTATATTTAAATCGAAGGCTCTTAAAGTCTCTCAAATGAAAATTTTATGTTTTTTATTTTTATGTTGACACAGAAATTAAGACCTTTTGATTAATTTATATTTATTTATATGTTTATCTCTAGACAAACATAGATTTATCTTAAGTGGGACAGTCTTCTTCTACGTAGAGCGAGGAGCAAAACAAAAAAACTTAAAATAAATAGGCACCGTTACGTTATAAATTGTATACCTATTACCTAAGAAGATGTAGTTAATAAGTACTATTTATCTAGTAATTATGAATGCTTGATTTGTTTTTTATGTTTTCAATTGGTTTCGGCGAGAACAAAGAATACGTTTCCTAATACAGAATACAGTTGCCATTATAAATTGGGATTTAATACGTATTTTTTTTTAGAAAATAAATGGTACTACTTTGATGACGTTATAGTATATTTAATTGAGTTATGTGAATAAAATAATGCTTATAACTGAACAAAATAAAATCCACTAGAAGAACATTTATTAAACTAAGCAAATAGCCAAAAGAAATTATGAAAATACTTGATCCACAAAAAATCGAACTAATAATTAACAAGCCGTGAATATATGTAAAAAAAATAAATATTGAAAAAAATTTTTTTTTCAAAAAAAAATTGTTCAAAAAAACTAGAGCGCTAGATAGATAAGTTTGTTAGGGTAGGTGGGTAGTTTAAGTGGTTGAGTGGTTTGTGTAGTGTTTAAACTACCTACCTATCCTATCCAGTGCTCTAAAAAAACTTTTTTTTTTATTTAATTTTAATTTTTCAATTTTTTTATTAAAATTTCTTTTTACGAAAAACGAAAAAAAAAAACTTTTTTGAAACGTTATGAATCAGGATGTTTTGTGAATAGGCAACCATTATTACACCTGCGTGTTGCATCATTTATTGAAGTTTGAAAGTCCGCATCTCCAAAACGTTATATTCTAGCAAAAACTATATATAAAAAGGGCTTTCATTTGAAATATAATTTTTTGAAATCGGTTTATAAATAATTTATGCTAGAAAAACATTTTACTGCCTTAAACCTAATCTCTCGAAAACAATGTATTTTAGGAAAACATTTTTAGGACATTTTTTGAGCAATTAAAAAAAATCTTTCATATAAGTGCTAAATTATTAAAATACAATAACTTAAATTAACTTAATTATAACCAAAAAACGCTAAAAATTAGAGTTTTACCCCGTTCTTACCCCTTACCCCCAACCGTTTACCCCCAAAATCTAATCAGCTCTTCGAAATATGATAAGAAACAATATGCAAAAAACCGCTTGTCGATATATTTTCTAGAAATTGAGCTATAGAGTTTACACCCAGACAGACAGACAGACAGACAGACTGACGGACGCAATTTTTTTCTTTACTTATTTCGACTCGAGAAATATGAAAAAATATGAAAAAACATGGTCAAAGATTTTGACTTTTCGGCGAAGATTTCTCTTAGTAGTACTAAGTGCCGATGTAAAGTAATTTTTTACGTTAATCAGAATTTTCTTTCAGCATTTTTTGCAAAACATTAGAATGCGATGCCGTGATTGGCTTACAAGATACATGGGGCACAACAAGCCAATCACGGCATCGCATTGTTATGTATTATGTTCTTATGCGAGCCGGTGAATAGGCACTAAACTTTATAGTCCCTGTGGTATGCGGATATTCTTATTATTAAAATCGGAAATAAAATGTTAACAATTCGTGTTTTTGTTTTCATACATAACAACTAATAATATAATATTATTATCTATACACATATTAATTAACAATATACCTGATACGTGTTTTTTATTATTAATTGTTATGATTTCGAAGTAAAATTTCTAATATTAATGGTATAAATTTATGGGTTTTGTTCTAATAATAGGAAATTAAATCAATAATATAATAATAAAATAACTGATATTTAATTAAACAATGGCGTATTAAAACCAATATTGCAAAAGTGCAAATCAACAATCTGACAATGGACAACACATAGACAAAGAACATAGATGAGCTGTCATCTCAAGGTTATATACAAATTTACGAGTCCTCCATTTTGATCGGAAGTTACGTCAGAAATCAGCCGGGAAATTTAAATTAGTGGGTAAAATGTAAATAAATAAACGACATAACCTTAATTTTTATTGTTTTCTTATGTTATATTAAAAAAAAATCAAACTTACCTAAAAAATATGATACTGCTGTTTCTACAACTTTTTATAAAACACGTCATTGCAAAGACTTTACTAGTTCTTTGAAAAAGCACTATAAAATATACAAAAAACACAGAAAGACTTTAAAAGTTCAAAAACGCTATTATATAGTCTATAATATAATAAAATGTTCACCCTTCTAGCACAAAACACCAAACGCGTAGAAAAAATAACAGAAAAACCTCGAAAACAAACTCAAAACATACATAAATTAGGTTATGTTAATCTGTTGCACGAATATGTTAGAGCTGTGTGCGAAGAATTATATTTTTATATTTAAATTACTGGTAAAAATAAATAAATATCTGTGTAGTATAACATATTGATTTAGTTTTTACATATATAACAAACTGTTGCAACAAAACAACGACAAAAAGAAACTTTTACTGACTACTGAAGTGAAATGAAAAGAAAATATTCCTATCTAACACAACACAGTGTTACCAACATAAAATATATTTTTTTTTACTTTATGTTGGACAATTGGAATCAAAATGGAGGACGCATTTAGTCGGGACGCAGAAGTATGCGCAGACGGTCAAAAATCAATCTATTTGTTTATTTTGTCTATGGGATAACTTAGTAGAATTTGTTAATAAAAAAAATCAATTTGACAAATTTGAGAATATTTGAGGTTAATCATTATCATTCATTCGTTGACATATCTCTTCTATAGTAAAAACTTTATTCAAAATATTTCTTTTTAAATCTCTTCACGCTCTCCTCACTATAAGGACCTTATATTGATTTGATACTGTTCAAGCGTACTAGAGTGTTTACATGTGGATCTTGCACATGCTCATAATCAATTATATAAGCTGTAAGCATGAGTAATTGCAATTACTCATCCTATTATAAACCTCACTTCAAAAGAGCTTTATGTATACCTACCTGGTATATAAAAGGTGATTTTCACAAAGCCGCTTAAAAAGTGTTAATAATTAAAATATGATTAGTGGACATGATTATGTGTTTATATAACGCATATGTTTGTATAACGATTATATTTGTCAGTCTTGTATTATAAAACACCCTCATCAAGTGGCTTGTGGCCTAAAATTGTTACTTTCTTTGTTATTTGTTTCTTCTAATTCCGAGCTCTTATAGCACCAGATTTCAAATAACTTTGACACTGTAAATGGTAATTTCCCTGTAAAAACATTCTGGTTAATTCTTATTCAGACCTTATAAGATCTTATAAGATTATATAAGACCAATAAGAACTTAAGAGAACATAAATTAGGATTTAATAAGATTTATTAAGAAAATTTACATGAAAGAAAATTCTTATAGATTCCTGTAAGATTACATACGAAAATGTACTTATAATTGGTAGGTTTTAATAAGAAAATACTAATTAGAATGTGGATGATTTATTAAGTAAATTGGTATAAATTTAAATAACAGGTTTTAAAGAGAAAATTCTAATGAAGTACTAATATATAGTGTAAAATACCTATAAAAATAGGTCCTAGAATGACAATAAACCATTACAATTACAATTACAATAAGATATAAACAGAATGTTCATATTAACTTAATTTCATAGTTTTAAGGCGAAAATTTAGAATGTAAAAGATTTAATGAGAAAATTAATATTAAATTTACATACCAGGTTTAAAAAGAAAATTCTAACGCTGTCCCAATAAGATTTAAACAGCAGATTCATATTGACTTAATTACAGGTTTAATGCGAAAATTCCTATGGTATAGGTGGCGCCACATGTTATTTCCTACCACTAATAAAACTTATTAAATGGCTAAAGTCGCTTTCTTGGAATACTGTCGTTATAACTTACTAGTCAGCTAATTTGGTACACATTATCGGATTGGTATGGATCAAGATATCTGAAGGCTTCCGGTTTCTTCACTTCCGGTCAAATTTTTGAAAATGGATTTATGTGGGGGTCGATTTTTTCGTTATTTTTTTGATATCTCTTCGCGTTTTCAAGATACAAGCAACAATGTGTGCGTGTGTTTAAAATCATAGATACATTGAAGAACCAGGTTCATTCTTATAAAAACTTGATCCATTTGTAAGAAATTTTGTTAGAAATCTTATTAAAACTTCTTAGGATTAACCAAGAAAATTTTAATAAGAATTAAAATGAAATTTCTTTTCCAAAACCTGGTTCATTCTTATAAAAACCTGATTCATTGGTAAGACATTTCGCTAATAATCGTATTAAAAGTTTTATAAAGTTTTAATAAGATCAAATACGAAAATTTTAATAATAATTAACCAGAACGTTTTTACAGGGTTACCAGGTAAATATTAATTAAGAAAAATATTTTTGCGATAAATTGTATACAATCAAGAGCAAAATCCTATGCCTATATCACATTTTACGAGTTTGACTTTCTCATCAATGTCTCGGCAAAGAAAGTGTTTAAAACCAGTGAATTAACTTCTCTCTTCTATTGATTAGTTTTTGATTATATTTTATTACGGAGAGGATCGGAAAAGAACCATCATAATCCATAGTTTTTAAAACTAAAAGTTTTTAACTGAGTAAAGGGAAATACCTTTTAAGGTCAGTTAAAGCGATCTAGAGCGCTGCTGTGCAACATATAATTTTGACTATATATTCTAGTATAAATGTAATAAAGTTATTCATGTCCTGTGCGCAGGGATGCAGCGTTCGTTTAGGGCGCAAGCACGTCGCAAAATTTTGTTTTCTTAGGTTAAATTTGGAATAAAATTTCTTCTTATGCTTTTTTTAAAACAACACTTATACTATAATATATATTTAAAATATAAACTAGCAAATGTCACATTAGTGCATTGCAATTTGCCATTCTTTGGCGTTTACGTTATTTTTGGAAAATAAAATGTTACCTGTCTATAATAAAAAAGAAAAACGTTCTGGTTAATTCTTATTAAAATTTTCGTATTTGATCTTATTAAAACTTTATAGAACTTTTAATAAGATTATTAACGAAGTTTCTTACTAATGAATCAGGTTTTTATAAGAATGAACCAAGTTTTGAAAAAGAAATTTCATTTTAATTATTATTAAAATTTTCCTATTTAATCTTAAGAAGTTTTAATAAGATTTGAACGAAATTTCTTACCAATGAAGCAGGTTTTTATAAGAATGAACCTGGTTCACACACACACATGTTTCCCTGTATCTTGAAAATGCGAAGAGATAAAAAAATTACGAAAAAATCGATCCCCCTAGACATACTACCCCACATAAATTAATTTACAACAACTTGAAGACACCGGAAGTGAGGAAACCGGAAGTGGGGATGTTCCCAGTGGAAATGTTCCCCAAGATGACTAGTTCCTCTAGGCTAAAGCCTCCATATATCTTGATACATATCATGGTACTACTCCGATAATGTGTATCGAATTAGCTGACTAGTAAGTTATAACGACAGTATTCCAAGAACGCGACTTTATTCATTTTAATGGTTTTGTTAGTGGTAGGAAATAACATGTGGCGCCACCTATAGCATAGGAATTTTTGCCTTAAAACTGTAATTAAGTCAATATGAATCTGCTGTTTAAATCATATTGGGACTGGGTTAGTATTTTCTTTTTAGACCTCGTTTTTAAATTTAATATCAATTTTTTCATTAAATCTTTTACATTCTAAATAGAATTTTCTTATTCGTATTTTCAATAAAACATTCTCATTGAGTCTTTAGGATTCTACACAGAAGTTTTGCTTTAATACCTACACATTAAATACATATGAATATTATGTTTAAATCTTTTTAAGGTCTTGTATTAAAACCTTTCTACACTTTAAAATAATATTTAATCTATTAAGTTAATATGAACATTTTGTTTATTAGTACTTCATTAGAATTATCTCTTTAAAACCTGCTATTTAAATTTATACCAATTTGCTTAATAAATCATCTACATTCTAATAAGTATTTTTTTATTAAAACCTACTACTAAAGTTAAGTATATTTTCGTATTTAATTTTACAGGAATCTACAAGAATTTTCTTTTATGTAAATTTTCTTAATATATATTATTAAATCCTAATTTATGTTCTTTTAAGTTCGTATTGGTCGTATATAATCCTATAAGATCTTATAAGGTCTGTATAAGAATTAACCAGAAGGTTTTCACAGGGTTTGTATGTATGTATAGTTGTCCGGTTTTGTTAACCCACTTTCAGAATAGCTAGAAACCTGAAATTTGGCATATGCATGAAGTATCCCCCAGGAAAAAAAATCAAAAATTGACCTTTGACTCCCCTAACCACGCATTTGGGGAAAATTTTTAAAAAACTTCCAGAACAGCTATAAACTTAAAATTCGGTATGTGTATTCAGGCCTGAACAATAACAGTTACCAGTAACTGTTATCGTTGTCTCTGTTAGAACAAAGCTGTGCGAGTAAGACAGACAAATGTATATGTTGGCTACGTTTTTGTCAGTTTTTACAAATGAAATGCCTAGAGAGAAGAGTTATTAGTTCGTTGGTATTGATTTAGAAAGAAAAAATACTCGGATCTTTCTTTTCTGGTCCTCTTCATTTAAAATTACAGCTAGCTAGTAAAGAATTGGAACAATTCACTTTTACCTCCTCTAATAGGAATTTCATTCATGGATTTGTTTATTAGAGAACGCGTGTGGAATAAGTCGCCCCAGGTAAACGTTCATACTTCATTGTTTTACGAAAAAAACGCACACACATTTATGAATAATAGGCACTTGATTTAAACTGTGTGATTTTTTAAATTGACTTTTACAAATTGTAATTTGTAAATTACAAATTCTTATTATCTCTGCATTTAGAATAATTGTTTTATTAAGCGTTATACTGAGAAGAAAGTTATAATTATACAAGCATAAAAATACAGACCAAACCAGCATGTTTGTTTTCCAAAAAACGGCTTCAAAATTTTGAATTGCAAATAAATCGACTTTTTTTGATAATTATAATTATAATTTTAAAAGAAAAACTACTAATTTGTTGATTTATGCGATACTCGAGATTTTGGGGTCGTTTTCCGAAAACGAACATGGTGGTCAGTAGGATGGAGCGATTTTTTTTCTCCCAATCATATAGCAATATGTACCAAAATTTGCCTTTAATATAGAACATAACCACGGGGGCCTTGAAATTAATCAAAATTTAAGAAATTTTAAATTTTGTCGAATGAACCAATATTAATCCCAATTTGAAAATTGCATTATAGGGGTTTTTGAGGTTGCTGAAATCGAATCTGATAATAACTCCACCCCCTGGGGGTGGAGTTGAACCATTTTTATTATCAGATTCAAACCTCAAAAACCCCAATATACCAATTTTCAAGAAAATCACCCTCACCAAAATTGATATACTTCATACCACTGTTCTAGCGTTATTATATATTATAGACATTTCATATTTTGGCTACCCCCCCTAATAGGGGGTGTGTTAGGGGGGTAGCCAAAATATAAAATCTCTACAGCCTTGAATAACGCGAGAACCGAGGTATGAAGTGTATGAATTTTGGTACATTTTGCGTTACGTAATACTTGAACGTTCCCTAAGGGGATGCATTTAGAAAAAAATTATTTCAAGATGCAGTTTTAGCAACCTCGAAAACCCCTATATACAATTTTTTACGAAAATGTGGAAAATATTTCAAAATATTTACCCCCTCACCCTCACAAAAATAAAGCACCATTATCTAATCTAAAGTCTTTAGAACTGTTTTAATAAGGACTTCCGGATTCCGGATTCAATGGGAACGTTGATACTAAAAGACTATCTCAAATTCACTTTTTTTATGAATTAAAATAAATAAAATAAAATAGTTATTTATATACCAAGGGACTAAACTGGCTGTTTTAGTCCCGTTGCATTAGTGTTTCCTGAGCGAGCGTAGCGAGCGAGGGAAACAGAAATGCAAGGGACTAAAACAGCCAAGTTTAGTCCTGAGGTATATACACTATTTTTTGCAGGACCAAACATAATTTAGGTAGGTAAATAAAATTAAAATTAAAAACCACGCGTCTAAAATCGGTTGTTTTATTTTCGTAATTTAATCAAGATGCCTGTAAATTGCGAAAAGTCACTTTCATGGCTATCGCGATTTCAATTGTTTTTTAATATGGTTGACACAAACGTCAAAAAAAAATAGACGAAGATGATAAATTTTAAGTTATGTATAAATTGTTAGAACAATGTTATTTTTAAAGGTTTTCTTTGTTAAAATCAAATAAATTGGTTTGAATCGCTAATTTATTACAAAACATCACCAAACCTAATTTTTGAACCAGCAAAGCACATAGTAGGTATAATATTTTAATGTTATCAAGGTTGCCGTGATTTTTATTCCCTAGGGAGAAAAACGGCAAGTTTAGTCCCGAAAATGAAAGCGTCAAATTAGGTTTTAGTCTTGGTCGTGCAAAAAAAATATTATTATTATAATTGATCTAGTCTAGATCGATTAAAAATAAAGCACCATTATCTAATCTAAAGTCTTTAGAACTGTTTTAATAAGGACTTCCGGATTCCGGATTCAATGGGAACGTTATCGTGGTTGCGCTTTCAATTTTAAATAATTGATACTAAAAGACTATCTCAAATTCACTTTTTTTATGCCACCTTAGTCTAATGAAGCATTTGCAATTTCGGAGAGATTTGTAGGTGTATAAACCATATATTCTTCTTCAATAATTTTTAGTCAATTTCACACAAGGTTTTTGCACAGAATCTCGAGTCAACCACCTGTTTACATAATAAACAAACAAGTTTGAAGTATGGCTGTCATCAAAGTCAACGAGTACTGCCGCCTGTGGTGGTTTTGCTAACTAACTTTTTTTTACGGCGTACAACAATGAACTAATTTTTTTAATGTAAAAAATAGATCACTTCTAACTAGTGTGTTCAGTTATAAAATATGAAAAATAATATTATTATAATCGATCTAGTCTAGATCGATCATAATATTACTCCTAGATCATCTAGGAATAACGAAGATATAAAAGGTTGAATTTGTAAGATAATGTTGTTGGGCTAGTCATCATTCTAACATTTTTTTTTTTAAGTACAGTATAAGTTCCAGGTGGACAGACAGACAAAAGAAGGCAATTTCCTAAAAAAAGCTTTATGGATGATTTTTTTCGTGCAAGAGAGTTGGACAACTGGACTTTGGTTCTTGGTTCTCACTAAGAAAATCGAGGTTCTGTGGAATGTTTAGTGTCCACGGGTAATTCAATATGCATTTTAACCACATTGGCCATTATCATTTATGGTTATTTTTATGAGTGTCCTCGTACTATTTTCAGATACAATGTTGGCAACATTATGTTGCATGCAAATATGTGCGTACCAAGAAAGAAAAATCGGAACAGAGAAGACCATGAAAGAAGATCCTTTTTTTGTTTGAAATGAATCAGAAACTCATTTTATTGAATAGTAATAAAGGTTAAAGATATACTAGGTGGTTTAGAAATGTGGTGCATATTTTACAGGGTGATTCTTATGAAAAAATATAAAAAAAAATCTCAGAAACATAGGTCCGAAAGTGGCTCATAAATAAGCTACAGTTCTTTAAAGACGACAGAAATTCATTTTTCATTATCCTGGAATCTAGATACGCTACAGAAACAAATTTGGGGTTTATCATACAAACAGACCACTGACCACTAGGGTGGAGCGAAATTTGTTTTTCGCTTTATCTTATAGCACTATGTACCAAAAGTTGCCTTTATTATAGAACATAAACAGTTATTTTTTTCAATTGTTTTGGAAGTCGTTTTGATTCACCAGGGGGGCCTAGAAATTAATCAAAATTTAAGAAATTTAAGAAATATTAAATTTACGGTACGATACGAATCTGATAATAAAAAAATTCTCCACCGTCCGGGAGTGAGGGTGGGGCGAAAATTCTCCACCTCCGGGGGTGAGGGTGGGGCGAAAATATTTTTTTCGCCCTGTCATATAGCAATATGTACCAAAAGTTTCCTTTATTATAGAACATAAACAGTATTTTTTTTTTCAATTTTTTTGGAAGTCGTTTTAATTCCCCACAGGGGCCTTGAAATTAATCTACATTTAAGAAATTTAAAAAATTTGTTGAAAGTTGCATTATAGAGGTTTTTGAGGTTGCTAAAATTAAATCTGATAATAAAAAAAATCTAACTCCACCCCCGCGAGG